>OX155956.1:7169456-7226956 GCA_944548615.1 Micropterix aruncella | reverse complement strand
TGATGGTAAAACAAATCTGGCAGCGAAGACAGCGGTAGACAAATCAGACGTGCCAACAATAAAGATAGTAAATGAGCACACACCGCTTGCAGACATCCTCAACGAATTCCCGAATATCACAAGGGCGACGACACTGGAACAAACCGAGGTCAAGCATAATGTTTGTCATTATATCGAAACAACAGGACCGCCAGTATTTTCAAAAGTAAGGCCATTGCCACCGAACAGATACCAAGAGGTAAAAAAACAGTTAGAACAACTCATGGAACTCGGTGTATGCAGGCAATCCAAGTCAAGTTGGTCCTCAGCTCTTCATGTCGTTCCCAAGAAAAATGGAGAATTACGACTATGTGGAGATTATAGGAGATTAAATGCAATAACAGTTCCCGATCGCTATGGAATTCCCAGGATACAAGATTTCACATACACGTTACATGGAAAGATTTTTTTTTCTAAACGGGATCTTGTACGAGCATACAACCAAATACCAATAAGGGAAGAAGACATAGAAAAGACTGCTGTAGCAACACCCTTCGGTCTGATAGAATGGGTACGATGTTGTTATGGTCTTCGCAATGCGGGTCAGACATTCCAAAGACTCATGGATTCAGCCCTCAGAGGTTTAGACAACACATTCTGCTATATCGATGACATATTGGTAGCGAGCGAATCGGAGGAAGCGCATAGAAAAGACATGAGGACCGTACTACAACGCTTGGATACGTATGGACTCAAAATAAACATTCAAAAATGCGTTTTCAATCAACAGTCACTAGAATACCTCGGATACCAAGTCTCAGCAGAAGGAATAAAACCACTTCCAGAAAGAGTCGAAGTTATCACTAATTATAAACGGCCAGAAACTATTCACCAATTACGCCAGTTTCTAGGTATGATGAATTATTACCGGTCATGCATACCGAACGCCGCCAGAATACAATATCATTTAAATAAATGTCTTATCGGTTCGAAGAAAAACGATAAACGACTAGTTAATTATAGCCCAGAAGCCGCCGATGCGTTTGAACAATGCAAGGACGCGATAAAATCATGCGCTACTCTCACACATCCAGCCTTAGACGCAGAGATATCATTAATGACGGACGCATCCGACTTCGCAATTGGAGCAGTACTTCTGCAGAAAACCAAAAATGGAATTGAACCATTAGGATTTTTCTCACGAGGACTAACAGAAACACAGAAAAAATATAGTTGTTACGATAGAGAATTGCTGGGAATCTACCAAGCTGTGAAACACTATAAACACATGATAGAAGGAAGAAATGTGATAATTTATACAGATCACAAGCCTCTCACATTCGCTCTGAAAAAGAACGCTAATATAAAAAACGAAACAGCACGCAGAGTAAGACAATTAGATTACATTGCACAGTATTGTACTGAGATAAGGCACATATCCGGTGATAAAAACGCAGTAGCCGATTTTTTATCAAGGATTGAAACGATTAATTGTCCATCACCATTAGATTATGAAGAACTCGCCAAGGACCAAGAAGACAATGAAGAAATTATAGAATTTTCTCATGAAAATAGATACATGAAGAAAGTCACGTTTCCAGGATCAAACGCAGCTATAATTTGCGACACATCAGATAATATGATTCGCCCATTCCTAACAAAACATTTTAGAGAACAGGCGTTCCACCTGACTCATGACGTCGCTCATCCAGGAATAAGAGGAACTAGGAACCTCATTGGTAAACGATTTTTTTGGCCACGTATGCTAGAAGACATCCAAAAATGGACCAAGAATTGTATAGCATGCCAAAAATCAAAAATTACGAGACATACGCATTCACCGCTGGGAACATTTCAAGACGCCGGAAGATTTGAACACATTCATTTGGATTACGTCGGACCACTCGAGACATCACAAGGATGCAGATATTTAATGACGATGATTGATAGAGCAACATCATGGCCCGAAGCTATACCAGTTCAAGATATGACGGCTGAAACCGCAGCAAGAACATTCTACAATTTTTGGATAACGAGATTTGGTTGTCCCCAAAACATAACAACAGATAGAGGCAGAAATTTCGAATCCGAATTATTTTCTAAACTATCTAAACTTATGGGTATTAAGAAAACAAGAACGACATCATACAACCCGAAGTGTAATCGAAAAGTAGAGCGACTTCATAGAACGTTAAAAGCAGCTATCATAGCGAGAAGTAATACAATTCACTGGGCAGCAGAAGTACCTACAGTTTTGATGGGTCTGAGAGCAGCTTTACGCGAAGATACAGAGACCAGCCCTGCACAATTGACATACGGGAAATCCATAAAATTACCAGGAGAATTCTTCGAAAACACTAAACCGACATCGATGGATACAGATTTCGTAGACCGATTGAAAATGCACATTCAACAGTTTGCGTCAAAAACTAAGAGATCAAATGGAAATAAACAAGTTTTCATACATCCGGATCTGAAAAATTGCACACATGTTTTCATAAGGATAGATAGAGTCAAAAGACCTTTGACCTCGCCTTACGATGGTCCTTACAAAGTAATTAAACGATACGACAAGTATTATATCATAAATGTGAATCAACATGATGAAAGCGTATCGATAGATAGATTAAAACCAGCGTACACATATAATGATACGACCGTTGAAACAGAGCATTGCAGATCAAAGCAGAGACAAGACCACCCGAAAGAAAACAAAACGGAAACCACCAGTCACGGAATCTTGAAAAAGTCACGAGCCGGTCGCGTATACAAACAGACGGTTCGCTTCGCAGGATGATAAATTCAATTGAAGATAATTACTGGGCGAACTACGAATTTCGAAAACATCACGCTCCGGCCTTGCACACCAAAATAACGTCCGCTTCTCAGGGTAACTAAATACCTTCGAGATAATAACTCCGAGAATTACAGATTGAAACGCAAAACTGAAGCAAACCAGATCAGCCAATGTATTATGTCACCAAGGGACCTGCATACATAGGAAATAGACGCCAGTCCTGCTTCAACCCAGCGACGGATTAGACCACAGTTAAAAACCAGCACCACAATGGTAGACGGTAGAATAAGTGAGAGAGTCAAGCGGGGGCAGGAGGTGGCCACACGGGAGAGAATCGAGAGGGAAGTCGCGACGATAGACGCGTTAAGGCTGATCGTGACTGATGACCAGCTGATGCAGTACCTTTTGCACAAAGTGGCCGAGACGGAGAGAGGAGCGCCGCCGCAAGATATACGATTCTTCAGGGGCCTCCTGAAGACCTTCCACCAGATGCTGGAACTAAATATGTGAGCAGCGCAGCGGCATCAACGGACACGGCGGCGGAAATAGCAATAAGCAAATTAAAATTTCTCTTAAGGCACGTATAGTCACAAATGTTAAGTAGATATCTTTATTTTTTGTCGATGAGAAGTCTCTCATCTAAGAGGGGAGTATTGTAGCAGATATAAGAATATCATTTAAATTAATTATGCATTTGAAAAGTAGCAAAATGATGATCTCATAGGTGTTTGCCAGAATCATTCGCATACCATTTTTAGCGACACATTACGTGACATACGTGACATTTTCATTGTACTCGATCTAGACATTAATCATGGGAACACATTTGTAAACCGTTCACACGCTAAATTTGTATATAAGCCCATACAATTGTTATTAAGACACACTTCGTCAGTACACCGTCTTACGAGTAGATCATTATATACGGCGTTAGCATAAGTGAAGATCCGTATCGATACTGTATATCGCGAGAAGAAATAATAAACGAGTCAGAGGAACATATCTTTTACTCAACGATCAATATTGAAGAACCAACAACATTGGGGGAACTAATGACAACCTCAAAACCCAATATATATATATATATATATATAATGTTGCTCACTTTGAAGCACAGTTACGCTACTGCCTGCCACACATGTTCATGCCGTGACTTACATTAATAATTCCGCTGAACGTTTTGTGGTTTCGCGTTTCCAACGATCTAAAATTCGCGATTCCTATTTATTTCCATACGGATACAGAAGAGAAAGCTTGAAGTTATAGCCAATTATTGGCGCCTAAAAAGGTTCTCTCATTTTTGCTTAAATTATAACAGAAAAGCGCTGGAAGGTCAGATCAGGTCAGAAGGTCAATTGAAAAAGAATGAGCCCTTACCACCGTTTTACTTACTGACATTATACCGGCTTAGTATTTTAATAGTAGATATATTTACTTAGTTTGTGTGTAATTAGTTTTATCCATCATTCTGTCATAATAATTCTGAAGAATGGTTAGGATTATTTTGAAAGCAGATAAAGGCGGATTGCCAGTGACAACCGTTGCTCGACGGATAGCAGTGGCGGCATTTCCAATTGAAGGCGTTGTCTCACTGTTTTTTTTAATAATATTTTTTTATTGTAGTGACTTTTTATTTGGCAAGGTTTGAAAACACTGTTAATATAGATATTTTTATAATAGGAAATTCAGTCTTCTCCTTAACTTTTCCATGCATTCTTTTATAAGTGTCCTCTAGAATACTCTAGATGACAAAATATTGTCAACTATCCCATTTTCAGCGGTTTCGTATTCCACAAAATATCTAACCCAGTGACGCGGTTTGAGTTTAAGTTTTATCGATCGTCAATTTCGCTATAAAAAATTCACGTCTTTTCCCGCTTAATGACGGGAAGGCGCCTTGTAGAGCTATTGATTGCCTTTGCCGCAGCAAGGAGAAAAATAATTAGACCAAGGGTGGACAAAGTTATGATTGATTGCTGGTAGCGTGGAAAGATTTCAAGTTCATATATAGATATAGATAATAAAACTGTAAAGATGGTAAAAGGTAATGAAATTAGCGTAGTGGCGTTGCTGCAGAAAGAAGACTTGTCCATTCGAGTCATGTCCGGCAGTTTTTTTACAGTATAGTAAATATTACATTGTCTCTTACTGGAAATGGACAGGTTGGGAAAATAGTCGTAAGTTTAGATAATAAATAAATACGTTCATAAACCATCCCCCTAGCCGTAGATATCTCTAGGTAAACCTTACCTACGACAATGAATTCTGATACAGTACGTACTCATTAAATAAATACAGGCCAAGGCTGAATTTAGACACATTATCCCCAATAAAAATATGAATCGAATGAGGAAGTAATTATAGTCGCAATCGAAGAACTTTCCAAAAAGTCAGAGCTACTCTAATAGGGGTTTTTCCATTTAGAGAAAAAGAGAATAAAGAAATAGTCGAGTTGGGCTGAATATTTTGAAAATTCGTCATATATATGAATGAATACTATTGCAAAAAAAATAATAAAATAGAGCCCTAAAAAATGCTATATACTCCCACACTGATCATACTTGATATCGTGGGGTTTTAAAACATTTTAATCTGTAATAATTTCTTCTCTATTTTTCTTTATTTTAGTGTTGTATTGAAAACTTTTTATATTCCGATTCAGTTAAGTGAATATTACCGGATAATTGTTTTATTTTTCTTGATATTAGATTTCCCCGAATGAGTTACTCTCGTCACTTTCGTTTCTTCTGAAATCCAGCAAAATCCATTGTAAACATAATATGGGATTTCTTCCAACTTTTAAACGCAAATGATCTATTGATTTTATTGTACAATGAAAAACTTACTCCAATCCTCGCTTAGATCGAATGTGCTGCTCCAGTTCATGCGTCTGCATACCAGCTATGCCAGCCATAATGTTCTTCATCATACCGAATGCGCTGGCTGCTGAGCACCTGGACTGGTGACTCCCTCCACCTTGTTTGGACCTACACCTATACACCACAGCTGGTACGATGTTGGGCTTACTGGCGTACGTATACACCATTTTCCTATCGCGAACTTCTCGGGTTCCGGCGGATTGGAGGCCCAGTCTTGTAGCAATTTCCGGCGGCGGGAGGAGAAATTCCCCAATTTTTACGGTGGTGACGAATCTGGGTTTCAGCGAAGAATCCGGTTTCGGTTTCGGTTTGAAGAAGTTGAAGATCGAGCGTCCCGGCGAGACGGTGGCGGTTGATCCGCGCGGCGAAGGTTTCCCGTTTTCTTTCAACGATGGCAGTTCAAGTTTTATCGTTTTCGGTTCCAGGACGTTAGGATTCGACGTACTCATATTTTTGCTGATGAGTGGGCGCGTTTTTAGATGGAGATTCGGATGGGACGCGCTTATTTTCGTCCTGTTCAGTTGTTTGTTTTGTTTGTCTTTTAGGCGTCTGAGTTTGAAGTCGAGCGCTCTGCTGAAGTTGGGATCGAGGATCGTCTGCGGCGATGTCGACAGAGCTGCCGATGTGCTGATGGATTTCCTGATAATTGTGGGTGCTGCTGCTACTGCGATGTAATCGTTTAAGTGATCTGTCGATGCGCTGACGTTGTGCCTGATCCTCGCGGCAGCGCCGTCATTTGGTGCGATCCTCTGCACCGGTTTTACAATGTTGACATTCTTGCTTTTCTTCGATGAGTCATCGATGACTGTAAACGCATTCTGATCCTCGAATTCCCCCGAAGGTTGCGCAGCGAGCATATTCAGATTTTGATTAGGCATTTCTATCACGGTTTTATTTTAAAATCCATTGCGTTTGGTGTAAAGGCCGACGCCCGCGTGGCCGCCTGGGGACCGCAGTACTGAAAGCCACATCGGCTGACCGACGGTCAAGCCGACACGCGGCCGCACGTACTAGACTGAAGAAAATAGGTTAGGCGATCGTCGCCCTTAGTCACCCCAGCCATTAGTGCTATTTCAGCTTTCTTTCCACCGCGCAGGCGTCCATACTAAATCAGCCGGCAGACGGACAACGTGGCAGGCTTCGAAATATATAGTCCAGAATATGGTTTAAATGTATACAATTTTTGTAAGAAAGTTTATTTATATGATGCATAGTTATATGATGATTATTACAGGACGACCATTTTTTCGCAGATAATATGCCTAATATAAAGGGTTAGTTGTTATTGGCGAGCACCATAAAATTGGGTACCACTACACACAGTATTATGGCACTAAACACGGTACTAAAAAAACGCTAAAACACCATTTTTTATATTATGTAAGTTTATATATCAGATTATTCATCATAAAAACTGAGTCGAAAATCACGTACAGTTTAAAAAATAATAGGAATACTGTATATCCGAAAGTTGAGTATAAAAGGTGCATAACCTTGGTAACGAAGTCCTAAATCAAAAAACGTTTTGGTACATTATAATTCTAGAAAATGTTTTATTTCTTTTTTTTTTATTAGTTACGCGTACATAATAGCTCATATAACGGGTACTCACTAATATCAAGTAACCATGTATACTATACGTGTAACGAACATACCCATTTTAATTTTAAGATTTACAATCAATCTTACTCAATGTTGAGCAAAACTAGTGATGGTGCTAAACGGCCATTTCATTATTTATTTTTTGATAGCTCCACTTTCGTATTACTTGCCTTGATGAACATTTCGTTTTGATGACAAAGGTTATCATATCACATCGCTCAGGCACATTTCTTTAAAGACCAAATTATTTCGAAAATTTAGTGTGGTTGAAATTTATTTTCATCCAGCTACAAAAAATATTGACTTCAAAAAGAAAAATATATATGCAAGTGCCATTGCAGGTACTCTATGTCAATGTGGAACATCTTCCGTTTGACACAAGAAAAAAACTGTTGTCTGGACTCTCCGGGTGTAGTTACAAGATGTTGCAGTCGGTCAGATGCGTGAGTCGGTCAGATTGTAGAAAGAAGAGAGAACGCTTTAACGAGGGCCATGTTAAGATCTGGACTATAAAGACCGCAATAAATGTGGACTTCATATCTCAGCTTAAACCATTCCAAGAATAAACAGGTAAACATGTCTTTGAAGACAGAGAGTCTATGCTTTGGATCGCTAATTGCCAAGTTATCGCAGCGTAGCCGCGTCGTTACCATTTTATGCAGGAGCATAACGATTACTTGGTTGAGGTTTTGTTTCCATATTAGTGTGTGTGTCTACTCTTTATTATGAAATTTTACAATAGGCGGGTTTATTGTTATAGGACAATCTCTTACAAACAAATCTACTGAGTTTACATACAGTAACATGCGTGTTACACACAGTAAGTGTGTCTTGTTATCGCATTCAATCAAAAGAATTAAATGCAATCTCGTTGATTATATTCCAACAGAAAATGGTGACCCAGCCCGGGAATCGAACCCGGAACCTTACAATGTAAGATCAGGTGACCTAACCACTATGATGTTGCAGCTCGCCCCGCTGCACATCAACCCACCAGTAGACCAGAAGCAGTACACGCGCAGTCTGCTAGATTAGCAGACCGCCAGCGAGGGTATCGCAGCACAGTCGATCACCATAGTCGATCACCTCACAAAATACCTGCTGCATGGAACGCAGCCCTGTGACCCTACAACCAGAAAGCCGGGTCAATAAACCCGGCTCACGCGAAGCTTCGCTAAAAAGAAAGTCTCCAGCGAAAGACGTCACGGGGCTAAAACAAGGCTCGTCGACCGATTCACGAAATGTTATATACAGGGTCCATCTGCAAAGACTGACATAGATTTAGAAAATGATTTGTGTGATTAATATTAATATTTGTGTGAAAATACGTTCCCTCTTCGTCGGCTGGTGGAACGGAAAAGTAAAAATGTAGTGACATGGAAATATAATTCATTATATAAACTGCCACTTGAATGAGATATATTGATTATTTTCAATGGGACGATAAGATAAGCGTATATAAAAGTGAGTGTATAAGGTTTTGCCATTTAACCCTTCGTATCGTAATTCTTAATTAATTAAAGATGTATCTAAATCGTTGTCATAATATCACTGTGTATAGAATGATATATTTATAATAAATATACTTTTTAAATTTTATTCCATTGAAATCATGGTAACATTATTAATACGATAAAATGAATTTACCGCGTGAACATAGTAGCACCCGATATTTCGGCAACGTTGCAACCGCCGTTGTCAAGGGTAGAATCGGGTAGACTCAGTCTACCCTGGACAACGGGCGGTTGCAAAGTCGCCGAAACGTCGGGTGCTCCAAACGTCACGCCGTAAAATCGTTTTATCCTATTTATAATGTCAAACAACCGCGATAGTCTTCGATTTCATATCGGTTAACAATATTATCCGGTAATATTATTGAATTTATTTTATTTCTTATTTTAATTTTAGCTATATTTCTATTTATGTTCGTGAATAATTGTTTACAATCTGATTTTAAATACGAATTCTATCTTATTTATCAAAATTTATAGCATTAATTTTGGGTGTAGATTCTAGATATACATATATGAACGATGCTACGCAACGTGGTGCACACTGTCACAGCTGTGCCTACTGTTGCATAAGAATCATTTTTCCTAAAATACCATTTCAAATCGCCGCTATGTGCTAAAACAAAGAAAATAAATAAATATCTGACGATAACGAAGCCAATGACATTTTACATGAGCTTCAATTTATTAACACAATATAATACGGGATGCTTACTAAATTTATTCTAGGGCGCAGAATTTCACGTACCTTCCTAACAAAAGAATAGCTGTCACGATGAACATGTCAATAAAGCCTACTTTGTGCTGTCTAACCCAGAGTGAATAATAATATATAATATCGACATATTTGATGTTACTCATGGACCTTCCAATGTATCACAAGCAATAGATTTGCAGCCCTTCGGCGTATGACAAGCTAGAGGAAAATTAAAGGAAATGGAGTGTTTAAAAACCTTTTATGAATGCGCTCATTCCCCAGCTTGAATGTGGCACCAAATGTTGGAAGCAAATTCAAGCAGGCTACGTGAGTATTCAACTTATATTTTTTAAAAGGCCTACAAACTCCCAGACTGAAACCGAGGATGAGGCACTCCTATTGACGACTGATTCTCTGTGCACATCTAGTAAAAAGCTTGCGATCTAAAATGAATCCTCGTTGACGGACTCGGTCAACTTTCAGGATTTAACCATTACAAATTTTATATTTAAATCGAATCGGATTGATAATTGTCGAGGACGTTATTTTATGGCATTTGGCTATGTTGACAAAGTTTTCATAAAAACAAGTGAAAGTATTTAGATCATCCTGGATTAGTATACAATCGCCATCGTACATCCATTCTATGAATATTTCTAAATCACCTGCATAGAGCATAGCCACAGCGATTAAGTGCCAATATCATTGATATAAGCATAAAAAAGTAGTGACCCTAAGTGGGATCCCTGCGGGACACCAGACTCAGTGTTGAAAACAGAAACTCTATCTAGCGAGTCCATGTTGTACCAGTGAGTGTTTTCTTTCGAATAATCTGGCTGAAGTGAAACAGAGTGAATAGTAACACACACGTATCTTATTACTTTTTCTTCTTTTTCTTAAAGTATCGACTTTTGGTAAGTTTAAGAATGTAATAATTTATACAAATTTAGGGGCACTTTTAAGCGAGCCCAATCCCGTCGCGTGTATTTTGGCTCCATGTTTAGTCCCTGACAAGCTCATCATCCACTCCGCCAGACTTACAGCATACAGACTGAAGTGTTTGGATGAGTGGAAGCGATGAGGGCGCAATCATCCTGAGCTAAACCTCCTCCACAAAAGCCCATTCACCCTGACCCAGGATCGACTACGGAAAAAAAATCGGTAGAGAAGTCCTATAAAATCCTAATCCCCACCAGGGAAGAATGGAAAAAATCCGCAGTGGCTTCAAAGCCACAACGCAGACGCCTGGTTCACCGACGGCTCAGGAACAAATGGACGTTTTGAGGCAGGCGTGTATGGACCCAAAACCAACCACAGAATCAGCGTCCCCCTTGGACAATACGCCACGGTTTTCCAAGTCGAGGTATTTGCCATATTGGAATGCATAAAACTACAAAGTCGACTTGAGGTAAAAAACAGACAAATCCTCATCTACTCTGACAGCAGAGCAGCACTGGATGCTGTGGCTAAAGCCACCACAGAATCTTCTGTGGTCTGGGACTGCATGCAGGAGCTCAACAAATTGGGAAAATCCAACAAAATCACCCTAATATGGACACCGGGTCACCAAGGCATACCCGGCAACGAAGAAGCCGACAGACTGGCAAAACTGGGCATACTGGAATGCCCAGTGGAGCCAGTTGTAGGGGTCCCCTTCGCTACAGGTAAGAAAACCATCAGGGACTGCTTGGAGCAGGAACATTGGGCTTCCTGGAAACAGAGTCAGGGATGTCGCCAGGCAAAAGCCATGATGGAGCAACCACTACAGAAGAAAACCAAGGCCCTACTTGACATGAGCAAGAAGAACCTTATAACCACTATCGGTCTCCTCACCGGACACACGACCCTTAGAGCTCATTTATTCAACCTTGGCTTGACTGAGAGCAAGGATTGCCGAATATGTGGCAAGGAACCTGAAGACAGCATACACATTGTTGGTCGCTGTCCAGGGCTCGCCGCCAAAAGACACAGTTTACTAGGACGAGCCTTTCTCGAACCCAGCGATCTGCCCAACTTGAAGGTCAGTGATCTACTTGGACTGGTAAGAAGTACCGGGCTACTAGCTGACCACTGACCTAACCATACAGTGGGTAGTTACAAAAGACCTTACAGATCTAGGTGACATCAAGGACTGGAAACAATCCCCCACTCTATCTACTACTACTACTACTACTAGTAGTCCCTGACGAATAATGCCTCTCTCTTTCTTTGTCTCGTTTTGTCACTAGCGGAGAGAAAGAGACGGAGTGTTTAATTGGCGCTTCCGCCAGCGTACGATAGACAGGTTATTATTATTTACTGCAAAGCCAAAAGGTAAATAAATAACCTAGCTCCTCTAGTCACTAGCTGATAAAGGTAGAAACGATTTGGAAATGTAAAGTCGTCAGATTTCATTAAATATTTTTTTTATCATATATTATTAGATAGAATACTGCTTTTTCTAGTCGATTTATAAAGAATCGCGTTGGATGGACCGAAAAAAATACTGCTATCAAAATTATATTTCTTTATTTTAAATAGAATCTAAATATATTAAATAACATTATTAAAAGACGCCCCCTCCTGTGAATTGGTGTTGCGATAATGAAAGAATTCGTCATGGCGGTGTTGTTGTGTGAACTGCATTATTAAAATAATTCCGACCAATCCGAAACCGCGATCCCTTTTATTTCGAGCTCAGTATGTCAGCGAATTGATTTTATTTATTTTTATTTTATTTGATTCCCTGGTTTAAACTATAGATTTAAACCCATTGACGACAACGGCCTGCCTACGCTGGAATAGGTAAGATGCTATCCACCTTATCTCCGTATATAGCCATAATATGATAGATGGGCTATTGTTATTTGTACAAATAATATGAAAGACAACGTAAAACTATAGCAAAATAAGCCTTAAAGTAGCTTATGGAGTCTTAAAGTAGCTTATTGATTTATTCATGAGATTCGTTGATGTATAACCTTTTTAAATTATTTGAGGCTGTAGGTTTTTGCAGAGTATCTCGAACATAAAAATGAGGGGAATATCGCTGTTAACATCGCCGAAGTAGTGTGTCTGTTCTGTTGCGCTGTATACCTGTGTCTGTTCTGCTGTCACGCAACATTTCGCTCGGAAGTTAAAATATTCCCGCAGTCTATGGGCCCGTTCGTGCCACGTTCACTACATATTACCTATTATTTTAGGTTTCGGAGATTTTTTATATCGTAGTTCTTCTATCTTTCTTCTTCGCACTTATTTCATTCCATTGCGCACTTATTTCACACCTATTTAATAGAACACAGAAATTTAAACAATAAATACAATCGTAGCTGCCATGGAATACATCGCGTCGGACATGGAGTCGGGCCCATATATATATATATATATATATATATATATATATATATATATATATATATATATATATATATATATATATATATATATATATATATATATATATATATATATATATATATATATATATATATATATATATATATATATATATATATATATATATATATATATATATATATATATATATATATATATATATATATATATATATATATATATATATATATATATATATATATATATATATATATATATATATATATATATATATATATAATACGAACGGTGGACTCTGGACTAACGAACGGCTGGAGTAGGTTTAGGACATATTGTCCTACCCATATTGTTATATGCCTCTGAAACGTGGTGCTTCTACAGGAAAGAGATTAAGAAATTAGACGTCTTCCACATGAGGTGCCTCCGCAACATCCTGAGGTAACATGGGAAGACCGTATGTCAAACACAGAAGTGTTACGACAGACGAAAATGCAGGGCATGGAAGCTATGCTCATGGAATCTCAGCTGAGGTGGTGTGGGCATGTAGTGCGTATGAAAGACGACCGCCTCCCGAAAGCTGTGTTTTATGCTCAACTCTCAAAAGGCGCACGCAAAATCGGCGGACAGCACATAGGCATTCCACCTGAGAGCTGAGAGAGGGCGGCTCACAAACGCAGCGAGTGGCGCTCCACGTTGACTACAAAAATTAAAGTTTGAGGAAGCCCGGCTTGAAAACCTCGACTCGAACCTCCAACAGCGCAAAACTCGTCCGAAGCCCACTTAAACATACACTTACAACAACTGCGGTGAACTCGTACTGTAGTCGTTGTAATCGGACCTTTATTAAAAACAACCTGGGATTCACGAATCACTTCCGCACTCATCTTCGAAGAAGTCCTGTCAACCAAGAGGTGGCCGTCGATGAGGAGGACATCATCATCATCATCATCCCCATCAGGACAGATGTATTTGCGCATGCAAACGTTTACCTTACCACCCATTTACTCCCCATTCGATGCCACAAAATTTGAGGTGCACACATTTTTTAGGAAGGAGTTGATTACTAGAAAGGCGGATTTTCCTAAAGAGATTAGGATTGACATTTGGTTAGCAGACCACGAGCGCAAACTTTCAGCACGTGAACGTGGATAGTGAAGCCTCGTTCCGGGTCAGAGCATTTGCAAGACCATGGTATTTCTTTAGTTTGTACTCGTGGTCTATGGGAATATTTGAATTCCGCGGAATCGGTAATTCTAAAATAAGGGCCATTTTCCGAGGTAGGCCTATCTCGGTAAAGGGTTTTTTCTGAACGATAGCTGTGCATCCGAGACTTATATATAATTATACTACTAAATAATAGTGGACGTTGAATCAATCTCCAGCATTACACCTGCTTATTGGAATAATATTTTGCCTATTGAGAAATAAACATTTTATAATTCTGAAAAAAATAAAAACTAATGAAGAATGGTTTCATAAGAATGACGCTATTTCTTGTCTTGGTATTCAGTATGACTAAAATTATGTAGCCACATGCTGCGGAGTACTTGAACAAATTAATTATGAATGCATCCAGATGTTGCCAAGTAACTTTTACCCGTAAATTTCAACGTCTGAACTATAATATATGGCTTCGAAGGGGGGGGGGGGGGTGAATGGGTGGTAAGGTGAACGCTCACATGTGGCAAGACAGCTGTCCTAAACCTACCACAGCCGGTCGTTAGTCTGAAATCATCCGCTCACCCCTCAGAAGAGTAAAAATAGTACCTATTATGATACATGATCTATAATGTGTACATGAGGAGTGTACTTGAATACGGGGCAGTTGATTGGAATTCGGACTGACTCAACAGAGAGGAATCTATCCTGAAAAGATTTGCAAAAAGTATGTCATATCGTGCTTCTCAAAAATGGTGAGGTACGATGAACGTCTAGACTATTTTAAAATTACCTTAGATCGGCGTAATTCGTATACAGAAATTCAGTTCTTTACCTTTTACAAGATACGCTTACGATTAAAATTCCTCCAACATGGCCCATTTCATCTGAACAGAGCGCAGTTTCCGAAATAGTGAGATCTAGACATAAACACAATCACACTATATATACACAACTGTGACACACGTAGATGTACTTACACACACCCATTAAACATACATCACAATCACACATATAAACACACTCATCCTCAAGGGCGGTCCCAGGGGGGGGGGGGGGGGTCAAGGGGGTCATGACCCCCCCCAAATCTTAAATATATGGCTTATAATAAGCTCCTTATGTAAATACACTTGTTTCCATAAATAAATTATTGTGTAATAAAGGGGAACTTTGTTTTATTTACAAACCGTTAAACCAATCTCATCGCCCACAACGGCGACCCCCCCCCCCCCCAAACCTTAAGCCCATAACTGTGACCCCCCCCCAAAATGTAAGGCTAGGACCGCCCTTGCTCATCCTACTCTATCAGACACACTCACAAATCGAGAGAACATAATATATAATATTAGATTGTATCACAAGGGAGCAAAATAATATTTTTACGGCGTGGGCGCTTTTTTGAATCCAGAGCGAAGTGAGGGATTCTAGAGTAGAATCCCGAGCGTAGCGAGGGATTCTTTAGTAGAATCTTGAACGTAGCGAGGGATTCAAAAAAGCGCCTGAGCCAAAAATATTTTGCGCCCGAGTGATACACTCTACTTTTCATCACCCTCTATGAGAAAATAAAAATAATTTAAAATGCTGGCTAATTTTAGACGTTATTGAAAATGTTTTTTATTTTAAATTGTTTATAAATCAATATTGTAAAATTGTTTGAAACGATATCTTCTTTATTATCTACAAAGGTACCTCCATACATGTGAAGTTTCTGCTTATTAATACTTATGACATTTTCTGAGAATCACTCGTCGAATTCAGTTACCCGTGCCGAACTGTAATTGCCATTTATTTCTTCGGATATACTTTTTGGTTTGAGATCGCTGACCCTTGTCATATATCACAAACTCATCGCTTGTAACATGATAAATCAATTCGAAAAACCAACAGAAATAAACAATTCAGGGATAAAGCCATCCGTTCCCGGCGACCAAAAAGCCTAGCAGCGGTCAGGAGCGTTAAAAATGTATGAGGTTATAGCCCTTTGAAGCAAGTCAAATTTATGGGTTTTGTAAATAAGAACTACTACGAAACATGCTACTACGCGTTTAAGTCGCAAGCCTCAAAAGTTTTAATTAATTGTAAATCGAAACATTTAATCGGTACAAACCGTAATGAAACTCATCTTTTATTTTACATATTAATCCGAATGCAATAGAAATTTAATAGTTAATTTATTTGTCAGGTTACAATATTATCCAAATTACGTAACTAAAAGCTATTTTAATCTCCTTAGGCAGCATTTTAGAGGAATTAGGTTTCTTAGGTAATATTTAAGCGTAGATTTATTTCGATTTCTATCATTAGGTAACTTTTTTAAATACCTATATTTATTCAGAAATATACAATAGATACGCGTGGTTTTATGGGATGGACGTATTTTTTTCTCTTCCGATTGGAGTGCGAGTGTATTTGTTTGTGCGTGGTGTCTTCGTTGATATTTTCTCGATATGCGCATATCGCTTCCAAGATAAAAATGCAAGTTTCTTTCTGTTTCTTACTAATATATAATGGTGGCTGAAATGGCGCAGCTGCATGCAATTTGATAGTCAGTCAACGGGAATATAGTGCAACTGAAGAAAGAATTGAGTGAGTAACTAGCGTGGGAATGATCCTGGTCTACCACGATCAGATCCTGGTTAACACTACCTTTTATTTGTTTTCTCATCGTTTACCTCCATTAATCTTTATTAACCTAGAAATTTGTAAAACTCGGTATAAAGTGTATAAGTAGAAATTCCAAACTATTATATTTGTCCGATAAGATCTCTAAAATTAATGAATCTATTTACGTTCAATTAGTAGGCACATACGTAATATCTTCAGTAAACCCTTGAATGGCATTCTTATCGTGGATTATATTAGACTATGGCACTTATAATGAATTAAATGTCACTATAACATTTCGTCTTGAAAGGAGGCAGTTTATCAGTTTATCAATTTCTGCTAGAGGCGGGATGCTGACTGAATATAAGGTGGAATACACGGTTGTAGACTGCACGTCACACGGAATGGCACATTTGAATCTACAGTTATAGTATTTTAACAGCGCTGTCAAAGGCATAAGAAAACCATCACGATACTTTCCTATGGTTAAACCGCGATACTAGCGACCGTAGCGATCGCTACGGTTGCGTAGAGTGAATAAACGACAATGTTAACTATATCTAATAAATGACTGTATACGAGCATCTGCAGCTTCACAATGAATAAACGATTGATCCAGAATGGGGGAAACCAGAATGGTTTTCGACCCGGAAAGTCGTGTAATAACTCTATCTTTGCTACTCGCCAAATCCTATAGAAAATCCGAGAGTTAAACATCGAAACCCACATGAATGACCTGCATTTTCCTTTCAGTGCCACGAATGACCTGCATTTAACAAATAAACTGATAAACCTATTGAAGCTTTATTAAGCTTTCAAAGATAAATGTCCAAAACCGCATAAGTGTTCAGAAAGGCACATCAGAACACTTCTACACCTTTAATGAACTGCGACAAAAAATGTATTTTCATGCACTCTCTTTAATTTGCCCCTTATGAAGACAATACGTAACTGTGGTAATAATACTACCGGAATAATATTCAATAAGTCGCTACAACTACTGGACTATATGCTGATGATATTTAACATTTTACGCTCTCCAGATGTCCTGAAGGATGGAGTTTTAGCATTAAATAGAGCAGAAAAAGATGCTTAAATGCCTGAAGATAAATTATTGAAGATAAATCTAGAGAAAACTATATACATGGCTGTTCACATTGAAAGACTGAACCCAGCTCCTTTTGTTGTTGATATCTATACTTTTTAATCTGTTAAGAATCCACATCCCTCGGCTCATTAATCACCAGCGACAACCAAACCAATGAATGTTAAAGTACATTTAATGGCTGTAAATAGTAGTTACTTCGGACTCCAGTCGCAAATGAAATCCCGTCTGCTATCCCTAAGAACTAAGGCAACTATATGGAAGAAACTTATCAGATTAGTCTTAACTTACTCTTCAGAAACATGTACTCTCACTTAAGCGGATGCAAATGCACTAGATGTCTTCGAACGTAAAAAACCCCGAAGTATCTTCGGTGCCGTACCATGTGAGATTTCGGAAAACTGGAAAGCTCAGGCGATTAGGGCATGTGAAAATGATGGAAATGAAGAGCCGTTAAAATGCCTTCTTTGTAAAAAACCTGAAGGGCATCGTAAAGTCGGATGACCAATGTTACAATGGATAGATTCTGTGGTCAAAATCCTAATTGCACTTGGAGTAAATAACTGGAAGACAAAGTCCAGGATTGGGTGGATTCTAAAAGAAGATTCTTTACGAAGCCATGACTGACAATAAGTTGTAGCGCTAATAATGATGATTAATAAATGGCAGAGGATAGGATGGGACGGGGAGACCTAAGAAAAGAAAGAACTTTGAAAACCGGATCAATCGCGTGAAAGTTGCGCCATGTTTACCAGACCACACCAACATGCAACCGTAAAATATGGGGGCGCATCAACCCCTAATGTATCTCGTGTCTTATACTACTCGCTCCTTAAAAATATTTTTCCAGCAACGGTATTTAATTACCGCGCGAAATTCCGTCTTTTCCTTTTTTGCCAACACGCTTCGACACGATGCAACGTCTTATTTAAAACAAACCAAAAGAACATTAGTTTTTGTTTTTTAAAATTATAATAACAGATGTATTGGCTGTACCTGCCAGTATTTATCAATATAATAGTTTTGGGATTCTATATCTCCATGTTCACCGGCATCCGGGTGGGTAAGCGGTTAAACGCCTTAACCGATTGAGTTGAAATTGGAAACTCCTCAGGGGTCAAATAAACTGTATGATTCTTAATATGTGAAGTTTGATTCCCAGGAAGATTCCTTTTATAACATCCAAAGGGCCACGCAGAGCAACAATAGAAGGGGAAGGGGTCCACGTCCATTGCTCTGGGAAACAGTATTTGTACTGGCAAACGCTTTCTTTTATATTTATTTGGTTTTTCAATTGGTTGGACCAGGGCACACACAGCGAAATAGACATTTTAGCTCCTAATAACATTGTCGTCTTTGAAGCAATTAGCAGGGAAAAAAACATATACGCAAAGGATTTTCAGTTCAAAGAAAGTACAGACGAGAAACGTATACCAACATTATTATATTGATATGTGCCCTGCGAGCACGCGTTGAAACCTGTTTTTATATGGTTCCAAAGAGTAAGTAACTTATTATCACTTTTTTTTGGGCTCCCCTCGTATGAAACACAGTTAATGGCAACGTTACTACCTATAAAATCCCCTTGAAGTACCTACCAAACTAGCCAAATGGTAGAAAGCGGGCTCCTGGCCGATGGACTCTCCCGATAAGGGCTCGAGTGGAAGGGGGACGACGTAAGGCAAGGTCAGCTCGTCGCCGCTTTATGGAAAAAAGGAAACGGCGCGAAACATAATTCAACCGGCCAAAGTCCAGGGACGTCTGGCTTCGAGGCGCAGTATAGACGAGGCGGTCTAGCCTTCATTAGGAATTACATGACTCTAATCGGGGATTCGGATCGCTTGTCGGCGAGTAGCCATGACATGGCCGTGTTTTAAAAGTTAAATGGCCGGTCGTAACGTAGTGGAGAGCGCCGTAAATATGTAATTGATTGGTGGACGGTTGTATGTAATTTGGCATCGACTTTTTAATAATATAGTGGATCCTTCAAACACATATAGAAGGATTCAGATTACCAAAAGTTTTTGGATGAGATCATCATCTACTCTTTTCGTGTTAACTCAACAACGCTATGGAACAATCTAACAGCAAGTATAGTATCTTTCAAAATTCACCTAAATAAATATTTTTTCCAGGTTTAACCACTTCTTACTTTCGAAGAGTATCGAAGTTGTTTGACATTATAAACAAGATTATATTCGGATTTACCCCGTAATGTTATTAGCACCCTGTGGGGTGCTGCAAACTTCACCTTTTCGTTGTCTTCAAGTTCTTCCTTTTTGTATGTCTCACCCTACCAATGTCTCCTCCTCAGTCATTTATTAATCATCATCATTAGCGCTACTGTTTATTGGGATTCTTGACTTCTTTAAGAACCGTCTTCCATTTCATCCTATCCTAGGCTTTCATTCTCCAATTGATGAATCTAACTAAGTACATGTATGTCTTTAACCACAGTAAAAACCACCACAGTTTTGGACGGCCGACTTTTGGATATCCATCAGATTTCCCACAAATAATATGTTTCAGCGGCTCTTCATTTACCATCCTCTCCACATGCGCCTTCCAAATTTCAGGGATCTCACATCACATAGTTATTCATCGTAATACAGATTTGTCCCTAGATCATGTACATTGTTATACAGGTTTTACAATTTTTTGTTTGTTCATCTTCTCCACGCGCCACTGCACGGCACTGAAGATCCTACGAAATATTTTGAGTTCAATGACATCTAGTGCATTTGCATACCTTTGGCGAGAGTCTACTTTTCTAAAGAGTATCTGATAACTCTTGTAGAGGGGTGACTTTGTCTTCCGGGGGGGGGGGGGGTAGATGGGATTTAATTTGAGACAAGAAGAGTCCGAAGTAACCTATTTGCAGCTATTAAACGTACTTTCACCTATCATTGTAAACTGTAGTAAAATAAAGAGCACCGCAGCTGAGTATCTTCTCAAATCAACGCTGCCTTACTAGTCCTCAGCCCGTACTGAGGTAAACTTACCAAGAAAAAAAAATGGCCTGTACTTCGTTACATAATAAAAAAAAGTTAGGTATTTAAAAGTAAATGTAACAACGTTTTCTTTAAATGTTATAATATTAAAACATAACTAATAATAATAAACAAAGTAGATGTAAATAAATCACTATTCCAAAAACTAAGCCATCGATATGTCAATGCTCTTTTTTCCTAAGTCAGTCTTAGTAAGTCTACGAATAATATTTAAAAACATCCATCACAATTACCATAATAATATAAATAGTTACATATATTTATATATATATCCGTCTCTTTATCGCCCGCCACGCAGATTGCGTCCCGTCGCAATAACCCCATAAGTGGAAGCAATAGTTTGTAGATGATTGGTTGCTGCCAGTTCATTACACACTGAGTTATCGTGTTAAAAAATTTAGAAGATTTTCATTGCATCTAAAAGTTACCAAACCGGTTTTGTATCAAACCGAACTTACAGATGGATATTTCCACGTCGAAATATTTTTAAACTGAAAAATATTCCTAGTAATTATTTGTTTGTTTCCACTCTCTATTGTGAAATGTCACAATAGCTGGGTTTATTGTCATACGACAATCTCTTACAACCAGCCCTATTATGAAGTGTTTATATATATGGGTGCGTGTAACATGTGCGTGTGTGTTTTGTTATTGCATTCGCTCGACAGGATTTAAATGCAATTCCGTTAATTTTATCCCAACGAAAAATGGTGATCCAGCCGGGAACCTAACCGAACCCAGAACCTAACAATGTAAGATCAGGCGACCTAACCACTATGCCAGCGGGCCGTGTAATGAGGATTGCCCATAAGATCGCCAACTTCCGATAACGGGCATGGTTTGTAAAAAGAAGCATCGTGATAACCCAAAAACTGCCCGGTCACATCATTTGTTTGCGCCTCGGCGTCTTCGTGACGTCATTCCTTCACCTTAGCTCGGCTTGAGCTTGAGTCGAGCAGTTGGCGAAGGCGCTCAAAAGGTGTGCTGTCACGCGAGGCGGGGGACGGTAACCCAACCTCCGGCGCTTTGGCTTCGTAATACTTTATGACCCACCCAGAATATCTATACTCTACACCCCCGATATATTATTATTCTCAGACTGCGATGACAGGTTAGGCAAGAATTAAAATACACCAGATGTGACACGCTCTGTAAGCGATCTTGAGGAGACTCTCTCCAACGACCTGTGTATTATGAAAAAATATTTTAAATGTTGACACCTCGAACTAAATCATCGTACAGAGGGCGCCTTTGGAGTTGTCAACTACTACAGGTGATCCGCCACCCCAGGAAGATATAACGATAATAGATCATTCTTTCAACCGTGGGGTGAACTCTTAAAGACGACGTAGTCCACCGGTGAGACTTAGGGACGACATAGTCTACCGTCTAACTAGGCCAACTTGCCAGTGAGAGTCCAACGCCGTAGCGCGTGGCGGTGTGAAGTTAACCCAGCAGGCAGCCTTGCACACTCACTACCAGATTTGGCTAGGTTTCTCCTGGTTCCCGTCTGGTTACGGGTCCGAAGTCGCTTGCGCGGCCTCTACCTAATATTAACGGTAATTCAGTTCGAATTTATCGCGGACCGTGGCGTCTTTTGCCTGTCTACCACTCGGGATTATTCGGCTAATGGGTCGTTTCAAGAGTAGCTGTTATTAGGTCAACAATCTCCGCCGCTGCTTAGGAAACGTCTATAAGCATATTCAGACTCCTCCAGTTATTAGCCGGAGTGCACAGTCGATTAGTTGGGCCCGCACGATGCACAAACCGCCCAGCAGCGCCCGAAGGCCATTCCGCAGAGGAACTGATCCACCTGCCGTGGCATTGTAAACAGAGTCTATTCCAGGTTTGATCCTCTTCGGGGAGACTACTGGATAGGAGCTGAACCATAAGTTGAGCCGACCATGCATAACGAGCAGGTCTTAAAGGTCCAACCGCACAAGAACCGTTAGCTGCCATACTCTGTGTGAAAAATTGTCAAAAGTCAAAAAACAAATAGTCCAATGCCTTTTTTTCACGGTAATAATTATCAATACTTAGTAGAGTATATTAGACAGGCCGTTAAAGGCGGACCAGTTTTATATAGGTCACACTGAACATTTCGGGAATCAGCCACTTAAATAAAAAAAATAATTCCAGTTTACGAGAATCAACGAAGGAAGTCAAATTTGGTGTAAAACATACATAGTAACAGGTGACAAAAACCTGGATTTACATGGACCATTTGAGTCATTCAAGATGAGCAGATCCCATCTGAAGGTCTCGCATGCAAAGTGCTGCGAAGCGGATGATCACTTCTTTTATTGGGAAAACTGGACAAGTGGCTAATGTTGCTTTGGAAGATCATCTTACCCTAAATGTTGATTAGTTCATGACCATTTGCTTGCCGGAAGCTATTGACGAACTCCGTAAAAGCAACTTTAGCTGGCATGGTATCAGATGGCTTTAGCGACAGTCGGAATTTCGGCGATCTTCCATTTTTGGCCTCATTTTAAGTGAGTTCATAAACGTAATTTTTTTATTTTTTCCATCAAACAGTCTGATATTTATGGTATGTATTACAAAATGTGATAAATTAAGTAAAAACTTACTATTTATAAGTATAAATATTTTTTTCCCCTGATATATATTTTTTTAATAGTCATTTTATAGAATAATTTTGTCAAATCCAGCAAAATTATGAATAGGACGTAATTTTAAGGGCTACTTGAACTTCGCAGAAAAGAAGAAACATGCGGAATTTTGCGGATTAATAAATAAATTACTTTTATCTATAGTATCATGATTGTCTATAAGAATGTCATCTGTCATTATATTTTTAATAAATAATAATAATAATAATACTTTCTAATAAATAATATTCCTTACTTACACAAATTCTTTACTCTGGCCATGAACTATTCTGAAACCGCAGGCGAAAACGGTTTTTCAATAATTTCCTCCATTTTGCGACCACGCAATATCTTTGGATGCGCTTGTAGGTATACCTGGTATATTGTAACATATAATGGCAGGTGCCCAGCTGTCACTTCCGGCTACTTCATTACAGCTTACCTCATAGATGTCAGCAAATCCACGTGGTTCTTTTAAGGTTGGATCCAGATCATGATGTGGAACAGAAAGATTCGATATCACCAAATTGCGAATCAAATAACAAATTCTTTTCAAAAAATCTCCTTAGAATTCCCTTTTTCATTATTATTTAAGTTATAGTTTATACCATGTCTGCACATAACGTGGACGATGATGGCATAGCAAATATTTTACGTATTTTTACTTAATGATATACTCGTACAGCTACGAAAAACATCGTCCAAGCTGACACAATAGTTTCGGCGTAAAACAACGTTGAATCTCGTGAAACGACTCGCATTTTAACTGGTTATGACTATATTTATATATAAATGTATGCACCATAGCCAGAACAAATAAATAAAACGGGAATTAAAAAGAGTGTAAGAAAGGGGGAAGGACGATTGTGTATTTAATCGGCTATTTGTTATTCGCGAAATAAGAGATCGCGATCTTCCGAATTTAACCTATCTTCCGAATTTAACCAGAAACTTCAATATTTTTTTGACAAGATGCTTTGACCTTGCTTCGCCGACTTTCAAAAGATAATTGCCAGCAAAAATCACTTCTCACTAATTCCTCACTATGCTCAGAGAACCCAATAACAAGATATGCCTTACATACATTTGCGATATTTTCTCGTACAAAAGTAGTTCTTTGACAAGATGCTTTGATCTTGCTTCGCCGACTTTCAAAAAATAATACCAGAAAAATTAACTTCTCACTAATTCCTCACTATACTCAGAGAACCCAAAAACTACAGTTGACTTACATACTTGTGCGATATTTTCTCGTACAAAAGTAGGGAGTTTTATCAATGAAAAGTGTATTAATGTGATAATTAAGTGACCGTCCAGCCTACAGACAAATTAGGCATAATGACAATGACCTCTATTGGTCACTACCCTAACTGCTTAGTATTTCCGACTAATGGTGGCAAATTGAAATACGAAATAATTTGAGTTACACAGATGTATGCTTTTCTGAGTGCTCTAATATTTGCCACCCTCGCCCGTTATTTTAAAAACGTAAACAAAACACACCTAACACTGAACCTCTGAGCCTCTGAACCTCTGAATCGCCTCTGAACGCGGAGATCAAAGTAGAGTGTAGATTGGCGAGGCGAGTTCCCGCTAACGCTGTATCTATTGTGAATTAACAATTGTCTGATTAATCTGTGCCGCGATGCGACCTGATCCGGCGATGTATACTTAGTCTTATTAACATAGAAATCACGTAAGCTGTGACCTCCGTAGTGGCGTCTGATGGATCGCCTTCGATCGATCCGAGTGTTATTTGCAAATTTATTCTTGGATATTATGGACTACCTAATGCGTCACTTTGTTGGCGACGACTTTAGGCGAGGAACATAATATTCTTAGCTAAGACTAAGGAAGCTATATTTGTTTGAAAACATGACATAACTGGTCATACATTTTTAATCTAAAGCTTAATGTTCACATTGGGATCATCTTCAATTATGTTGAGCTTCGTTATCAATGCACTTGGAAATTACAAGTCTTCCAGCAAAATTGCCGTAAATCGGTAGATTTAATCATTTCGACATGTCAGGGGGTAATTATATATGACTGATAGTTCCTTCCACTTAATCGATTAAATCACCGTTTCTCAACAAGGGTTCCTTGGCCCCGAGGACGTTGTAGACAAGCCGTAAAACAACGTTAGTTAAGTAACTAGTGGTTTAGTATCCAGCCATTAGACACACGAAAATATACGACGACTTTTAGACATACACTTTACACAGCCGCTTTTTGGGTTTTTGGGAACTTAAAACAGTTTTCTCTCAGTGTACGAGTATAATAGTAAAAATAACATCAACATTTGCGAAGAATAAATTTTAAGTTATTCCTAGAGAAAGAGGATAGTTTTATTTATAATATAAAATATAACAGTATAATCAATGATAGCACATCGTTCTGGCGACTTTAGCGACCGCACAGTGCCTCGAAAGTATGGGGAGATGGGACAAAAATCATAAATGTAACATTTCCGCATCGGTTATTAAAAAAAATAATAAATATATTTAAAATAATGCTTTTAAAATCATAGAATGGAATTTACTGCACAAAAAACATAAATTTCATATTTTTTTAAACTCATAAACAGAACATTAATAAATACGCTGCCAATAAAACTTAATTCCAATTCTATTTTTACGTACAATAAACATAATAACAAAGCTACAAACTAAAATTTTAATTATAATATAAAAAAGCAAAATATGGCACAATGGTCCTTATTCTGAAACGTTAACCAACATTGGCTTAGCTAGTTGATCATAAATTTACCAAAGTCAAGGCCACCTATTTTTCATTTTGTTAATAATATTGTTGTTTCATTATTTATGTTTCAAAAATAAATATGATGTGTAAAACAACTAAATCCTTATCTATTGGTTAAAATTTCAGACAATTTTAGGTTAAATGTACAACAAATTAATTGATTAGATTTAATCCGATTCCGAAATTGATTAATCCGATTCCGAAATTGATTAATCCGATTCCGATTCTCGATTTTCTTAAAATTAATTAGTTTAGTCAAAATAACCCTAGCGGATGATAGAAAGATATTGCCGCTTGGAAAAAGGCCCACAATGTTGTAGACTAAGTGCCATCCACATGTTACGTAATCATGTTTTTGGGTAGCGTCCTCGACAATCAACCACTTTCTATTTTCAAATTCACAAGAGTTTTAGGCCCTTTTGTCCAATAGATGTAAATTATATTGCAATGAAAAGATCCCTTTATGAGAAATATTTATTACTACAACGACTGCCGTTTCTGAGTTATATCCTACTAGCTGACCCGTGCCCACTACGTTGGGCGGTAAAACTTTTTACCTGTGATGCAATTATGAGTGTGGTTCGGTTAGTACTGAGTGCTATGATTTATTTCCTGACTGCCAAGAGAAGGGTTATATTTTTACTGCATATGTATGTATGTATTTGCATGCCAATTTGACTATAATACCTTTATTTGTGAGTGTCTTCTTATGAGTGTCTTATTTGTGAGCTATCTATGCAGTAAAAGGGAAAAGTCTTTTGTTTTAAACACTTGAGACGATAAATTTACATATTTTTATAAGAATTCATAATTGTTGATAATATGACCAATAAACATGACCTAACGATTTAAATTATTTTTTTAATATAAAATACTACTTTTTGTGACTTTTTTGTAGGCATTATCAAGCTCTACAACTTCTCTCTACAACTTAATCTTAATCGT
Organism: Micropterix aruncella; assembly: GCA_944548615.1. NCBI lineage: Eukaryota > Metazoa > Arthropoda > Insecta > Lepidoptera > Micropterigidae > Micropterix > Micropterix aruncella. The sequence goes on along the minus strand of OX155956.1, from coordinate 7,199,957 downwards.
TAAGACAGCGTTAGTTAGAAATTTTTCGTTCGACCGCTTATTCTCCGACTTTGCAAATCCGTCTACCACGAAAAAGTCTATCACACACAAGCCGGATTAATATATAGCCTATGACACTCAGAAATAATGTGGCTTTCTATTGGTAAAACAATTTTCAAAATCGGTTCAGTAGATCCAGAGATTACTTCCTACAACGTCACAAACTTTACCTCTTTATAATATTAGTATATATTAAATATGTCTAATTACCTATATCTCCTAGGGCACCTAACACATCCAGGCGTTGTATTTTTACACGACTGCGCAACAAATAAAGAGTGTTATGTGTTCAGGGTTCGTCTATGTTAGTTTTTTGTTTCTTTATTCCAATATAACTTTTAAACGCTTAAACTAATTTAAAAGCATGTGGTATTGTTAGAATCATTATGTCATCCCGAGTGTCATAACCTTAACTATCCAAATATCAAATATCCAAATAGTTGTCAAAATGTCCAAATCTCCAAATGTCAATAAATTAATATAAATATATCATGCTTAGTGTCAAATGAAATGCCTGAAGTAATACATTCCGAAAATATGGACCTATCTATAAAAAAATAAAAATAAAACTGCATACCCCTGTATAGTCGATACATAGCAGAATGGTTGTTGTGGCATTTCGGAATGTGGAAAGTTAGCGGGCTGGTACTCTCAAATAAATAGTATTTAAGATATATTGGGCTCGATTGCGTTTCATTCCTCAGGTAGCGCTATGGAGCGCTATTACTGATAGCGTGACGTTTGAGCCAACTTCAAAGAACACTGACAACCTTATTACCCATAATGATGTTAAAGTAGAAGAAAATTGCGAGTGCTGCAAAATTACAGTTTAGACATGTAATTTGAATGGATTTACTAAAAAAATTATAGCAAATCACTAGGTTACAGCAGCAAACAATCGTGTAGTATAGTAAAATTATTTAAAGATTGCCACGGACTGCCTGCTCGAGCAGGCAGTGAAAGTGGTGTTTATTGAGAGCTGGAAGGAATGCTTAGAAAATTGGTTTAGATGCATGAAACTTGACATATATACTGGAGGAGTTCTTTGTAAAGATATAATAACACTTACCACGTCGAACACTTTTTTATTTTTTTGTTCTTCACATATAATATATAAATATAATATAATTAATAATATTTAATAATAATATATAATTATTAATTATAAAGTATCTTATAATATAGCCTAAACTATTTAATCTTGGAGACACATTTAATAAATAAACTGCATTGTAACTGTTTGGATACTTTTAACTTCCATCATATGACTTCCATAATAACTTCCGTCATCTATTTTGTTAAAGTATTATAATGTTATTATACTTTATTAGGGAAACAAACAAATCAACATTACATATAACAAAAAAAAACTAAATAACCATTCACCAATAAGGCGATTCCAAATGTAGGGGGAAGTCCCCTAGCGTCCGGACGGCACCTAGCGTCGGACACTAATAATATCTCGACAAGTCGCGGCGAGATCGATACAAATACATAGGAAAAGGAAACGTGTACTCTTTCTTGCCCCCTTTCACCCGTCTTTGTACCGATCGCGCCGCGACTGGTCGAGATACTATTAGTGTCCGACGCTAGGTGCCGTCCGGCGTTAGGGGACTTCCCCCTATTAATAATGGTGGCACTTAATTATAGGTAGGTAGCGCACTTAATTATATGTAATTAAAAAAACAATAAAAAATGAGGGGGGGGGGGTTGGTTTCACTACGTTTAATTGTGTGTGCTAAAATATTACGTGGAAATGAAATATTGGTATGAATTTATAAAATTAATAAATAAACCAATAAATAAACTAATAATAAATAAATAAATAATAAATTAAGTTAACTCTTAACATTTATAATACATTATCTAGTAATCCTAGCAACATAATGAAATTATGTTGTCAACATAGATTATTTAAAAACAACATAACCTAATTATCCCTAAATGTTGCAAGTGAAGTAGCATATATGTCGTCGTCCGTGAATTTACCATTATATCAATTACAAGTTCTGTATAAATACTTATAGTTATACTTTTGTAGCGTCCGTAGCCACGTTGACACCGGTTCTCCTCGTTGTTACCAAAGTGAAGCAGCGTTGGGCGCGGTCAATACTTGGATGCGTGACCGGTCGCCCGAGTGTTTGACTGAGTGGTGCTATTTTTAATAATAATCCTGAATTAACAACATTCCAGTTGTCAGCAAAAATCAGACAAAGCAATAAAGTAGAGAAGGTAAATACTAAGGGTTGTGCTGTGCTGTGCTGTGCTGCCTTTATTGCCTTCTGCCTTCTTTCAGAGCAGTAGCCTCCCTTAAAGCGCCGCTGATGATTGATTTTATTTTTCTACAAAGTTCTCAGTGACGAATATAATTTCAGTAATAGGGTGAGAGTGGTGGAAGCGGATGGTAAGGTCTTGAGATCAACGTTAATACCCAAGCTAAATTTTTGCTCAGTGTTAAAGGTCTTTAAAAAAATCTGAATGCCTTTATCCTTCCATGTTGCCTTTTGTGTTTTTTTTTCATGTTATCTATAAGTGTATCGATTTAACTCGACGTTTTCTTCTTCTAAGGGGTTTGTCTATGTCAGTGATTCCCAAAGTGGTCTATATGGACACCCAGGGGTCGATTTTCAATTGCAGGGGGTCCATATTAGCGGGGGAAAAAACAGGGTGAACGCTCTGTAAATGGGGGTCCAAGTTAGCGGACCCCATCTAGGATGGTCATCATAAACATTTAGGCGCACCGTCAATGTCGTATTACGAGTAATCCAAAACAGATTGTATGTACAGTATAGTATTTTAAAATTATAATAAGAGCAATAAACAAACGCGCGTCACAAGTATCATTGAAGGAAATCAACACCCAACTTAAACTGCATCACTTGAGGAGGCCAGCGCACATGACGAACGAGGGGCAAGATCAGGGCAAGACATGAATGAGCAAGATCACATGAATGAGCATTTCTTAAATGCTTCGTACTTCAAGGTCGTGGATACTTGAGAAATGAACAACTGAAAGTTTTTTTTTACAACTGTCCACTTTACGCAAAACCCTGTCGTAAGTGATCAGTACTGTGCCAGCTGTTAAAAACACATTTAAATTTTACAATAAGTTTAGGAAAATTTAATATTATGCAGGGAGGGGTCCACGGAAAAAAGCAAGTGGTCTATAGGACAAAAAAGTTTGGGTACCTCTGGTCTATGTCAATCCATTTTGTCTAATACTATCAAATACTCTAAAAGGTTTAAATTACGCAGTGCATTTCTCTAGAAAAATGGACTTTTCTCTAGAAAAATGGTACTAAAAAGCAGTATCAAAATAAAATCTTTCACTTATTTGTTAAAGGGAGATACAGGTAAAGCCGAAAAACATAATTTCGTAGTCTCACTTTTGCAGCAATATAATAATTATATATGCACTGGTAGACGTTATGTACCTATGTTATAATTATATATGCACTTTCGCTAAAAACTAGTTAAATCTGAAAGATTTTTAACTCTTTAAGGGGAGTCATCAACTTACTGACTTAGAAATTAAATAAGGATATATTATTTTAAAATTGTGTTCTATTTCCTTTCCTTTACGGCTTTTACAAAGGTGGCATCAGCATTGGCCTTAATTTTGTTGAGAATTCGTTTGCCTTGATGAATTCAAGCCAATTAAATTCTCAACAAAATTAAGGCCAATACTCGTAGCTATATAATTCGATTCTTTTTGTAGATGTTAGATTTTCAATTTCAATTAAAAATCGATTAAAAAAAAGGAAGTTACACCTCTCTTAAAAGATTACGAATAAATAGATTTTTAAAATATTTTTGGGGGTTTTTTCAGCCATTACGAAATCTTTTATTGTTGCCAGCATCTTCAGTAGACAATACGGTCGGCAGCAGCGACAACCACCTGGTGCCCGAATGTGAAAATGTTTGAGATCATTTCTTAAAGCCTCGCAGAAATCTTTCAGCCTTTCGGTAAGTAAAGTGTATAAAATATCTTAAAGTATTTATAATTTTAAGGACAAGTGACAATATCAAAGCCTGTAAAAGTTGAAACAGCGTTGTGGAGAATATGTTCTCGTTCTAGCTTTTCACGCCTCCACGACAGATAATTTGGCGCCTATATGGGGCACCAGGACTCCCGTCCTATGCGAGACATGTCTTGCAAATACGGGACCTATGACGACCTTATATACTGACTGATCTTAACCTTTTTTGACATTGTTTAATGTGCCGTACCATCGTACAAATATTTTTGTAGACAGGCCAGTGGGAAGGGTATAGCTTAGGTATATCTTAATTCCTTACCCACAGAAATATACATCTTTTGTATATCCCTTTGGCAGCTAAAAAACAATCTCCCCGCTATCTCATGTTTATCATAATCAGTCTATTATTAAATTTAATATTTTGACGTTTTTTTTTTCTTTTCAATGTTAGCATTAATTTAGTTATGTAATTTATTTATTTTTAGACTTACACTCTAGCTTTAATATTCAAGGGCGAATTGCATTCGTCTGTAATGCTCTTGAATAATATTTGAAACTAATAAATAAATAGCTTTTTTATCCTTCTAGGTACTTTACAGCTCTGTCAATGGTTTCTTGTTGTCTATGATAGTCACTAGGTATAATAGAGGTCAATGATGATAGTGAAAGAATATTATGGCCCAGGCTAATATACTTCGACGCGATTCTATTTGGCCAACCTAAATTAAAATTTGAAATTCGATACTTCATAAAATTATGACTTCTACATAGAACCTAATTATCATATGGACTACTTACCCAGACGCTCTCTTGCAGATTTTCATATTATTGTTTGGGAGTGCTCTTGGCGAGCTAACAAATGTGTATGGTCCTTTCTTTTTCTCCTTGCCATCGTCAGGAGTGTCAACTATGGTGTTCCTCATGTTCATTCTATACCAACAGTATTTTATCCTTCTAATACACAGCACTTTCACAAAACCGCTTTAATTATTCACAATAATTTGACAAACACACTACCGGAACGTGTACGCCATGTTGACAAAACACTGCAATTATCTTTAAAAACTGTTTATGAGTTGCCATGGAAACGTCGAGAAGCGTGGTTCTTGAAACGTTCATGACATTATTATTTGGAGATAAGCTACACCTCCTTTGTGAAATATATATTGCAGTAAACTATGCAATTATATTATCTAATTATTAAAAAGATACCAAAATATTATTTTATTTACTTTGGAAAATTGTATTTTTGTTGTCGTTGTGCCATTGCCATCTGCTGGTAGTGTTGTGTATCACGCGCGACACTAAAAACTAAAACGAGAAATGGCACTGCACCTATTAAACACAGCTAAATGAGTGCGATGAACGTGATAGATGGTAGTATAATTTATTTTCAACGCATTCTGCACACATTATAATATCGAAATAATGGATCGAGGAAATAATATTGAAACTCTCTGATCATGCCCACTTTTAAAGATAAGTAATTAATAAAAATTATATTCATTTGTGCTGCCGTCTAGCGGTACCACTCGTAACCTCTTTACTACGAATTCATCCCTTGTCCCCTTGTTGCATCAACGTACTGACTTTTAAACAGTTTGCGAATCGATTGGTAGATGGCGCTATTTTTTACAAGCCCACTAAAAATATGATAAATATATTTATCATAGGGTATTGAGATATTTCGAAAAATTCTGTAAATAAAGCAGGGAAATCATTTTAGTATTATATTTTCATTATTCATATTATACACTTTGTTAGTATGGGCATTGATTGTATGGGACATTTTTGTTGCTACTGAAGGAATTTTGAGCAGGGTCTTCATTTTCTATAGGTCTTAGTCGATATCAATTTATGACCGTTTTCGCAAAGTGTTGCATGAGGTTCACTTTCAAAAATGAGTCTAATGGTTTCATGATTTTATTTCGGAACCGGAGACATCAGTACAAAAATTTTTCTAGAAAACAACACAAAACTTTTTTTTAGCAGGCACAAATTGCGTTTTTTCAAAATGATACGTCATCCATAGATACTCACATCTCTTTGATCCTGTGTCTTTTGAGGAAAAAAATGACATTAGCAAAGTTGTTAAAACAAAGTCCAGTCATATTAAAAGATAATAATATAGAGACGATACCAAGATACCGAAGTCATGTCTTGTACGAGAGTCGAGGAACTGATTATTATAAAGTACCTAATCAATGTTGCGATTTCCATCAACACAATACCAGAAATAAATTTGATCTATATCTAAATCGGCACAGGCTAAGGTAGCAGTGCGCCACAGTTTCCTTCACCAAAGCCTGTGTTATTATAATAAGGTCCAAACACATATCAGAAGTCTTGGAGAGAACCAATTCAAAAAAATCGTATTTAATGGCCTAGTCAAGAATCCATCTGACTTAAGAGATTTGGATAATGCTGAATTCTTATTCAAGAGCATCCTAATTTAAAATAACGGATAATTCATGATAATCAACTTTGCCAAAGATCGTAATTTTTATTTTTATTTTTATCGACGACGGCTATATTGCTAGATTTGACAATTAATTTAAATTTAGATATTTTTAGTAAACGCTTATATATTTTCATGACCATCATAATATTATTGCCTTGATAATTATGACTACAGACATTGAGCTTTTTCTGTTCTGTTAACTCCATCTGTTGGCGCGTGGATGAGCCAAGCGCCAACAGATGGAGTTAAAATTTGATTAAAATGTATGTAAGAATTTAAATATTATTAGTGCAGCTTATGAGATATTTCAACAAAAAATTCCCAATTTGATTTCGGGTTACAGGTCAAAGTCCAATATTTCGAGGTTGAAATATGACTATGGCGCCCTCTGCTGGAGCAATTCAAACGTCAACCTTTTCAACTCTTGCCATGACCAAATGATGCCGGAATTCAAATTTCAGCTAAATCAAATTAAGCGTTTGGTGGCTATAGTGGAGGAATACACACAGGCACACACAGACAGACAGACATACATATAGATGTCCATCCGGAAATGGTCTTAACGTCTCAAGGGGCTCAAATGGATATTTTCGTCTTCGTCTCAAAAAGAAAGTCGGTTGGTGGGCCTCGAAAAGAAAATAAATAAAATAAAACGAAAATGCAATAATAATTATTAAGGTACGGTTTATAGGGAAATATTATTGCTCAACTTTAACATCACACACGATGATCTACGTAAGACGTGTATATAATCGTTAACAATCCCTTTTCTTTAAATTTCGAATAAAATAAATAACAATAGACAGTCGCGAAAAAAACAAAATTTTATTCACGTGCAGTCAGCCTGGTGCAGCAAAATTGTCCTGTTTTTTAAATTATATTTAGATCCAAAATTGTATAATGTCTGATTCGGATTCAAATCAATGCATCACTTTTTTGCCTCAAGAGGATAAGCGGTAAGTTTTCCCATTGTTCATTGAAAAGATTTTTTTTTCTCGACTGCGTGCAATCCCATTTTTCGTTGGAAAGTTCCGTATAATTAATGAATTTTCGTCTTTTTTCAGAGCTGATGGGTGTGTAAAAACTAAACCTATGGTAAAGAGGCGTGCAGTCAAGAGAACTAAAAAGACACTGGATCAAAAGCCGAACCAAAAAATGCGTCCAATCTGCCGGGATAGGAAAGGTCGATTTTCCTGCTTGTGCGGATGCCCAAAAGGCCAGTCGGGCAGAGTACGTATCGGCAAGCGAGGGAAGAGTAAAGCCGCTCAATCCTCCCGATCCGCCGGATCGAATTGTTCGTGCCCAAAAAACAAGATTAGGAAAGTTAAGCAAGGAAAAATTAAGAAGCGCCGTTGAAATAAAGAAAGTAAATTGAAAATAATTTACTACATTTTAAATCAGATTGTGCAACCTGGAAAATTGAAAATATTGTATTTCAGGAATTAAAATGATCAAAAGAATATTTTGTTTTATATTGAGATTGAGATTGAATTTCGAATCAAGTAGAAGTTTCAATCAATCGTCAAGGCAAAGATTAGGCTGGCCGCACATGTACGACTTCCGTATTCGATTTCCGAATTCGGAATTATACCGTGGACCTAGCGTAGACGTTCTTATTTTCCAGTTTGAAATATTTACTGCCAGTACATACAGTGACGCCTCGCGGCAAGATGGATGACGACCAATTAATTGTTATTGCATATTTGCTGCCCCTGAACACATCTCCCACTAATTCGTAACTTTTTTACACACCTTTTGTAGGTTAAATTATGAATATATCACAGCCACGGCTGTTTCTGAATGACAATTATTAACATCTCCGCCTTACACATTGTGACTTCAGATAAAACCCAGTGGACGCTGCTAGGCACGGCGCTGACTCGATTCTGAATCGGAATTCAATTCATCCAGTTTTCCAGAATAGAATTCAGACTTTTGGCTTCAATACGTTGAAGACATGTTCTTCATTTTAAAAGGGGATCCCTGCACTGTGAATAAATATCTAACTCACCTCAAATCGATACATCTTAGTAAGATAAGGTCCACATATGAGATTTAAAAATATGGATCTCTGGCGTTTCTGGACGCTTAGGTAACTATAGAAGCGACAACATCCTGGGATATATTATATACAGAAAACCTACACACACAGACCGATATTTAGATACTGATTCACACCACCATCTTTACCACTTACGCTCGGTACAGCATCCTTCACGAATCAAGCATGTGCTCTAATATGACGCCGACCATTTTGCACAAGAGGTAAAGCATGTAAATAATTACCTAGAAACCACAAAAACCTGTATACCAAATTACAATGGCCTCACAAAACGCACAACAGAGATGCCCCAGGAACCAAGTCAAGCTCCAGCAGTCTTGCTATATGTCAAGGGTTGTAACAGATCGGATTAGCAAAATGCTCAACATGTTTACCATTGAAACGATCTTTAGGTGATCGTTTATATCAATTAGATCGTGAAAGATGTACTGCCACTGCAAACCCCTAATTTTCCAAAAAGATAGTAGCTGAATCGTGAGTTGAGCCGACCTAGGGAAACACAGACAGGCTATCAGACCCAAGCTGCTTGGAACCAGTGGCGTAACTACGCCGGTGCAGCCGGTATGGCGTACCGGGGCCCGCCGTAGTTCGGGGGCCAACAATGTAATTTCTGCCTACGATTGACCTTCCATCCAACTCTGCTAGGAAGCTATAAGGAAGCCGGATAAATGGATGCCAAAAAACTAATCGTCGATTTTACAGAATGCAAACCAAGACGAAGATCATTCCAAAGCTGTATTTGTTCATATTTTTTGTAATACATTCAGTACGTAGGTAATTTAAATATGTCGATAAGCAAAAATTGGTGATAATATTATGGAGATATTTTTTAGTCTTACCAGTTTCGCACTTAATCGTTGTCCTCAAAATAATGTATTAATAACTGACATTATTTTTTTCTTCTCGCCAACATTCGAACGTGGGGAAATAAAATTCAGTATATAATAATAAAATAAATACAAACGGAGCTGCCATGGAATTCACCGACCGGAGTCGGGCCCATCATAATACTATTTTTTTTACACTTCTGGGGGGTGAGCAGTGGATTCCGGACTTACGAACCGGCTGTGGTAGGTTTAGGACAGCTGTCAGCTGCACATGTGAGCGTTCATTTTACCACCCATTCACTCCCCCTTCGAAGCCATAGAATTTGAGATGCGCAAATCGCAGTTTTAGATAATTTTTCTAAGAAAGAGTTGATTATTTTTCTGGAAAGGCCAAGATCTTTAAAGAGGTGAAATAGAGATTTAGCTGGCAGGCCACGAGCGCCAACTTCCACCGCGTGAAGGTGAACAGTGAAGCCGTTCCGGGTTACGGCATTTGCAAGATCATGGTATTTATTTAATTTGTACTCGTGGTCTTTTGGGATATTTGATTCCCATGGAACAGTTAATTCTACAATAAGAGCCACCTTCCGAGATAGAGAGTAAAGAGGTATATCTGGACGGAGGGCTGTGCATCCGAGACTTTCAGGGAATTTATACTGCTTAGAGACCGAATCAACCTCCAGAATCCAATCTGTATCTTTCTCGATTATTGAGAAAGGTTTTGTAGTTAAATGTTTTTTGCCTTTAGAGCCATCCCGCACAAACTGTATTGGGGGTTTGGAGGATACTGTCAAACCCTTGTTGGCACGAGCCACTGAGAGACTAATTACCTCGCGAATAACAGCGAGAACTTTGTCATGGCGGTAAGTGTACCGTCCTTGATCTAAGGCCATCTTGCAGCCAGCAAAGTGAAAGTAAAGCGTCGTATTAATATAGTTGAAAATGTTCCAAACATTCTCCCGCAAAAATAATTCTATAAAATTCCGCGTGTCTAGCTTCAGCTAGATTTTATTCCCAAGTTCTTGCGAAACAAGTTCCCAAGAACATCAATTCTTGGGAACTTGTTCTGCAACATGTTTGAGAGAATGCCCACAAATACGCCGCCCACGTATACGCCGATTTATAATGTAGCTATAATATAAATGTGTAATGTAGCTACAATATAAGGGTATAATTTAGCTACAACATAAATATGTAATGTTATTCAACATTGTAATTACTGTTTTTATTGATAAACAGTAATTATATCCTATATACCATAATGAATGTAAATAAGTAGGGGGAGGGTTTTTTTTAAATTGTTGCACTGGGGTCCATTTTTTGTAGTTAAGCCACTGCTTGGACCATTAACAACCGCTCATCACCAGACAAGTACATGCTTCAGTAAAGGTAACGTGGATATTTCAATTCGACTGTCTTCAACACTTAAGATACTTCATGGACTTTTCAAATAATTACGATGTCATAAAAATCCGAAGGGGAAACATTACACACCACTTACCAATGTCATTGCGGGGGGACGCGTTCTGGCCATTTTTTCACGTCAATCCCTCCGTGATAAAAAAATGCAATAACTCCGGCGAGTGCCCTGATATTATGTGTATATGGTTGAAATGATCCGGTGACGTCACGTGGCCGTTGTCACCTCACTTCCGGCGCTAGGGGATAAACGATCCCCACTTCCGGAGGGCGGTGTGCGCGCGTCGCCCGCCCTATCCCTTTATTGCCTTATAATATAACGACTTTGATATATTGCTTACGGAATCGGATAAAACATTAGCATTATTGTAAACAGAGCATCTGGATCTGTTCTCTAGGTGATAATATTGATTAATTCTAGCAATTTCATTAATCGCATGATTTCAGTGTATTTATAATATTTTTATTAGGGTTTTTATGAAATATTTGTCGTTTATGTATTTATCCATATAGATACATGTATATATTTTCCGTATGTACTCAATCAGACCTTTCATTTGACACTAAACACAATATATTTATTTTAATTTATTGACATTTGGAGATAAGGACATTTAGACAACTATTTACTTTATAATTGGACAGTTAAGGTAGCCTATTTATTTATTTATTTTATTTTATTTATTTACTTATGTATAGCATTACACAAGTTCATTTATACAGTTTACCATATCATGTTGTGTATATATATATGAGACGTTAGCAAAAAACTGATTCTTGAGGAGATAGAGTAATGAATAAAAGTCGCCTAACTAGGCCAGGGCCTGTTCTAAGGCAGACTTTATAAAATATTGTTTAGATGTATCTAATCAAATTACTAAATAAATATTATATAAAAGAAATAAAAATAAAAATTTAAACAATTAAAATTTGTAGAAATTCTATTACTTTGATAATAATTATTAACGTGTAGAGTAAAAGTAAAAATATATGATTTAAAGTAAAAATATATGTCTAAAATTGAAGAATAATGCGAAAAATTAATATACAAAAAATTAATATGCAATATTCAACATTCCATTGATGTTTTCCCTGCCTTCTGTAATAAGCCACCTAGAAACCGATTTTTTAAATTTGTTTTTGGTTTCAATGCGTTTAACGACATCAGGCAGGTAGTTAGTTGTACATTCTTGGTGCTATGAATTTGAAATGTCTCTGTCCGAAAGTCGTACGAGTTCTTGGCACTATCATATCGTCATTCTTTGCAGCTATGATACTTGGGATGATATAACGACCCTAACAATACATTTTTATAAATTGGTCTAAGCGTTTAGAAGTTATGGTGGAATAAAGAAACGGAAAACATACATAGATAAACCATAAACATATTACACTCCATTTTTGCTGGGCAGTCGTGTAAAAAGCGAGCTTATAAATGCCACATGGCAATATCTAACAACTATGCTAATCACATTGCAGTGATACATGCACGCGTTGTGGAAATAAAAATGATATAAGTTTGCCTGCATAAGATACAAATAACCTACTGTATTTAAAACTACGAATGCCCGAGGAGAGGAAAAAGAGAGAAAGGGAAGAATTGGTTACTTGTCAGAAAAGTCGTACTTTTTGAGATGAGTCTCTAATGATTCTAACGAAGGCGAGTTTTGTATACTTGCTGCGAGATCGGTTCAGTGTCTTGAACCTTGAACACAGAAAGAGTAGGAGTAGAAATCAGTATCTTGACGACACATTTCGAGTAAATCGTCAAAGCTGACCGAAGTACGAGGTAGGGTGGTGTTGATTGGGAGAGGTGTGAGGTAGGATGGTGTTGATTGGGAGAGTACAGGATACAGAAGAACAAGTATACGAACATTTCTCCTTTGGTGTACTGTCAACCATTTTAACTGTGCTCTATATTAGGACACTTGATGGTACTTTACATAGATTCAGATTCAGGTTCATTTTATTGGTATAATGCTATACGAGTCATACATACACTTAAGCAAACATTTTTGATAATAATGGAAATGTTAGAAAATATTAAAATACACAAGGAAATAAAAATAAAAATAAATGAGGAAACAATAGTAAAATACAAAAAATAATGTAAAAGGGAAAATACAAGAGAAATGCAAAGAGATCATTTACACAATTAAAAGGACAAATCATTAACTTTTTAGTTACTAAGCATTTTAATCTTCCTCGAGTAATATTCCTCCAGTGAGTAAAACGCCTTACCTGTGAGGTAAACAGTGATTGCGCCTGTCTAATGTGCTCTCTGAGTTTGGTGTAGACCGCTGGGCCGGCGATATAAGCTAGCCTCTCCGACTTGGATAATGCATGACTTACCGAACGTAGCATGCTTCGGGATTTCGTTGCATAGTGGTGATGCACACCATTCACTTCAAAATCGGCTAGATTTCGTTGATTTGGATAATACCCCCAGGCAGTTAGGTAGATGTTGTATATTTGGATTTCAAAATGGCATTTGACGGTGTCGACAATGACGCCTTGTGAACTGGCTGCTGTCAAGTTCTCGGGTAAGCTGTTAAATCTATTCGCAGACTATTTGGCAGGCTGACAACAATTTGCTAAATATGGTCGTATTGGATCAATTTATGATCGTATATGGTCACGATATGAAATATGATTGTTTTATGATCCAAATTATACAACCCTATCTGGAGTCAGTCAAGGCTCAAACTTGTGGTCTTTGTGATTATTTTTTTAATGTCAATAATCTTTTATTAAAATTGTTACGTCGTCTCATAGTTTAATATTTGCTGATGATGTAAAATTATGTAGGTCTACTTAAAGTGATGTGTTAAGTAGTAAAGTCTGAATTATAAATTTTTAATTTTGTAAATATTTAATGTACTTATTTTTATAATAAATACTTATTTTTAATTATTAAAGTAAATAATAGTTTATTTTCATGACATTCCTTTCGGAGTATTTTCGTCACAAACTAGCAGATTTCAACAAAAAAGTAATGATTTCAAATGTGTTTGATATAATTTAAGGACATATAAATGAGAACTATTAGTTTATGATGTTATTAACTATTCTTCGACATATCTGCTATTATTGTATATGCATTTTTCCAGGTTAGGCATGTATGGTGGATTTCCAAACCCGTTTAATTTTTATATTTTAAGAAAAAGCTCCACGCGCATAGATACTAGGCGTAGGTACGAAATATCTTGTGCGAAGGGTCGCGCCGGCCGCGCAGCATTAGTTCACATCATTAAGTTTTTTGCGCCCCTCGTCGACGCTTTGTTATTTATTTTTTGGCAATAAAGCGCGAGAGCGGGCACAACACTCGCGTGCGAGTGGACCGGACGTTGGATGAAGACGTTTCCTCGATGATCCGCCGGCGTTATGCCGCTTTTATGGCGCTTTCATAAAACATCCCCCGCCAATGGAGCGCGACTTCCCATAGCCAATATAACGCGCGTATCTATATGGTTTAGGGCGATTGAAAAAGACGCGAAGATCCCGCTAATCCTCTAAGTTGAGCCGCCTACACACTCGTACATCGGGGAACTTGCCACATAAAAAACTTCAATAAGAACTTTCATACCATAACCATCATTTATACGATATAATAATATTATAGGGGAGAGCCAGGCAGAATGACATGGTAGGCAAAATGACATATTTGCAATATTTTTCTCAATTTAGCTTAAATACGCAATCCGTATGTGCCAACACTTAACTGTGATTGATAAACGTCAAAGTAAGACATTAACCGCTGTCAAATGTGGCGCTACGCATGTTGGAGGTTATCCATGTGATTTTCTCCCTTAGAAATCAAGGTGAGCGCAATTCCTCTTCCAATATTTTAGTGTTATTTTGTATTCAGCGTTATTTCTTTGCACTTCCATGTTTTCAACTATCTTAATTCATTTAGCTATCTTAATTAGGTCAGATTTCCAATGTAAATTTTGAGGTTATCAAAGAAAATTTATTTTTGTGCAAACGTCCCAAGAAGGCAAAATAACATAGCGGATACGTCATTTTGCCTGTATTGCTTGCTCTTCATAGTGCTAGTGTTCACATGCTTTTTTCAGTATTATTTCATATAGATGTAAGTACTTACGCATTGACACTTAGTAATTTAAAAAAACAATTAATTGTATTTTGAGTTTTATTTATTTAACATACCTTCTCTTAAACCTTCTCCAGTACTGGTATGTCATTTTGATTGTGTGAAAATTCATTATGTCATTTTGCTTTACATCTGCAAGGCACAATGGCACTTAAGAATGTTTGTAACACATTATTTATTCAAAAATCTTTCCGCTTTATCAAATTTAACTATTAAATTCATGCAGTCAATTAACCAAGTTTGAAATCAGTGTAAGTTTTATTTTCATTACACATTTTTTATAACTCCTTTTCCATTAAAAAAGATTGAATGTCATATTGCCTGGCCCTCCCCTATCAGGCGGATCGGATATATCCAGCGAATATAAGGGATGAAACTAATGCTTGCTTTTTAATACTTAAAAGATATGACATAGTTGTGTAAACATAATTTCATTTGTATTACTATGCATTACATTTACAATTGTGATATAAGAGTATGAATAACAAATAACATATTTCCTAAATAAAATGCTTAAAAAGGTGATCTACAATGTCTGCCTAACTAGGCCGAACCCGGTTGGACTCGCGTCCGACCGCCTCGGGCGACGCGAATCGTTACTATAAATCGCGCGATCGACGCGAATCGTTACTTTATAGGTTGAGGGCGGGGTTGATCTAAGCGGTAACAGGTGGCGTTAAATTTTTTTATAAATGTACGACGAAATTTAAATATTATTAGTGTAGCTTGTATATCATATATTCCAACCAAAATGCATCTGAGTACCAAGTTTCAAGTCTCTAAGTCCAATATTTCGAGATTGAAATATTACTAGAGCGCCCTCTGGCACACCGATTTCAACCACAATCTTTACAACTCTTGCCATGACCAAATTATGCCTGCATACTAAATTTCAGCGAATTCGGATCCATCGTTTGAGCGCTATCGTGGAAGAATAATTCTTTACACACACACAGACAATCAGGCACGGACAGACTTCAACCTGGAATTGGTCTTAATCGTCTCTGTGGGGCCCAAAATAAATATTTCCAAAAGTAAAAAAAATAAAATGCAATAATAATTAAGGTAAGGATTGTAGGTAAATACTATTGCTCAACTTTAACACCACAACCGAAAAAAAGTCGGTTGATGAAAATTTAAAAAATAAAACGAAAATGCAATAATAATTAAGGTACGGATTATATGGAAATACTATTGCTCAACTTTAACACCACACACGATTATCAACGTAAAACGTGTTTATCATCGTTAACAGTCTCTATTTTAAAAAATCGAATAAAACAAATAACAATAGACAGTAGCGAAAATAAAACAAAACATTTTTGACCGTGCAGTCGCTATCGCAAAATTGACCTGCTTTTTAAATTATATTTAGATCCAAAATTTCATAATGTCTCATTCGGATTTAAATCAAGGCGTCGCTAGTGAGCCTCAAGAAGATAAGCTGTAAGTTTTCCCAATTTTCATTGGAAGATTTTAAGTTTTAATTTTTTATTTCCCAACTGCGTGGACTCCCATTTTCTGTTGGAAAGTTCGGTAAAATTAATGCATTTTCGCCTTTTTCAGAGCTGATGGGTGTGTCAAAACTAAACCTATAGCGAAGAGGCGTGCAATAAAGAAAACTAAAAAGACACTGGATAAAAAATCGAACCAAAAAATGCGACCGATTTGCCGGGATAGGAAAGGCCGCTTTGCCTGCTTGTGCGGATGCCCAAAAGGCATGTCGGGCAGAGTGCGTATCGGCAAGCGAGGGAAGAGTAAATCAGCCCAATCCTCCCGATCCGCTGGATCGCATTGTTCGTGCCCAAAAAACAAAACTAGGAAAGTTAAGCAAGGCAGGATTAAGAAGCGCTCTTAAATTTGTTAAATTGTATTTTTTTTAAATATTAAATCCGATTGTGCGATGTACCTAGATAATTGAAAATATTTTTTTAGTAAATATAATGAACCAAACAAGGATTACGCGTTTGGGAGCTATCGTGGAGGTCGTGGAGGAATACACACACAGACACATCACAGACACACATAGACACACACTTAGACAGACCACAATCTGGAAATGGTCTTTTAACGAGGCTTTTCTTTATCGAATCCTACAGAGTGCTTCGGTTCGTCAAATCAAATCGCTATTTTATAACAATACTGCGTTCTTTATTCTGCTATAATAAAAATATTCTGACTTTTTTCTAAGCTAAGATATGTTAGAAGTTGCAAGTTCTATGTGTGTGTTCATTCTTATGATCTTCCTTTCTTTTTTCTTGTTATATCTGTTGTCTGTTGGTTGCTGAGGTAACTTATAAAATTTTGAAGCGTGTTTGATTCGGCGCCCGGTGTATGGTGTGCGGCGGATATTTTTTCAATCATTTTGTTAGAATATCGCACCGAATGCTTTTACGTGTTTTATGGCCGTCCCTTTCCTTCTCAGGGCGGCTGTAAGATTTGTATTCTTTTGCACTGGGTCTTGTAGGTATCTTGACTTTAGTTGTAACGTCGCCACAGTCTTAATCGTCTCAGGGGGGCTCATAATGGATGTTTCCATCTTAAACTCGAAAAAAATAGGGGTTCTCAATTCCTTTTCTCCTCGTCAGTTGGTGGGCCGGGAAAGTAAAAATGTTAGCATTGACAAAAAGTGAAATAAAATATCTTATGCTTATTTATTTATTTATTTATTTATTGGTTACATAGACATTCAAGTGCAAAGGCACAAAAGAAAAGAAAAATAATGCACAATTAATTAATTACCGTTATATGTTACATTTAGCCATAATTTATACCGTCTAAATTTAGGTATACATCTGTCTGAGCCAGGTTAAATAGCGCATTAATTATTTAGATGTATATTTTTCTAATGTGTTAAGTAAAGTGCAACCGAGCCCGCCTTGCCAGTCAATCCCGTGTTATGGCGAGCTCACTTCCTGAGTCATATTGAAGTAGCACGGTTGTGTCAGAAAGAAAGAAAAGTATATTATATTATATATCATAACTAAATATTTATACCGCAGATTACGTCATACAAATGTGAGTAGGTACCGCCCTTTTGCCGCATTAGCGGCTGCCGCGTCGCGTTCATACGAACTTCATTATTATTGTTGTAATATTGCCCGGATAATAGGGTAGGCAAATAAATGTATAGCCGGCAATGAGCATTGACCGATCGACGATTTACAGGGGTTCATAAAGAGCGATTTTCGAACGAATATAACGAAACCATACGGATAAAACTTGATAATAAAAATTGTTTTTGAATTATAAATTACCCTAAAATTTAAATAAGCAAATGCTTCTGATAATGACAGTCGTATAAATGAAATTATATTACAATAAATTAAACTAAATTTTATTACTATTGGATAATAGAAATTTAGAAAAAAAGAGCATATGCTTTAATAGATAATCACAATAATTATAGACAGAAATGGACACATTATCATAGATGCACATATACAAAATCAAACATACATACAACCTCAACCAAACATACAAACAAACATACATTATCAAATAAAAGTGAACTTCTAATACACTCACTTTAATTAAAATATGGACAAATAAAGAAAAAAATAGAAGTCTAATACATTGCAATTTCTTATTCTTCAACATGGAAAAATAGCTTGTGTACCCCCTCTCTACCCAAATTTAGTAGTCAACTATGAATTTGTTTCTTTAAAATAGTGTTGCTTTTCAAAGATTTATTACATTTTTCAACTTTATAGTAGGCTCATTTTAGGGACAAAGAACTGTTCAATCGTTGCTGACCTGGTATTGTGATAGGAAGATCTGATCGATTGTTTGCTGAGATTTTTTGGTAATAAATGATGATACTCCTTATATAAAGCTGCCTAATATTGAGGACGAGTGCTTCGTTGTATAGGGATTCCGATGGGGATCTCATCGGCCGGCGATACATAATTTTAAAAATAAGTTTTTGTGCCCTAAGCAGCTTATCCACGAGTGTCAAAAAACCTTCACCCCAGGAGTGAATTCCATACATCCATATTGACTGAGCAAGGGCAAAATACACACTTTTTAAAGTTTTACTACCTAAAACTGACCTAGGACCCCTAAAAACATAAGCTTTCTGGTTTTATTAGTTATGCTATTAATATGAGTCCCATCTTAGATGACAATTTATTTGCACTTCGAGATATTTTATACATTCAGCGCGATCAATAGAAACACATGTGTATTTTATTGACCTTTTAAAATAATCGCAATGAAAATTAAGTATTTGTATTCTGAGTTCCGTGTCAGGTTTGCCTGAGGAAAATATACTAAAAGGAACATATTTAGTTTCGAAGATATTAAGAGACAGCAAACTATTATCAAGCCACGACTTTAAATTCGTTAAACCCTTCTCAGCCAAAGAGAAATAATTAACCTATGTTCGAGCTTCATAAATAATAGCGTTATCGTCTGCATATCAAATAATGCTACAGTTATTTTGGATATGATTAATGCCATTAATATAGATTAAGAAGAGCAGCGGTCCCAGGATATTACCTTGGGGAACTCCAAACAATGAATGCAATTTGTGCTATGGCAAATCCTTCGAATGATAACGCATTGCTCACGATTGTATAGATAGTCCTTAAACCAACAAAGGGCCTTATTCTTTATCCCAATATTCCGAAGACGATTAATAAGCAATGCATGAGAAACGGTATCGAACGCCTTGGCCAGGTAGATAAAAATTGCAATTCATTTACTGCCCCTATCCAAAGCGTTCGTCAGGTTCCCAGTTAATTATGATTACATTAAAATTAAAATAAGGTATTATAAATATATAAATAGAAAGAGTCAAAATAATTTAAAAGAGAAAATCGATTAAGTACCTACATATGTACATTAGATATAGAAATAGTCAAGATGGATAGAAGTTATCACACAGTTTGCTACATACTACTTGTAACTTCATACATACTAAACAAATATTGATGTTAATTGAAAATATATTTTTGCAGAATAACCATATCATGTATAGTCATCGATTGCACAATGCCGTAGTACTATAGGCAACCCTTCTGCGACGGCGACATGCAGGTGACGGTCATAATTTTTTTGTGTAAAAATATATAAAGATGTTTGTCATGTAAAGCAAGCTTCTTGCTATTATTTAATTGAGGAGCACCCGCCTTTAACATGATGACTGCCAAGGTAGTTAGTTTTCAGGATTCTGGTCTGAAAATACAATCTTTTTAAATAACATTATATTGTTAAAAGCTGATATAATACAATATAATTAATCATTAAAAAGCATAAACATGTGACTTTTCAATCAAGTAATTCAGAATTGTGTCGTAACTGTATATGTAACAAAAAAGTTCTTGCCATAGACAACTACGAGTTATCTCGTAGTTGGCAGTCAACGTGTTATGCAGGGCCGGATTTAGAGGTCTGGACGCCTTGGGGCAAGAAAAGAGTGGAGGCCCCCTGGCCCCAAAATCTTTTCCAAATAAAATGATCATTTTTTTAGTTGAGTTTTTATTAAATAATTTATTTTGAAACCAAGCAGATTCTTTTAGCATTTATAAATATTATATAATCGAAAACAAGAATTATATGAAATATTTTTTTAGCGTTAACGAACAGTACCTTCCGAGCTACTACGCCGAAAAATCGTTGATGATTTCGCTGAAATCCAGTTCCCGAAGAAAATCACTTTCAATGCAACATTGACAAGAAATCCTTCATTTAGTTAAAAAAAGAAAGATAACGGTTGAAACAAATTTTAACATTCCATTGTTTCTGATTGGAGTGAACAAAATTAAATATATATAAATCGTTTTTTATAAATATTTAAGAACAATATAATCATGTTTGCACAAAATACTCTAGGTAAAGGTAAAACTGCGAAAAAAAAAATATAGGAAAAGTCTCTATTGTGAGGGGCCCCCTTATATGGAGGCTCCGGGGCGGCAGCCTCGGATGCCCCCTCCCCCCCCTAAATCAGGCCCTGGTGTTATGGAAGAGAGGAAAGGGCAAATCAATAGATTATATAGTATACTAGTAACTTCGAGGTGATATAAATAAGTAGAAGGGTGAGGATCTAAGGATTGTGAAATCAGTAAATAGAATTGATTGTCTTTTGGTTTCATTTTCACTTCTTTTGTACATACTATTTCGTATATACTGGATCTTTCAGTCTTGCTCTTTGTTTGATAAAAGTTACCATTGGATCGAAATAAAAGAGAAATATTCCATTATAGTGCAGCTATTGGGCGTTATATTAGCATTATTTTTCTTTAGTAAGCTTTTATTTACCTTGCAATGTTTGTTAGTATGTTTGTTTAGGTCAAATCTTGCAAGCTGAATTAGAATCACTTCCTATGAAGTTGAAATTTTACATGTTGGTTCAGTTCCGATGACAATGCATTTTTATGGTGAGCATGACTTGATTCTATACTTAGCATCGGCTCCCGACGAGGCTACTCTTCCACGGTCCACAGCACAGACACACAATTTTGTATACGCATTTAATTATGATAGCCTATTCTAAATCTCACTATGACATAGCTGCTGCACCCAGGATTGGCTCCCGATAAGGAGACTCATCAACGGTCAACAGCGTATACAAACGCATAAATTTGGTATACGCATTCAATTATGATAGCCCGTTCTAAATTTCACCACGACAGGACTGCTGCACCCAGGGTTGGCTTTCAACGAGGGGATTCCTCAATGGTCAACAGCACAAACACGAAATTCTATATAAGTAGCATTCAATGGCTCGGGACATAGCATTTTATTAATAGCTTGTTTTAAAAAGTTTATTTTAAACTATGAATTTATTTTACGTAAGTATAGCTCAAAAACGACGTGAAAATAATAGTTTTTTTGTACTTATTTTCAGCAATATATTTTTTGATATAGTATTTATTTGTGCGCATGACAGATTGTAAAAACATCCGGCCTTATACAGGCCCAATCTCGCCAATCAGGTTTTTCGATTTATTTCCACTTGCTTTTTGGGTGTCAAAGAACACACATCGAAACAAACGAGCTACATACGAAATCGATATCGATACGAATAAACGTACGAAAGTAAGTTACGAGTGAAGCGAAAACAATAAACCATACTCGTATAGCAGTCTGGCCGTCGCACACGCAACTGCAGAGCGCCCGAGAAAATTGAAAGGAATTTTGTTTATGCGCGGCCATTTTCTTCCGTGGCAGGCGGTACTTACGCCTTAAATTACTGCCACCTCGTTACGTAAATATCAACAACGCCAATAACTTTAATAACCTCGCAGTTAGCAGACGATTACCAGTAGCTGCTTTATCTGCGTACTATACATTAAGTACACTACACAACCGTAGTTGATGTAGGTAATATTTGATGATGTAGATAATTATGATATTTTATTGTGATATCGATAGTACCTAGGTACTTATACTTTAGGCTTTCATAATGAGAACACATTGAATTATGCGTAATATGTATGTGCTTATTTATTGGAGAAAATATAAAAAAAATGAATTCTTATATCGTCGGTTTGTTGCTTGAAGTTATGAAGCTATTATTTACAAAATCGAATTAAAATTAATTGTTTTCAGAATTTACTGTAAACTTATTTCTATTTTTTTAATGTTTGTTTTGATAATTTTCAAAGATATTAATTTTTATACTAATACATCGTTTGTGAATCATGAGATAAACGACACAAACGCAATTATTAATCAAAAATGCGGAGTAGGTACGAATAAGATATTATACTATAATTAGTAATAATGTAAAAATCTTAGCGATAACCAATGTAATATTAGAGTATTGTTTGTGTACCTATTATACTAAATAAATAAATAAAAAATAAATAAAAGTAATTATGGGATTATTTATATGTCTTATACATGCGGATAAGTCAGCAAGCGTAAAATATTAAATATTTCTGAAATTATGCCCTAATTTCGAGTTTTTAAACAAAAACGTTCTTAGAAATAAAGCCGGCATAAAAATTTAGAATATTTAAATATATCCTTATTTTGTTTCCATTCTATTAATCAACGCTTCTATTCTATAAAATTGTATTTGGAATGATTTCTGAAGACAAAAGTATGGTTTTTCAATGTAAAAATATATTAATTATTGTGACGTCTAAATTAAGAAAATAAAAGAGTTTTATAAAAATGACTAGCGTACATTGAAGAAGATATAATTTCAGTTTTGTGCTGAATACTTTTTGTGATACGAGTTGTCTAAATATTAGAGGACAAAATCGATTTCAATTGTATTCGAAAAAACGCGCTAAGTTTTAAGCGCTATGCCTAAGCGCTAAGCCCATTTACTTATTCAAACATTCCAAACTAAAAGGTTAAAAAAAAACCTAAATATTGCTTACATTGCGAAAAAAATAGTGTACAATCGTGTACACTATAGTAAAATCAATCAAGAGTAAATTTTTGAAGAACTAGGGCCTTAAAATATGGTTTTATAGACGTGTTTAAAGAATAATATATCGTAAAAATCTTTTTTTTAACGTAGAAGAAAGTAGAGCAAGTTAGTTATATTAAAAGTGCTAAAGTTATGAAAATATTAGGTTAGTTAGATTTTATCCTTGAGTGAACGCTCGTATTGACCATCAAGGTACAGTTCAGGAAAAAAGCCTTTTTAATAGCTTCATTATTTTTAATCGCAGTGAACTGCGGTATAATATGATGATAGGCATTTATCAAAGCTTGCGAATTTCCAAATAACTACTTAATTAGGATGTAATTTATAACTACTGTCATTATAATACACGCAATTATTATAGTCTGTAAAAAAGGAACAAAAATTTTGAAACTGATTGCAAAGAATTATAGCTTTATAACTAGAACTGTAACATTGTATGTCGCTTCATAGACGAAATTTGGAATAGTATGTGATACCGTGTATCAGCTAGCTTATGTACAAGTTTGGTCTATAATACGATGTTTTTTTTCTGTCAATTCTAAAATTTCCTGATGAACGTTCTTGTGGAATGTATACACTGTATCATAAAAGCAATTTCATCCTTTTTAAAATCTAAACTTGCGAACTGAAAGCTTATTTCTATTTCTGGAGTTCAGTGTCTATATTAAAGAGATTCCGATTTTTATTGACATAATAAAAATGTGTATAACACAGAAACAACCGCTGTCATTTTAAGCACAAATTCAAGTCTTGTGCGCAATTTCTTTGGAGGTCTCCTCGGTGCAGCAACATTGTATCGGCTGTCGACAAACCGTGCACCGAATGATGGTGTTCTCGCGCCGAGTAAAAAGGGTCAAGTGTGTGGTTTTTAAATATGGTATGTGGTTCAATTAATCATATCCCCGTTGGCCGCCTGCGCATTTATCAGTGACTGTTTGACCGGCGGGGGCTGCTGCGCCGCGGGGGGCGCAGCGCCCGCCCGGGCCCTCGGCGGGGCCCTCGCACTCGGGGCCCCCTTATTAAAATTGTTCATCATATCGTGTTCGCTCCAGACAAGCTGCAATCGTTCTGACCACTCGGGTCCTTGGATGCGGCGCGGAAGGAAATTAGAAATAGTCGTAGTAAAGTCATATGGTCTCTAATTCTAATTATTGTTACTGGATTTATTTCTATTTCTGGATTAATTTCTATTTAATGTGTATCATTGTCGTCATGCGACCATTGTGTATTGCACATGTCTTGTTCATGGCGGTGTGATCCGAAACAATATACCCGAAATTTAAGAAGGCATACATGCGGAGGCGCCCTAATAATATTTATGTCATATACAAATAACTTTATGAAGGTCTAAAGTTTCACTAGAATAAGAAAGAATTTGCGATAGAGGTTTTGTTGGCGTAACCTTTAAGAATCGTTTTTTGATTCTCAGGAACCCACCCTAAATACACTCTATATAATAGGCGTTTGTGGTTGTCGACTACAACGGGCGAAGCCGTCACTCCAGGAAGTTTTAATGATAATGATCGTTTTATCTCCCGTGAGGTCAGCATCGAAGACTTTGTGGGCGATACAAATCTACCGACCATCAAAAACCACAAACCCGCCAGAGGCCAACGCCTTATGGCGAGGCACTAGGAAGGTAACCAAGTGGAGCCACCCCGCCCCCTAGCTACCAGTTTCGGTAGGATATCTCCGTCTGGAATTAACCTTCAGGATATCTTCCTCCTCCCGACTGATTACGGGACGGAAGTCGCTTACGCGGCCTCTACATGTTGTGTTCAGCGGTAATTCAACAATAATCTATCGCGGACCTGGGCGTCCTTTGCCCGTCATACCACTCGGGATCGGATGGCCAATAGGTCGTTCAAGAATGGCATGACAATAGGTCAACATCCACCCCCGCTGCTTAGGAGACAGTATATTTCCATAGTCTCCAGATTCCTTCAGCAATTAGTCAGATTACACAACCAATTGACGTCGCCGAACGGTGTGCAAACAGTCCAGTAGCGCCGGGTAGTAATCTTACCAAGAGAAACCGATCCACATGCCGTGAGGCACGAGACGCGAGAGTCTTGCCCGGGGTAGTCTTCCATACGAGGAGGCTTCTGAATAGTGTTGGACCTATCCGAGAACAAAATGGATCTTATGGCCCAAGCAGCACGAAACCATTCGCTAACATATAATTGGTATAATTATAATGTTTAATTAGGTACGGATGTATATCTCGTCTTATTTCAGAGTAGCAGAGGGCTTGGTTTTACTAATCGGGTACAGGCGTGGGCAGTCGGGTGAAGATTGCGCACGCACAGCTCGTCCTTGCGCTCTGTAATTTTTAGCCCGCTGAAATAACATGTCGGCGAGTCGATATGATTCGCGGCTCGGCGCGTGTGCCTGCAATGAAGCCGAAACGGAAACAGTGGGCCCTTCTACCCTTTCGGCGTATTTTGAATGGCGAGTGGCGAGCTAAGGGGGAAACGGCAGGCCGGGTCGGGATTTAAAGTCAACATTTGTCGAGGGAGCGCGGGCGTCGCGACGCTACTGCCCGCCCGCGCCGTTGTTGACTCTGGAACTCCGCACGAGACGTCAGATCTGCTGCTACTATTATTTTATTAGGCTACACTCTCGAAACGGCGTTTACAACATCACAGCTACTGCCCTGGGTACAATATTACCCCGGGGGTAAGCAAAAAACCGTAACTATCAAAGTACAAAATCTTGGGGAAATTAGGGCTTACATTAAAACCTAATTTTATGCGACTCCGTGATTTTAATCTCGATGAAAATATTTTTTTATTGTTGATTTAACTTTGTTTTACTTTATTTAGGTAATTACAGCGAACATAGAAATAATAATCAATCAATCAATCATTGTTTATTGACTTACAGCTTTGCAGACATTATTATACAATATAAATTACATTCGGTACCTACTATTTTTAATAATTATAACGATGATATATCGAGTCTCATGATAGTCGAGTCTCACCCAGATATTTAAATTATTTACATTTTTATTTAAATTTACGTTTAAGTCACAAAACGCGAATAAAATAAAGAATATCAAAAATCTTAATAATCGACTACTCTTGCTTAAAATCGAATTACTTTGTGACTACTGAAACATTTTGTAGATTGTCATTATATTGGGTCTTTGTCTATAAAGTTGCTGTTCTATAAAGAAAATTTAAGGTCAAAAACTGTGTATGAAATATATATATACATATATATATATATATATATATATATATATATATATATATATATATATATATATATATATATATATATATATATATATATATATATATATATATATATATATATATATATATATATATATATATATATATATATATATATATATATATATATATATATATATATATATATATATATATATATATATATATATATATATATATATATATATATATATTTATATATATATATATATATATATATATATATATATATATATATATATATATATATATATATATATATATATATATATATATATATATATATATATATATATATATATATATATATATATATATATATATATATATATATATATATATATATATATATATATATATATATATATATATATATATATATATATATATATATATATATATTAAATTAATACAAATATTGACACCATTATTATGCAGATTTCAATTATTCATTATTATTCCAATATTATTCCAATATTACAGAATCAATGCAGATTCAAATCTCCATTATC
Organism: Micropterix aruncella; assembly: GCA_944548615.1. Taxonomy (NCBI): domain Eukaryota; kingdom Metazoa; phylum Arthropoda; class Insecta; order Lepidoptera; family Micropterigidae; genus Micropterix; species Micropterix aruncella. The sequence continues at coordinate 7,172,912 of OX155956.1, read as the reverse complement.
AATGCAGATTTGTAATTTTAATGTGACTTACTTAATTCCTCTGCTGTAAAACTCTCGTGGACAGGAACCAATGAATGCTTTGAAGGTGTTTTTCACCGACTTGTCAAAGCCGATTTTTCCCTTGTAATTAGTTATTTAAATTCTGAAAAAAAAAAAAATATATATTTGAGCTAGGTCTGGCAAGTACTGTGGCGGACCAAGAGTCTCCGGCCGCAACTCCTGCAACTTTGCGACCGTTTTGCAGTGAAATCGGTGGTTATACGTTGTCATGCAGAAGCGGTGGCGATGAGCGATTGACCAGACTCGGTTATTTAATCACGTGCTTCTCCATCATTGTTTGCAGTACCTAACAGTACCTACATATTTACGTTAAATGTATAGCCAAACTGCAAGTAGCTGTAACTGAAAACATCGGCCCAGGATGCAAATTTTCAACTTTACCATGGTTGCACAAACGAAAATATTTGAGCAAAAAACAAACGACGGAAAAACCAATAAACTGCTGATTCTTTATTAAAAAATAACCTAGCCTTGAATTAAAATTTATTTTAATTTTAAATTCCAACTCAAACCCACTTTATCCAAGTTCAAAGTGGTCAGTGTGAAGAAACAGCAATTACATAGATAGGGACTCAATAAATACCATCATGAAAATAACAAAAAGGAGAATGTTGTTATCGACGTATTATATCAACTCACTACAATGATCATAAAAATGAGTTTTTTTTCGAGTTTAACAGTTAGGAATGGGTTTAAAAAATTATAAATACATTAAAAATAAAATAAAAAAGAGATAAATGCGAGTGGCATTGTTAAAAAATAAAAATGTCCTATGTAATTACGTTACAAATTAAAATAGTCAATATATTATAAGTAGGTACCTGGTGTCAGAAATAGTCAATAAATTATTTATCAGTATTGGAAATTAGAAAATCAATAAAATTCCTACATTAGAAATAGAAAAAAGTCAAGATGCATATAAATTTTATCACACGGTGCTTAGAGATTGTTAATATAGTACAGTATTTGTCGTAAATAAATGAAAGCCGGGCCAATGGGCCCGGCTCAAGGGGAGCCCGACAATAAGGCAAAATGCCTAGTGGAAGACGTCGACGTCGTCGATATGTATACGATAAAGGCGAGTGACTAGTGACGCAATCTTTACATGCGACCGTTTACACTTTAGAAATTGACGGCTTACGAGAAATCCTAACAATTTGTCCTACGCGGAATGGAGTCTGTCATTCTTGAAGCCTTACTCACAATATGGCTTCAAACACTAATTAAATTTAATTATTACTAGCGAGAGTAGCTGACAGAGTTTCAGTCATACACGATATATTCGACTAGTGTCTGCAAAAGTTACTTTAGGCGAATAACATAAGAAGAGAATCGTGTGGTTATTGCAATACTCGTATTTATACCTGATCATTAGGTACAATGTAAATTAATAGATTATGATTATTTTTGTTCCTACATACATGTATCATGTATACATATTACTTTGTGTCAAGTTTGTTTGATTTCAATTTGGTAATTACTGTTTATTTTTTTGTTTATTTTGGATTTCTCTAATAAATGTGGACGACATTCATACTAGCACAATTTAAAAACTGGGTATTTAGACCTAGTTATACAGTGACCTAAAATTGTTTTTTTTCTGGTTTTAGACGATTTGAAACGTATATTAATGTGTGACTTGTCGTCATTCACAAAGTCATAGAAAGTATGGGGCCGTGCGACTAATTATTATCACTGAATTCATCGTAAGGAAAGAGGCTCACCAAGAGGGATTTCACGAAAAATAGGTATCAGTAGGAAATAAATACGAAAATTATATGCAGAAATAATACGATGTTACTTAGGCCGACCCAAGAACATGAGCAGGCCATCAAGCCCAAGTTGCACGGACAATTATTAGGAACCCGTCCGTGTGGACAGAGCTATTCGGTGTAAAACAATGTTTTGACGTTGTAACATGACATTTTAAAATATAAATAGCTTTATGAGATTTGTCTTATAAGGCGATTATAAGTGTCTTAAATTGTTATGACTATATTCATATAAAATAATGCGCCACAAATAAATAAAATTAAAGAATAGAAAATAAAATTGCGATGTCAAATTAGATTACACGAAATCAAGAAAGAATCAAAGAAAGGGCGATTGCGTTTCTAATCGGCTATATTTGGATTTCTTTAACGACGCACCTTAATTAGCACTTAATCTCAATTAAATTAAATTATCATATAGGCGTACCTTAATTTACGGATTTCCTTGTCTGGTGGACTACTGAAACTATAATAGCGTATTTCTCGCCCTAAATAAAGATAGTCCGCTCAAATGCTTTAGAGAGTGTAACGTACCCCCTAGAAAAGTGTAACGAGCATCGATTATACGAGTATTTTATGACACTGATCATTCTACAGGGTGAAATTTTAATGCCTGATATCCTTAAAGTGGGTGAAGCAGTAGCAGTAAATATACAACTTTTAAATTAAAAAAAGGTTTTTTTTAATTGGGATTCTTTTAAAAAAAATTGTTTTAGTAAATTTGAAAAACTTGACAGATAACTTAAAGTTTGACAAGCGTTGAGAGTTCTGCGCCATCTAGCAATAGGTGAAGTATCGCGAATAAACAATATTCGGAATATTATACCTACCGATTATTGGCGCAACGCGATCACCTATTTTTATACTATTTTTCAAAACATCCCATTTTTTTAAATATCAAAAAAAAAACGAAAAGTACTTTTTTTAAATGTATTAAAAGTTGCTTTTTTGGTCGTATTTGTTCACCCACTTTGAGGATGTCACTAATTAAAAACACACTCTGTATTTCATATATATTTTAGGCGAATTTACAACAACCTTTCTCAGTCACAACCATAACTAGTCGTTTAGCACGCTACAAGATTGCAACTTTCAAGTGGTATTGTTCAGTTATTTTGTCACCCCTGAGCCGCTTGCCAAGCGTGGCAGTGCACCCCCCCCTTAAGTACGCCACATGGTAGTTACGCCATTTTTAATGGTATTTCGGCATTGACTGTCATCTCCCATCTTAGAGATTTTGTCGAAACGTCCGATCGACGTAATATATGTAGGACCTGGGCTTAATGTTTTTAAGTGCATCACAGAATTGATTGCGCGATGTGCGGTGACGTGAGTCAAGTAGTTTTATTGGCTGCTCCCGCGGGCGGAGGTTGTCCAATCGGCAAATGGAGTCAGGATGAATGGGGACCACTCTTATGTTTAATTCAGCTCATTCCACATTACGGGGCTGCTTTTCTCTCTACTCACTAGAGCAGCGTTTAAAGGACAAGGCGGGGCGGGGCTGCCATATTGAATCGAAAGTCTTCCGTAAATAATAAAGCGTCTTGCCTACGTGTTTAGGGACCTCAGGAACATTTTAGGCCCGAAAGAGCTAAAAACTGTATACTTAGCCTTGTGTCAGAGC
>OX155956.1:7024803-7169256 GCA_944548615.1 Micropterix aruncella | reverse complement strand
AACGCACGGCGATTCATTTTTATATATAAGATAACATATATATACTAATATTATATATAAATTCATACATATAATATGATAGTAGGTATATAAAATAGAGTTATAATATATAAAATATAAATAAATATATATCACGATCACACCTGAGACCTTAATAATTTTTCACAGTCTTCCCTAGATTTATTTAAAAGCCAAGTTGCCACCACTCTTCTAAACGTAGCGTAAGGTACGTCGGTCGGTTATATTAAACACTATATATATATATATTTTATTTAATTGTAAGGTTAGTAAAGGTTGTACCTTTGCCGGACGTTTCGGAGCCCGTTTCTCCTTCTTCAGCGGCAAGAAGAATACTCATTCTTCTTGCCGCTAAAGAAGGAGCCACGGGCTCCGAAACGTCCGGCAAAGGTACAACCTTTATTAACCTTACAATTAAATAAAAAATATATATATATATATAGTGTTTAATATAAAATGAAAGGTCATGTTGATTACATTCCAAAAATACTCGTATATATATATATATATATATATATATATATATATATATATATATATATATATATATATATATATATATATATATATATATATATATATATATATATATATATATATATATATATATATATATATATATATATATATATATATATATATATATATATATATATATATATATATATATATATATATATATATAGGTATATATGTATACATATATATATATATATATATATATATATATTGATATTTTAAGGGTGTAAATTTTTTTAAATTATTTTCAATAATATATAAAATTAGATTCATGAAAAGTTACTTATCTGGGGTCCTGGTGGACCAGAAACAGATATATATATATATATATATATATATATATATATATATATATATATATATATATATATATATATATATATATATATATATATATATATATATATATATATATATATATATATATATATATATATATATATATATATATATATATATATACGAGTATTTTTGGAATGCAATCAACATGACCTTTCATTTTATATTAAACACCCTTTTATTGTCTAGATTTACTGACATTTGGACATTAGACAAGTGTTTATCTGAGAGTTTAGGTCTCCCATGACACTTGGGATGACATAACGATTCAAGCAATACCATAAACTTCTAAATCGGCTCAAGCGTTTATTATAGAAATTATGGTGGAATAAATAAACTGAAAACGTACATTCATGAACCCTGAACCCATTACACCCCTTTGTGTTGGGCAGTCGTGTAAAAATGGGAAATAGCTTAAATCATGAGGATTATTGGTATAGGGTTCTAAGTCATCTAATTTAAGAATTGTAGGACGTTTTAGGATATCGATAAAATTGTAACCGTCCTTAATATGAGAAATGAGGTTTTCAATAAATGGCTATAAAATTAATCTACAAAGGATTATATTCTTTCTGTTGGACAAATAAAACTTGCAACTATTGTTCTTGCCGGATTATTATATTAGGTTTTTGAATGTTTTCGAAGCACTTGAAACTATGAACTTTTTGGTACAAAGTAAGAGAAATTTCGTTCGTTTTTTAGTATATTTGAATATAATCGACGGAACAGTGAAAATAATGGCCTTACGTTAGATACGCGATGTACATTTGAGTGTATACAGTAGAGTCTCGATAGTTCGAGGTCAACGGGACCGGGACCACCTCGAACTATTGAGAACACGGACTATCGAAATTTATGTGGGAAAAGAAATCAAATGGTTTTGAAAAGAATACAGGCGTCGAAAAATGAACTTTACTCAAACAAAGTGTTAACAGCGGGCATTAACATTTGCAGAATAAAGGTTTTAACGTAAGTCTGGTAACAGTTTACTTCGTAATAAAATTATGGATTGTGTTTGTTCGGATTTATTTCGGATTTTTAGAATAGGATTTATTGGAAATTCGTAATCCCAAACCCTAAAACATTGAGTCTACCATATACAATATAGATGTTAGCTATATTAAGTATAAATATAATGTTAAGGACATTAGTAGCAAACAGCCGAAATACCTGAGTTCCCTTACCCGTCTTGAATAGTCTCAGCAAACAAATGGGCCGCCTTGGTTAGCTGTCTGTTGCCCGTCTGACTGCCTTTGACTTTTTGACGGCTACCATTTTTTCACCTCTCAGACGAGAGTGATATGAACGGACCTGCGTGATATATGGACGTATTCAATCCGCCGCGTAACATTCAACCTGGTTAACATGTTACTGACATGTGTATTTTTCTATAGAGCATACCATAATAAATAGGGGGAAAGAAGAGAGATGTATTTCAGTGAAATAACAAACTGAAATTGTACTTTAATGAACCGAGAATTTACGGGCTGCGATGAATTTTTTAATTACTGAATCATTATTGAATATTTTTGGAAAATATTTCGATACTTCAGGCCTGACAATGTGGTTCTTTAAAAAAGTCTTATTCAGAGGTTATTTAGTAAAGGAAGAACGAAAACTAAATGTATCCTGATGACATTTCATAAATAGCAACACATTTTATACACACGCAATTTACACACTCTCACATCTCTAGCAATATAATTACCTATTCGTAAACAAGAGTGATACCTATCAGTTTTTTTTATAACATAATATTTTGTATTTCGATTTATTTTTTAAATTATTTTCTAGTACTTTTATTATTTAATGATTATTTTGATATTTTAAATATGATTTTGTTTATTTAATTTATTTTTTAATTATATTTCAAAATAAAATATAAAAAAACCTAATATCTTTTCCATTTAACTAAATTTTCAATTAAAAATAGTATCGTACAAGATTGGCATTTTCCTTGGAACATGCACTGCCATTGCGCTCTCAGGTAAACCTATTACTGGCTTGGTGATAAATGCTGGGGTATACCCTAGCATTTATCAACTTTCATGTTCAGATCTTTAACACTGCAGGCAGCCCGACTCTGGAATTCCGTGCTTTTGCAACTTGAGCGGGTTTATAAAATCTCTAAAGACACATTTATTCAACTCATGAATACCCCCCCCCCCCCTCCCCCTCCCGTCTCCTTTGCTTGTACTTATATCCCATTCCTCCCTTCGATATCGAGTTGACACTCGTTTTATTTTCTTTAAATGATTATTTTGTGAGTGTATTCATTTATGGCTTCAACTAAATTTTAAAATACTTATTTCAATTTGCCCACATAAACCTTTAGTCACAAGTGCAGAATCGGGAAAACACCTCGGGCGGTACTGGGCGGTTTGCGCACCGGGCTATGTCAACCTAGCTTGCGCAATCCGTCAAACGATCGGGGGAGTCTGGAGACATACGTTTCCTAGCTTCCGAGGACCGCGCAAGCGACCTCGAACTCGGAACCAATCGAGAGACCGGAGAAATCTGTCCACAATTGGAAGTGAGGGCGCGAGTATCTCGAGCCCGCCGGGTTTATTCCTGGCTAACTCGCGGTAAGGCGTTGGACTCTCACGGGTTGTGAGAGTCCAACGCTAGACGTTGGATTGTATTGTCCAAAGTCTTCTACGCTCACTGCGGGGCGATAGAACGAATAATCGTTAAAACGTCCTGTGGTGAAGGGCTCGCCCGTTGTAGTTGACACCGCAAGATGTTAGTCAGAGTGCACAATCGATTGGCTTACGCCGCACGGTGCGCAGACCGTCCAGGAGCGCCAGAAGGTTGATTCGTAGAGGAAACTAGCCCTAAGGTCAGACTCCTACCGAGGGTCGCACTTCATGCGTGGAGGCCGCCGGATGGGTGTTGACCCGAGAGTGTGACCAACCCTGAACAGAATGGGTCTTCGTGGCCAACTCAGCAAGGGCCCTTAGCTCCCAACCCAGATCAGGCAACTAGCCAAATTAGACCATTTACATTGTAATAAATAGCTATATGTAATGCTATTTTAATATAAATCCATATAACATAAGTTACGATACGCCCTGGATACCCACATTACAAAATTGGTATAGAATAGGATTCCAGATTTTTTGCCTACATTCTTCTTAGAATATTACACCCATTAAGCTCACTTAAAAACCACCAACAAAAGGATCATCAAAAACAATGCAAGTCGCCCTAATCTGCAATCTTTCAAAGGAGGCGAGAAATTAATTACATTGTTTTATTCGGACAGATACACGTGAGACACGTGTCCCTTTGTAGCCTTGTCATCAAGCGCCATCTTGACTTACCGTGCTGCGTGAGACGCCACGTCTCCTCATTTGTCACCTTTATCTCCCCGTCTTCCCCTTATTCTGATCCCTGATATCTTGCGTTGATATCTTCGCGGTTTCGTGCTACTCGGAAAGTGCAGCTTTTTGCGGTAGGTGGTGCATAGGGTCTTCTGAGAAGTAGCCTGATACGAAACGACTAATATGTCAACGTTGTTTTACGACCTACGACTATCTCGCAAAACTCGCTTATTGAAGTGATTAAATATTAGTTTACTGAAAAAGACAAAAATAAAAATAGCATAATTAAAAGATTTTTAAATTTTTTATTTACCATATTAGGTCGGGGAGAAAAGTTATGTAGATAAGCAATTTAATTTAAATGTAATAAAATAGTATATTTCCTTTTAAATTTTAATTTACGAAAAAGAGCCAGATCAGTCTTTGAATATTGTTATGCTTTTTTTCAAACTAATTGGAATGTTTAAAATTTTGGGTTTATTATCAATGGTATTATCAAGGGTTATAGTATCAATGGCCTCGCATTGAATTGGTTTTCCGAGTATTTAAAAAACAGAAGACAAACTGTTAACCTCAACGGTGTTCGAAGTGTATCCCTGCCACTAACATTTGGCGTTCCTCAAGATAGCGTGCTGTGACAATATCGTATGCTGATGACACGGTGTTAGTAATTTCCGGTTCTAGTTGGGAAAAGGTATATAATCGTACTAATATCGCGACGGCTTCAATTAAAACCTGGTTAGCCCTAAACCTACTTACGTTAAATGTTGGCAAAACAAAATACATCCCATTTAGCATCGATGTAAGAGGCCAGCCGGATGATCACCATCATCTTATCATTCACGACTGCAAGAGAGATGCCACGTGTCGTTGTCAGCCAATTGGACCAGTCGGAGAGATAAAATATCTCGGAATAATTATAGATATACACCTACGGTGGGAATTACATACCGAATGTTTATTCAAAAGACTAATGAAATTGTTTTATATATTTATTCAATTGCGAGATATTCTGGGCCTGCCCTATTTATAAACAATATATTACGCTATATACCAATCCTTAATGACATACGGTATACTTGGATGGGGAGCTTGCGGAAAAACCCTCCTCCAGAAAGTGAACGTTGTCCAAAAGGCAATAATTAGAATCATGTTAAGGAAGCCTAGGCGTTACCCTTCTGACGACATGTATATTGAGGCACAATTGCTTGATTTGAGGCAGTTGTATTGCCTGAAATCAATACTTCATCTTAGAAACAACAATGAAGACGAATTTTATGTTTCTCCGGAAAACAGGGAGAGATCAGGTCGTTATAAGGGAAACTTTGAAGTGCCAAAACGTCTAACGTCTTTAGGACAACGGCATTACAGCTTTCTTGCTCCAAGAATGGTTAATATCATGAGCAAAGAGAACATATTGGAAATTAGCAGCAACCAACAAAAATATCACCTTACATTGTGGTTAATAAACCTTGGTAGGAGAGAGACGGAGAAAACATTCAATACAATTATAAAATAAATAAATATATTTATGTTCTATATATTTTATATACGTATTTTTACTAATTGTTATATATTATTAGTTATTATTATAAATTATTATTTATTATTGCTATTATATATTATTATTAATATTATACTTTATTATTTAGTATTACTTGTTTATAGTTCTAATATTATTTTGGTGTATTGAGAATTTCATTTTAACTCGATTTGATTTAAATTTTTTATTTTCATTTTGGAAGTTATGTAGTTTACAATCATTTGTATTGGTGTTCTCCTTAGAATAGGCTCTGCCTAGTTAGGAGCAACACAATCTATGTTAAGTGCTAACGGTGTATTTTTTTGTGGACCAATAAATAAATAAATAAATAAAAAATATGTCATTTACGAGATGCATCTACCTAAACATGAAAAAAAGTATCGTGAAGTATTCGCGATTGCCTAACAACGAACATTTGCAGAGTATTAAGAGGGCATAGAGCGAAATATACTAAGTCAAAAATAGCAGTCGGGGTTTGATGTGTATCTTTTGAATTACTTTATATTTAGAGGTGAAAAAAATATATTTCTTCCCGTCTTGTAAAAGAAGCTTTAATAATATTACAGTTCCAAAAATTTTGTAAATATAATTTTTTATTTTCTTATAATGTCAGTAAATTTATAGTTATTATTAAGTAACTTTATGGCAAACGATACAAAATAAATTTGCCAATTTTTATAATTAGTTTATTACCTAAATTACATTATTATCGGTTAAACCTGTGAAAATTGCTTCTAATAAAATTTCTACAATTTATTTAAAAACACATCTCAAAGTATTCCTGCAAATTTTCTATTTGGCGCGGTGTGACGCTCTTGTATTCTCTGTCATTTCAATTATTGTGACATCCCAAAAAAAATACAGGATACAGAATGCCTGCATGTGATTTTATAATGGCATATTCTGTATGCATATCACCATACTTATCTTTACAGATATCACTACACGTTACACGTTACATATATTAAGTACATATATCACCTGCTGGCACATTCACCACACTTATCATTACATAATATTATCAATATGTCACACAGACAGAGTTTTAAAAATAAAGCCACAGTATTCTCGGCAGCAGTAAATTACATAAGATTATTTTATTATTTTGCTTAGCGACTCAGTTTTTTTTTGCCTAGCAAGAACTTGCGCCGAAATAGTATATTTATTTTCCCGCATAAAGCCTGGTCAGAATTTACGAAAATATTAGCAAAATGTGGAGACAAATATATTTTCTAAATATTTTTCTTGTAAACCACAGGAGACGGCCACCTAATGGGCGGAAATACGACGGATTGTTTAATATATTTTTTTGTCACTCTCGAGGCCGCTATCCGGCCACACGGCCCCGGTGGCATAGTGGTTAGGTCGCCTGATCTTACATTGTAAGGTCACGGGTTCGATTCCCGGCTGGGTCACCATTTTCCGTTGGGATCAAATTAACGGAATTGCATTTTCAATTCTGTCGATCGAATGCAATAACAAGACACACACTTACAGACATGTTACACGCACACATACATATAACACGCCATAGTAAGGTTGGTTGTAAGAGATTGTCATATGACAATAAACCCGCCCATTGTGACATTTTCACAATTAAGAGTATAAACAAACAAACAAACTATCAGTTCGGCTGATGACATATTCTATTGGTACAAATTCGGTACAGATTGGAATCATGCTCGTCAAATCTGGTCATCTGATTTGTATTCCCATTTAATACAAGATTGTCTCTTTTTTATTATTAGTGAAATGTTTTCCTTACCTACTTCCTTATTTACTTCCACGTCTTTCTTGTCTAGGCCTTTATGATACGATCGAGGGTCCAGCAAGCAAGAGCTGTGTTCCCAGGGGAATAGTGGGAAAGGCCAGAGAATCCCGAGAGCACGGGTCACGCGCTTGGTAGTCGGAATTGCGATATCGTCGCTGAATATTTACTATGCGCATGATAGCATCTGATTGAATGCATACGACGCTGTATTTGGCCGTGGTGATCGCCTCGATTGACGATCAATTTGTCAGCGGTGTTCTTATGCACACGCGATGTGACACTTCAACGGAAGCCCACAATGGGCCACGATAGGGATCTGGATGAAACGAAAGAAGATGTGCGGATTAATGCTGCAAATCGGTCGAAAGAATCATATCCGTGAAGCTAAAACAGCCGAAGTATTGCGAGTCAAGGGGATGTCTCAAATTGGATTGCTCACAATCTTAAAAGTCCAAGTCGAATGGTATCAATTCAAGATATGATAGAAAAGCTTGAAGCTCATGTCGGCGTATTTGTGATATAATTACAGGTTATGAATCTTGTTTTTTTTTTCAATGAGATATTTCAACTAAACGTTTGATACTCAAACACTGATAGTATCAAAATGATAAACGATAAACATTAGAGAAATGTCATAGAGATGAATACGACTAGTGTCGAAATATTCTCAGTCATATAATTTCTTCTAAAATAAGTTACTAACATCCATTTCTGTTACAGAAACCATCCTCCTATACTTATTACATCCAAGGGCATACAGTAATTCGGCTGCAATAACTAAGAACATCATAAGTTATCAATTGCGGAAACAGGTGCCGCTGCCCTAAGTATTTAAAGAGGACATTAACTATCGTTTAAATGTTTCTGGTCCACCAGGACCCCAGATAAGTAACTTTTCATGAATCTAATTTTATATATTATTGAAAATAATTTAAAAAAATTTACACCCTTAAAATATCAATATATATATATATATATATATATATATGTATACATATATACCTATATATATATATATATATATATATATATATATATATATATATATATATATATATATATATATATATATATATATATATATATATATATATATATATATATATATATATATATATATATATATATATATATATATATATATATATATATATATATACCATATACCATATTCAATTGGATTATTTCAGGGCTGTTGCCTCTCCCCGACGATTTTAAATATAGTTTTTAATATACTGCTGGAAAGCCTGACCCAGTTTGACAGGAAGTGGGGCTACCGTTTTAAAACAGACGGCCAATACACCTCGTCGTGCCTCGCTTTTGCCGACGACCTAACTTTCATCACCAGAAGCCCCAAGCAGCTTTCCCTGCTATTACAGAAAGTGGAGCTTTTCTGCGACTGGTCAGGCTGTATAAAAGTGAAGCCCTCCAAATGTTTTTGCCTTTGACTCGCCCGCATGGGCACAAAATTTACATCCTATGACCCCAAATTGGTCTATAAGGGCTCTAATATCTCCCTTATAGACCCAAACAATCATTTCAAATTCCTCGGCAGAAAAATCACCCATCAGGGAAAAGACGTCTCGGGCGATCATGTTATAGAGCATTTCAAAAGTTGCCTGGCGAAAATAGATGCCTTGCTAATTTCTGGCCCTCGTAAGGCCTGGATCTATGACAATTATCTAACGTCACATTTGTCATGGCCCTTTCTTATTTACGATTTTACCAAAACCCAACTGTCCCGTCTAGATGCGCTGGTGACAGCTAGTTTAAAATCCTGGCTGTCCTTAGCCAAACCAGCTGACCCCTCGACTCTCTTCAGGTCCAAACAAAATTTTGGGCTAGCGCTTAAACTGCCCTCTCTGCTCTACGCCAACTCCAGAATAACCAAAAATTCGATTCTGTGCAATTCCAAAGATCCGGCAATATCGAAGCACGTAATAAGTGGCCGTAGTGATGCAAATGATCTACAAGCCCGCGTAGACTTCCACAAAAAGTTCCTTACTGGAATCAGCCAGAATGGCACTGGTCTGGGGTATGGCAGTACAACCACGAGCGACGTGGACTTGAAGAAGTCTCTTTTGCGGGGAGATTACGACAGCAAGAGTATGGCTCATGCTATTGGCCTTCAATGCCAGAATGATTGGACAACAATTGGGGACTTTTGCATTCCGCCTCCAATGCACTGGAAGGTAATGCTCTATGACTGGACGCCAGAGATGCTGAAATTTTATTTGAATGCCTTTCAGCATACACTTCCAGACCCCAGTAACCTCGCTCGTTGGAGCTTTGCCGAGGATAGTTCTTGTCCCCTCTGTAGCAATACCCCTTGCACAGCTAGACACATTCTAGCTGGCTGCAAGGTGGCCTTAGATCAAGGACGGTACACTTACCGCCATGACAAAGTTCTCGCTGTTATTCGCGAGGTAATTAGTCTCTCAGTGGCTCGTGCCAACAAGGGTTTGACAGTATCCTCCAAACCCCCAATACAGTTTGTGCGGGATGGCTCTAAAGGCAAAAAACATTTAACTACAAAACCTTTCTCAATAATCGAGAAAGCTACAGATTGGATTCTGGAGGTTGATTCGGTCTCTAAGCAGTATAAATTCCCTGAAAGTCTCGGATGCACAGCCCTCCGTCCAGATATAACTCTTTACTCTCTATCTCGGAAGGTGGCTCTTATTGTAGAATTAACTGTTCCATGGGAATCAAATATCCCAAAAGACCACGAGTACAAATTAAATAAATACCATGATCTTGCAAATGCCGTAACCCGGAACGGCTTCACTGTTCACCTTCACGCGGTGGAAGTTGGCGCTCGTGGCCTGCCAGCTAAATCTCTATTTCACCTCTTTAAAGATCTTGGCCTTTCCAGAAAAATAATCAACTCTTTCTTAGAAAAATTATCTAAAACTGCGATTTGCGCATCTCAAATTCTATGGCTTCGAAGGGGGAGTGAATGGGTGGCAAGGTGAACGCTCACATGTGGCAAGACAGCTGTCCTAAACCTACCACAGCCGGTTCGTAAGTCCGGAATCCACTGCTCACCCCCCAGAAGTGTAAAAAATAGTATTATGATGGGCCCGACTCCGGTCGGTGAATTCCATGGCAGCTCCGTTTGTATTTATTTATATATATATATATATATATATATATATATATATATATATATATATATATATATATATATATATATATACATATATATATATACATATATATACATATATATACATATATATATGTATATATATGTATATATATTACAATATATATATATATATATATACGCCCAGATATATTACAAAACGTATTACAGATAAGAATATGTTCGTAGAAAATATAAAATCAATTGATTGGGAACTAATAATCCATGAATCTGATCCAAATAAGGCAACTCGCAATTTCTTAGGTCTAATTACTGAAGGAATAAAATGCGCAACGACTGAGAAGGTCATTAAAATAAGCAGATCCCAGATAAAAATTAAACCATGGATCACAGACGGTCTTGTTTCATGTATTAAGAAACGCGACAGACTTCATAGGAAAACCAGAGAAAGTCCAAATGATATTCAGTTGAAAAATCATTATAAAAGCTATCGTAATATATGCAAAAAAATAATCGAGAAAACGAAAACAAATTACTATAAAGAAGTTATTAAAGAAGTAAATGGCGATCAAAAAAAAACTTGGAGTATTATAAAAGAAATTGCATATGGTAAAACTCAGCGTCACAAAATAACATCTATCAATATTAAAGGGGATATAAAACACATAGAGGAACATCCTGCAGAAATTCTCAATTACACAAACGACTTTTTTAGTAACATTGGACAAAACCTGGCCGTAAATATATTGTCAAACCTTAAAACAACTGAGTCCGCGCTAGCTGATAATTTTAATGTACGAGCCAATAGCCAAACTTCATTTAATTTTGAATTCACTCCAGTCGATATCAAAGAAGTCTGTCAAATATTAAGTGACCTCAAGGACGATTCGGCCCCGGGTCAAGATGGAATTCAAGTGGCCATGCTTAAAACGGTGCCTAGCTTTATTTCTGGCCCTCTTACGCACATCATAAACAGGAGCTTCGAAAGCGGAATTTTCCCGGAGTGTTTAAAATATGCCAGAGTTACTCCAATATTTAAATCTGGGGACGAGGAAGACATTAGTAATTATCGCCCGATCTCCCTGTTGAGTGTAGTATCAAAAGTGATCGAGAAAGTGGCCAAATCTAGGCTTATGCACCACCTGGAATCTGCGAACTTACTATCAAACAATCAATATGGCTTTAGACAAGGTCGGGGAGCAAACGAGGCCATAAGTTCGGTTACAGAACTTATTGCCAAAAAACTTGACGAAAAGAAAAAAGTACTTGGTATTTTCCTCGACCTGTCAAAAGCCTTTGATACAGTCTCTCACACAATCCTAATAAGAAAGCTTCACCTTTTTGGTATTTCTGGTAAAGCTAATGAGTGGCTCGAAAGTTTTCTTACAAACAGGTCACAGATCACTGCGATAGGGGATCAGGAAAGTAATAAACATAATGTTTTATATGGGGTGCCGCAGGGCAGCGTATTGGGTCCTTTACTCTTTCTGATGTATGTCAACGATTTATGTGATATGACACTTGAAGGTAAAGGAGCCATAATCTCATTTGCAGATGACACCGCTGTCATAATTGAGGCAGATACTTGGGATGAAGCGTTTACAGACGCGCAATGCTCCCTGAACAGTATTAAAACATGGCTTGATCGACATATATTGACACTCAATATCTCGAAGACGAAGTACCTAGCATTTTCACTCAGACCCAACCTAACCTCCAACGTATTACCCTTAAAAATTCACCAATTTAACTGCAGTGTATCTTCAACCCAGAATAATTGCAAATGTGAGCATATAAACATTGAAAAAAAAATTAGATATTTAGGCATAGAAATAGATTCCAAACTAAATTGGGAATTCCAAATAAAATCGCTTACGGCGCGAACAAGGAAATTACTGTACGTGTTCCGCGAACTTAGGAATGTACTGAGTAAAGAAACACTGCGAATGGTGTATATGGCTCTTGGTCAAAGTATATGGGTGCATGGAATTATAGCGTGGGGCTCATGTACAAAAACAACAATGGACCGACTATTAAAAGCACAAAAGTTACTAATAAGAGTCATAAACAAAAAGCCTCCTCGGTACAGTTCAAACCACCTCTTTGCGGAGTTTAAGGTTTTGGATATCTGCCAGCTATTTATTAAGCAGTGCCTTGTAAGCTTTCACAAAACTAAAGAGTACAGAGCAAGAAGTCAACAATTGTACTTAACGAGAAATGCTGGTAAGGAATTTTTCACAATTCCAAAGGTTAAAAGCACATTTGCCCGAAGACAATGTTTTTTTATCGCCCCGAAAGTTTATAACTCACTATGTGAAACCACGAAAAACGTGAAAAATTATGTAACTTTTAAAGGTAAAGTAAAAAACTGGCTTCTAGATATTGGGCGTTCAAAAACTAAAGACCTTATTAATACTGTAGGGTGAATATTTAAAAAAAATATGTATTTGTAAAATTGTGCAATATTACATATCATTTTCTTAAACATATATACTAGAATGTAGTGTTTATTCATATATTTGTATATATTATTACTTATTTTCCACTTAAATTTATTGTATATAATGTAAAGTTTACTTTATTTTTAGCCCTTAATTGCATACATATATATTTTTTTTTTCTACTTTAAATTTTACTTTAATTTGTGTAAACAACACATTTGTTAGATTTAGAAATATTTAAAATTGATCACCTTCGTCAGTTCGCGAGTTACAAAAATACAGTTGGTATAACACAGCACAGCCAGAGACAGACCTTCTAGGTCTAGTTGGTTGTGCGATTTCGCCTCATTCGGATATGCTAGCATATTTATATCCATAGAGCTATGTTTTTCGCTATTATAATGTTTGTTCTTAATTATTCCTCATGTACAACAGTATGCATGTCCTTGTATTTTTTTGTTCTTGTACGTTATAAATAAATAAATAAATAAATAAATAAAATATATACATATATAAACATATATATACATATATATACATATCTATATATATCTATATATATATATATATATATATATATATATATATATATATATATTTTTTAGAATTGATCAATAAGATGATTATAAAGTAAATAATTATAAAAGCCACTTACATCGTGACGAAGGATTCCCTTGATCGGATACTAAAGCATTCCCGAATCCGATCAAGGGAATCCTTCGTCACGATGTAAGTGGCTTTTATAATTATTTACTTTATAATCATCTTATTGATCAATTCTAAAAAGAATATATACACAAAACTATATATATATATATATATATATATATATATATATATATATATATATATATATATATATATATATATATATATATATATATATATATACATATATATATATATATATATATATATATATATATATATATATATATATATATATATATATATATATATATATATATATATATATATATATATATATATATATATATATATATATATATATATATATATATATATATATATATATATATATATATATATATATATATATATATATATATATATATATATATATACACATATATATTTATTATATATATATATATATATATATATATATATATATATATATATATATATATATATATATATATATATATATATATATACATATACATATACATATATACATGTAAGTATGTTATTATCTGAACATTTACGACCATTACTTGGATTAGCTTTCCATCTTCTCACCTACCAAAATTCCTGAAAGTCTAGGCAATATTACACCCAGTATTTTTGTAGAATCGAACTGCTTGGAAAATATTTTTGTTTTCTTTTTTACTGATTCCGTTCGCACTATACACTAGCCTCGATGATGAACAGCGCTCGCGCAAAAGCGGTAATAAGCGGAATCATATTTTACTTTGGAGCAGGGCTAATCTGGGCTGCGATCTATACGTGAAAGCTTGGGCAGAGGGACCTACATTCTCAGAACCCTACAGCCCTGCTAACGGTTCTACGCCCATCAACCTCCAAAATGTTACGGTTCTGTCATTTTTTACGCGCTTTCTTCGAATTAGGCCTGTTTACATACTGCTTTACATAATCGGCTACCGATTTCTCACCTCTGATCGAGATAAGCGCGTTTAGACATGATTATTCTAATCCTTCTGTTTCGATTACTGACTATGTGGAGCGATTTTTATAAAATTTAAACCAAAAAAACGACCATTTTGTGCTGCATTTCAGTGCAGCAGCCATGTCATTGTGAAACTCATAACGGGCTATCATAATTGAATGCGTATACAAAATTTCGCGTCTGTGCTGTTGACCGTTATGGAGTTCCCTCGTTGGATGCCAACCCTTGGTGCCGCAGAACGGGCCCATGATGGGTTGGCCACGATGACCCATGTGTTCAGGGTCGGTCACACTCACGGGTCAACACCCATCTGACGGCCTCCACGCACGGGGTGCGAACCTGGGTAGGACCCTGGGTCAACCAGATTCCCCTGGGAATCAAACCTCTGGCGCTCCTGGACGGTCTGCGCACCGTGCGGCGCAAGCCAATCGATTGTGCTCTCCGACTAACAGTCGGGGGAGTCTGGGAACTGTATTGTTTCCTATAGAGCGGGGGTGGTTGCGTACCTTACGGCGACTGCTCTTGAAATTACCATTGGCCATCCGATCCCGGTTCAGAGCCGGGCAAAGGACGCCTTGGTCCGCGACAGATTCGGTATACTCCGTTTCACCGCTTCGTAAGGGAGAGGCCCGCGCAAGCGACCTCGAACTCGGAACCAATCGAGAGACCGGAGAAATCTGGTCACAATTGGAAGTAAGGGCGCGAGTTTCTCAAGCCGCTGGGAAGTAATTCCTGGCTTTCTTGCGGTAAGGAGTTGGTCTCTTACGGGTTGTGGCGTAGCTAGACGTCGGATTTGTTATGTCCAAAGTCTTCTACGCTCACTGCAGGTCGATAAAACGACTAATCGTTAAAACGTCCTGTGGTGACGGGCTCGCCCGTTGTAGTTGACAATTCAATATGCCACAGTTCTGTCTTGATGAAACTTAAAACGCGCTGTCGTAATTCATATGTCGTATAAATTCAATTGAATTTATATATATTTTTTTTTGTCTGTGCTGTGACCGTTGAGGAGTATTACCGTCGAGAGTATTACCTTAGAACGGGATACCATAACTGAATGCGTATACAAAAAAATGTGTCTTTGCTATTGACCGTTAAGGAGTCCCCTCGTCAGGAGCCAACCTTGGGTGTAGAATCAAGTCATGCTTACGATAAGAAATGCATTGTCATCGAACTGAACCAAATTTTTTTAACTTCATATGATAATATATGAGGAGTTCCTTCAATTCCTCACAGATTCCATCATCAGAACAGGATTTTGATACAAATGGGACCAATTTGGAAGTATATCCTTTTATGGTACGGTATATCCTTTTATGATACGTACGGTAGGTCTTGATATGCTACAGGAAAGAACTCCAACGGGACAACGGCAAGCCGACCAGTAACGCCCATAGACACGACACAAGACATGAAGACAGACATGTACAACCAAGAATAAGAACGACCTTTGGACAAAGACACTATATTAACCTAGCGAAAAAACTCTATAACATATTTACCACATAATTAGGCCAAGCTAAAATCATTCAAAATGACGCTCCTTACAAAAGACTGGTAACATTATGGTTGTTACACTCGACGAGGGAGCACTGTGAATCGTTAGTAACTAACGCTATTAAATAGGTTCACAGATGATTTATATTACGTATTATTCTTATTATTATCTCATTAGCCTCATAACTGTATTCATATATCTCCCATATATGTATATATTATATCTCATTAATTTTTTTTTTTTATATAATATATATACTAAATTAGTTATAAAATATACGCTTGTAGGATTTCAAAAGATTACAGAAATTACATACACACCAGACAGATGAACGCAGTATTGAATATCACCTCAATATAGGCTCTGCCTAGTTAGGTGATAAAATACCGCCGAAGCCGCACTTTTAGCTAATTTCAAGGGTTCTATATTTTGTATGTAAGATAAATCATGTAAAATATATTATATGAATTTTAATCATGTAATACTAGGGATAAATAATAAAAAAATAAAAAAAATGGGTAGATACAGGTACAGCCGCCGAAGCACAGTAAAAATCCGGCTAAGAAACAGTCGCGGCGCGGCGACCCGGCTCCGAGGCCCGTGTCTCGCTTACGCGTTGCGACGTGCCTCTTTGTGTTGCTCGGCGGACAGCCACCGATTGTCCGGCGGCCCTTTCAGCTATTCACATTCAAATTTTGATTCTCTACGCTGAGTTAGGCGCTGCCGACGACGTCCGACTGCGACGCCGCGATCGCCGGTGACAAATATCGCCCGGCCCAATAGAATAGAAACCTCCGACCGCAGCCTTTGACGCGCCTTCACCACCGCATCGCATTCACTAATACCAACACTAAACAAGTGCCGATACGTTCTAACTTAAGAAAAGCGAGAAACGACATGAACGATTGACTCCCACTCACTTTATGTGAACTTAACTGGTAACAGCTGAATCATCTCAATAAACTATTACATGATAAAGGTTGCCGGCATAAACTTATAACTATAGAAATATTTAATGTTCCTTTTATACATATAATAGCATTATCTGGGTATGCTTTTCTGTTTCTGGTATAAACCGCTGCTCTACAGGTTGAGTTTTGAACTAGTGACATCCTTGTGGGTGAATCAGTTCGAGCAAATTAACAACTTTTGATAAAAAAAGTAAAGAAAAGTAAAAAAAAACATTTTTTTTTTCGTGGTAAATTTGAAAAACTTGACTATTAAATAAAGTTTGATAGGCGTTGAGTGCGCTGCGCTATCTAGCATTAGGTAAAATATCGCGAATAAACAATATTCGAGATGTTTTACCTACTGCTAGATGGCGCAACGCGTTCAACTCTTTTTGTATTTTTTTAAAACAATAAATTTATAAAATTTTCAAGAAAATAACTTTTTTTTTTGAAAAGCAAAAAAGTTTTTCGAAGGAATATTTTCAAAAGTTGCATATTTGCTAGTTTTGGATTCACCCACTTTTGGATTCACCCACAATTCACCCACTTTAAGGATGTCACTAATTAAAAACTCAACCTGTAGGTATATCTAAAAAATACGTCTTTTCAATAAGTATTTTATATTCGGCACTGATTTATAGTCATGTGTGTTGCCAATGATTTTTAATACAATTCCGCGATTCGTCGATACAACAAAATCGCATTCTGTGTAAATTAGTTGTCAGTCATCAATTTAAGGAAAATGAGCCGTCAACTGTCTAATTATGTTTTAGGTTAATTCCTCTTACAGTCTTATGAGCATTACGCAGATATGGATCGGTAAAATCAAGCCAAAAAGGCTTTTTGATTTTTAAATTATGATATTTGAAATAATATAACACGGTGTCCGTTTCTAAGTATGTAGGTGGATTAACCCTGTGTAAAAAATCTTTCAAATTTCATAATTTTTTCTCTATGTCTGCAAAACATTTCATCAAATAAATTAAACGCGTAACTTAATTTCGTTTAAAACAACCTTCGACTGTTTGTGTTTAATATTTAATTGGTTACGTTTGTCGATAAATGTTTTAAATGGGTGAGAATATGAACATTTATGAACTTTTTCACTGATTTTCTTACATTATGAGAAATGCTGTCTTGTATTTAGGATTCCTAACAAATAAGAATGATGATGTAATTAACACATTTTTTTACATTTTACATTTCATAATTTGTAATTAATACATGAGAATGTAATTTAGACCTTTATTTATTTATCCGTATAAAATTTTAAGTTATATAATTTTGATATTTCAGTAATTGTCATCCTACGGGGTGATGTTTCTCGCGATTACAGGTACCGACTTTTAAGGAAGCACTACCGCTCAAAACTATTTGGACACTATTTTGATGTACTTATTATATAAAAGTTTATTTAGAAACTTCTCGTGTTAAGCACATCTGAGTACTTATCCGATGTGCATTTATATCGCTCATAAATCAAACTTGTTTCAGCGTCTATTACCTAGTAGGTCATAATTCCTATAATAACGGTATTGGATGTTTATGAAAGTTTAGGAATAAAACTGACATTTAACAATTCTGACGAGAATAATAAAATAAGATTAGGGCTACCTACAATAAAATGAATAAACACTTTCTAGAATTGTTACATGACCTTTTATTTCCGATGTTTCAACCATTATTATAGGGATTAGGGCCTACTCATCAATGGGCGCTTAAAATAGTTTGATTGATAAGCGATATACTTGTAAATGAACTTCGCGGATGTACTTAAATGTGCTTAAAACGGAATTTTATAAATAAACGTTTATATAATCAGTACATTAAAAGTGTGTGCCCAAATACTTTTGAACGGTGGTGGACGGTTTCGTGCAGCTTGGACCACAAGGTCCATTTTGTTCTCGGATCGGCTCAACTCACGATTCAGCTCCTATTCAGAAGCCTCCTCGAGTGGAAGGCTACTCCGGGTAAGACTCCCGTGTGGGGCCTCAGAGCTGTGTCTCAGTTTCCTAAGCAGCGGGGGTGGATGTATCACCTGATGTCATGCCACTCTTGAAATGACCTTCGGCCACTCGATCCTGTGTGGCACTACGGGCAAAGAACGTCCAGGTCTGCGATAAATTCAAACTGAATTACCGCTGTAATATAACAGGTAGAGGTTGCGTAAACGACTTCGGACTCGTAACCAGTCGGGAGGACGGAGGTATCCCGAAGGTTAATTCCAGACGGAGATATCCTGCCAAAACTGGTAGTTAGGGGGTGAGGCTGCCCGCTGTTTACCTTTCCCGGTGCCTCGCCGTAAGGCGTTGGTCTCTAACGGGTTGCTGGTGAACTACACAGTAGATTGTCTTGTCCTCAAGTCTTTTACGCTCATCCCACGACTAAAAGAACGATCTATATCGTTATACCAGCCTGGCGTGCTGGGTTCGCCCGTTGTAGTCGACGTCGCCATCCTGAGCGGTGGTGTATATCAAGAAATAAAATAATAAAATAAACAACCATAATTCTTAAAATGGAGCATTTTTCGTTCGGTTAAAGTGCAAGATGGTGGCGCGCGCGCGGTTCAAGTGCAAGCTACAACATAAATATTAACCGTGCTTAAGTAGCTCGCGGTTGAGTGCAGCAGATACAACGGAGATATGCAAATGGCAGCGCTACCGTATTGAAAGCGCAGGACTGCGACTCGAGATTGCCCCGGCACGAGGACAACGCGCCCTCTACGCCCGCAGCAGGTCGCTCACGGACGCAGTGGCGTTGTTAAAAGGGGCTTTCGCCCCGGGCGGCGCATCCAGGGAGGCAAAAATTTTAGTCATATAGCAGTATCCATTAAAACACATCTACAAACGAATTTTGAAATTGCTTGTATCCTGTTAAATATATCCAAATTTTCAGTGGTAATATACACTTGATTGATCATGCCTCTGTTGCTTGATTACTTCATCGCTTATGATGTGCTTGGTAGGGTTGCGAAAGTAAAGGATGTACTTTCTGAATTACTACTTATCTAGAGGGAGTTTGGGAAACAAAGAGTCATAATGACTTTAGCTACGCCACTGTCATCGGTAGGTGGAATGGTCCTTTATTTTGCTATTATGATACACATGACAATGTCAGATTGTCTGCTACGATACACTTGTTAGATTTTTCATTTTATAAGGGCGAAAAATATACAAACATATTTAATAAGGAGAAATTTTTTGACGAATTGATCAAATCAAATTAGTAGGAAACTTCGCTTAGTTTAATGAATGAAAATGATTTTTTTTCATTAAACCATCGTCTCTCTTAGACTCTCTAATAGCCTTTTTATAGAGTAAAATCACACATATTATAACTAATTTGTAGGTACTGAATTTATTAAGTAATACAATATACAACAATATTTTTTTAATTTACCAGGCTTTCTTAACTATTAAGAGGTGTGGAACTTACGGCCCAACTGTAGCGGTCACGTCATATTGTATGCATCATATATTGTATGATCTGTGAAAATAAATTCAACATCTTAATCTGCCAAATTCCTAATATATGTATAGGTAGAATATACATTTCAATCCATAAAAGAAGTAAAGAGTGGATCAGAGAAAAAGCTAAAAATATGAAATACAATAATTAGTATTGAAATGATTGAAATACATGGTAAAATCAGTTTTATAGTTGATTATTTGAAAGCTCTACTAAAAGGTAGGTGCGATATAATTGAGCTGCATTCGCTTCATTCTGAAATTTGTGTAACGTAATTACTCATAGTGTTTCTTCTTCTTCTTCTTCTCCCTCAGCCTGGTTCAGTCCACTCCTGGACGTAGGCCTCTTCCTTCTTCTTCCATGTCTGTCAGTCAGCTGCTGCCCTCAGCCAGTTGGTCCCCGATCTCTACCAGCCATCGTAGTTGTGGTCTCCATACGCTTGGCTTTGTGATTCTTGGTCTACACTGGACATGCCTCTTCGGCCACCTCGCGTTCTCCTGCCTTGCGACGTGACCTGCCCATCCCCACTTCTCTACGTTCCATGACGTCTATCACCCACGTGCACCTTCGTATCACTTCATTGCGCACTATGTAGCAGAGACTGACGTCCAGCATTGCTTTCTCCATGACCCTTTGGCATATTCTGAGGCGGTTACCACTGCTCTGCATTAGATGCACTGTTTCAAGGCCGTACGTTGCTATTGTCAGCACGCATGTCTCATAAACTTTCCGCTTTAGTTTGATGGGCATCGCTGGGTCTCTCAGGATGTAGGCAAGGTTTCCGAAGGCCGCCCAGGTCAATCCCACACGTCTGACTATTTCTGCATGGTGGTTGTCTTTGCCCAGTTTGAGTTTGTGGCCAAGATAAATGTAGGTACTGGTCGACGACTTCGAGGCTCTGGCTCCCAACGGTGATCTGGTCTGGGTCTGGGCTCTGGACGGTGATCTTGGTTTTTTGAAGGTTCATCTTCAAATCCACTCTCGCTGATGCTGTGTAGAGTTCCCCGACGAGCATGGTATTGAGTTGTGATGGGTCACTGCTGATCAGAACTATATCATCGGTGAACCTGAGGTGGTTCAGGTACGACCCATACACGTTGATACCCTTTCCTACCCAATGCAGGCTCTTGAAGACGTCCTCCAGTGCCAGAGTGAAAAGCTTAGGGGATATCGTGTTGCACTGCCGTACGCCTCTCGCGATCCGGATCTGCTCCGTTACCATGTTGTCCTCAAACTTCACTGGTAGTGTGGCATTGTCGTATATGTAATGAATAAGCTTTGATTATAGGGAGTCGATTTTCGCCTTTTCCTTGCTGCGAGAACTGCCCATAATTCAACAGAATCGATTGCTTTCTGGTAGTCGATAAAGGCCATGTGGAGTGGGATGTTGTACTCAGTCGCTTTCTCGATCAGCATATTCATAAGTTGTAGGTGGTCCACCGTGCTGTAGCCTCTTCTGAACCCTGCCTCCTCTACTGGTTGGCAAAAGTCCAACTTATTAGTGAACCGGTCTGTTACGATCCTCATCAGCAGTTTGTAAAGTATAGACAGCAAGCTGATAGGCCGGTATTTCTAAATTACTCATAGTAGGTAGAATATATTTACGAGTATATACGATTAAGCAAAAGTTTATTTGTGCACAGTATTTTTCTGTACAGCTGAAATGATTTAATTTTCGAAGTTGTGCAGCCAAATTTTATACATTCTTCTTTAATGTCTCTAATATGGTTGCGATCCCATTGTGAGACACAAAGCAATCTTTTCGCCGATTTCATTAGTTGAATAGGCTAAACAATATATTCTCGGGGTAAAGTAAGATGATTGGTCAGTCTGTTCTCCTCCCTCTTCAGGACTATAAGGATGACGCATTTCTCAACCTCACTGAGTACTTAGCTACTAAGGTTAAGAGTATTTAAAACATCTGAATTAGATACACATAATATGGCCTTAGTAAATCACGAAGTTCAGAGGAAAGCGTTGGTCTGACAATCCTGGTACCTGGATGTTGGTCTGACGATCCTGGATCCGGGGACCTGTTTTAAGGTAAACATTTAGCTTTGTATGTGCTTGCTCAATACTGTATTTATATGTGATTATAAAAATAATGTTCTTGCTCATAACGTAATTATAAAATGGCATATAACTATCGCATATGAATTTATTATTATTTTAGTGAAAATATAAAACAATCATTCAAACATTTATGACCAAAAGAATAAAAATACAAAAAAATATATTAAAAATAACGAAATACTTATAATTAGTAGTAGAAAATTAAAATGCCATCGAATAATAAATACCAAGTCGAATGAGAATAAAATATATATTTATAATAAATATGTCGAATCCGCTGTATATAAATAAAATAAATTGCTTCCTAATATAATACAAAATAAAAATAAAAAACAAAAAACTATTGATATATCTAATATGTTAGCTATAGAATATGCCTTTAGGTAATAAGTTCGGCGTTTCGTAATTAATAGAGCATTTTTATTATTATTGTTTTTGTCTTTATTTGAAATTAAAAAAAAATCCAAGGAAATTTCGACGTATATACTGGCAAAATGATTTTTTACCTGATGTCTTGCAACTTCTTCACAGAACCACTCCCGCCTTTCAATTTTAAAATATATTATAAAGCTCGAGTAAAATCGCTATTACCGGATATATTATTGTACCTATTTCGGGGCACGGATTTAAATTCGACCTCAAAGATGCTGCTCGCGAAGAACAATACTTGCAGACGTCCGTTGGAAAATCGCCGCCCGGCAGTGGACAATCGGTTCAGTTGTCGGTGGATATCTGCCGTGCATTGTTTTGAGATTTCGCCACGGCCATATATCTCAGCGCGCGACCAGATTCCAAAAGACCGGAGGCAAACTGAATTATCTACTATCTACCGTTCTGCTGCGTGCGCGACGTACTGCTTGGAATACATCTGCAAGATAGAGCAAGACAGATGCACCGAGTAACTGGTTGAAATTACATACATTTTTTTAAATTTCTTATATATTATCTATATATTATTTTGCAACGAGTTTTTCTGTAACTGCCAAATTGAGAGAACGGCTAGGTGTAAAAATATGATTGAGGTATCTAAAAAAACTGTCGGTCTTTAGATGTGTCATCAAAAGAGAAAAATAAAACAATATTAATTTGAAACGTGTTTTTCCAGCAACCGCCAAATTGAGATAAAGGCAAGGTGTAAAAATTAGGTTGAGGTGCCTAAAATAAACTCTCGGTCCGTAGACGTGTAATCAAACGAAAAATATAAAAAAGTTATCAAAAGAGAAAAAAAGTAATCCAAAGAGAAAAAAAAAGTAATCTAAAGAGAAAAATAAAAAATGATAGCGCCATCTGATGGACTACTGCGCGAACTTTTTGTACTATCAACAGGTGGCCCTTTAACTGGCGATAGCTAAACTGCATTGACATAGACTGTACCCAGAATCGTATTATAGTAGAACACTCATTATCCGATTTAATCAATAAAGTGATAGTCGAATTAACGGGTTTCTGCTACTTTTTATTATTATTCGGGAAATATACAACTGTTTCAATACATTAGTTACAAAATGATTAAATTTCTAAGACAGAGATAATTCATTGTTTCCACCATTCTTTTTTTTAAATAAAAATAAACAGATAGGGAAGGTGGGAAGGGAGGAGTCATAATAAGTAAATCAATTTAATTTAAATATACGTCACATAATATAGTCGTACATACATATTATTTTAATAGATTCATGAATACATATTATTATTATTATATTATATAACACCGTCAGTAATCATTCCTTTCTTTAAGAGCGATAAATCATGTGTTGAATACTTCAATATCGCCGAGCTGCGTATCACAAATTTTGCGTACGCTATAAATGTAACGGTGTTATGCTTAAGTATTGCTAACATGCGGAAGGTAGTTGAATAAAACCATATACAGCAGTTCATGGAAAATTTTGATAAATTTATTAATAGATAACTATTTATGATGGCATTGAGAAACTAGTAGTAAGATAAAACGTATTAGTACTTTTCTAAACGCTAACACTGTTCTCGGATTTTTTGTTATTTTTTTTAATTTATTTATTTCAAACCAGTTGATAGGAGTTCCTACACTTGCTTAAGTCAAAAGTAATAAAAATAACAAGTATAATATTTAAATAAATACCTATTAAGGTATAGGATATGAACGTCGCGTCGGTATTGCAAGGTATGAACGTTGAACATCCAAGCGCAGATTTTCTAGGTTATATATGTAGAGGAAACAACATTTTCAATCAAAATTCACATTTTCAATCCAATATTTTCAATCAAAATTCTTAAGTAATTTCGTAAAATTTTCTATCTAATTTTCTATATAATCGTAAGTAATCAATCTACTATATAATCATTCTATAATTTTCAATTTTCTATGTAATCAAATAAATATTGGATAATTTCACAAATTATCATACAGGAAGATATTTTAAAGAAAAAACACAAATACAAACAAATCACTAATAATAATTATTGTAATTAGCCAATAAAAAGAAGAAAAAAAAAAAGCAATTGTAAAATAGTTAATAATAGAAAGAATAAGGAATAATAATAGTCAAGTAGGTCAATAGAGCTGCCAAAAATTGATGTTGTCGAAATCCTCAATTTTAGTCAAAATACCCTGTACCTTTTTCTTAAAGTGAACCTCCCCAAGGCCCCTGATGTGTAATGGAAGTTTGTTGTAGAATAAGTAAGATTGGCAGAGAAAGCTTTTTATTTCGCGTATTATGCGAATGAATATTTGAGTTAGTTGATTTAGTCTCGATATTTTTTCTCATATGCATGATGTTTTGGTATATATACGCGGCGTACAAAGTCATGATACCAGATTCCATGAAGTACTGCTTGCTTGAAGTACTGTTTTTTTATGGCAAATGTGGCGCTACTTAATTTTTTGCTCAGTTCTTCTAGGTGAGTCGACCATTGCAGATTGCTATCAATATGAATGCCTAGAAATTTCGTATGATCAACAGCGTTTATATGAATGCCCCAATTCAAAAAATCCCTAAGTCCATTTTTGATGGTTTAGAGTTAGCAACACCAGCTTATTCAGAATTTAATTTCGCATAATTTGTGTATTTCAGTTATTTTTTTAAAATTCCTTAAGTCCAATTTCACAGGCATGTCAAATAATAATAAAGTTACATTTCCACTTCAAAAAACCACTAAGTATTGAACCACCGGTATTTTGTACTTGAAAAATCCCTAAGTCCGCAATTTATTTTGCTAAGTCCTAGCAACACCGATAACAAATGTCAAAGTCAAAACGGCAACGCGCATAAAGAGGTTATGAGATTGTGTTGGTTTATTACAAGAAATGGACAAATTAAAAGAAGATAAGCTTAAAAGGTATGCACTCCGCTTTATTTTTGAAATCTCTGAAGTTTTGAATAACTAAATTGTCGGGACGACGATAGAAGTAAAATATACTTAATTTCATTTCTTTTCTATAGGATAATGCAAGATGCTGGCTTGCTGGGGTCATTTTCGGATAATGAAGATGCGGATGAAGATTGGGGACATTCTTCTGGAAGCGAGTGGACACCAGAGAATGCTGAAAAAACACAAATAGAAAAATCTCTTTCACATTACATTCCAACGGAGCTAGAAAGGTATGATAATAAGATATCATGTAAAGGTAGATTATTTGTTCCTCACAATATTATCATTTTGACAATTTAAACAATATTTTCAGATCAGAATGCGAAGAAGATAAAATTCCACTTAACGTCTCAAATGTTGAGGCTGATATAAGTTTGTTGACTGGCACTTCCACTTCCATGAATTGTTTAATGCTAAATCCTGAAACGGGTCTTTTTGACGACATCGCCACATCTTCTTTAAATACCAATTCTGAGAAGAAACACATACGACTGAATGCTGCGACTGGAATATTTGAGACAGATTCTGGCCCATCAACTGAAAATGAAACTGAACAGACTATTTTGAAAAAGGGGAAAAAAAGAAAGCTTGATTCCATGTCCTGGAAGAAAAACCGAGATAAACTGTCTAGAATTATAAAACACACCCAGCGTGATATCCCTTCTTGTCGATGCCAGTGTAAAAATAAGATTAAAAAACGGGAAGCGAGCAAAATTTTTGACAAATTCGTGAGCTACAAAACTCATACAGAACAAAATATATATTTACAAGGATGTCTTCACGAAATACAACCAGTTCGATTTCGACCCCGAAAAAGAATGTTTCCAGCTCGAAATAGACGAGTTTTCAAGTATACGGTTGATTTAGGAAATAACAGAACCACTAATATTTGCCTTAATGCATTTTTAGCCATTCACGGAATAAAAAGAGACCGTCTACAATGCAAAGTGCAACATAAGGACAAAGATATCCAAGATGGAAGAGGTCACCATGAAAGCCGATCGCGTTCTACTAATCAGGAAACATTGAGACGAGTGCATGAATACATCAGTGGTCTTCCCACTCAAGTTTCTCATTATTCAAGATCATCTAACAAACACAAAAAATATTTGGGCGCTGACTTAAGTATTGCTGAGTTACATCGCAATTATTCAGATAAAAATTTTGATCATAAAATTAGTTATGAAAAATTCCGACGAATTTTCAACGAAGATTTCAATCTCTCGTTTGGATTTCCACGTAAAGACATTTGCAACACTTGTGAAAAATACAAAACTGACATACAATCGGCTCAGTTACATAAGGACGAGCTTAAAAAAAAAACTTTGAATACCGCAAAAGAGCTACATCAGAGGAAAGCGGAGGTATTTTTTTCAACAATAACTAAAACATCAAATGACCGCAAATCACCGCATACATTGTCACTGTGCTATGATTTCCAAAAAAACATGCCATTACCTGTAACCAACGTTCAGGATGAATACTATCGCCGCCAGTTATGGTTGTATAATTTTGGTATACATAACTTATCAGAAAATACAGCATCAATGTATTTATACACTGAAAATTACGCTCATAAAGGTCCTAACGAAGTTCTGACATCCCTAAATGACTACATTTCTAATCATAAAAAAGCTACCCATACGCATCTTCAATTATTTTGCGACAATTGTTTCAGTCAAAATAAAAATAGATACTTGTTTACATTTTTGGACCAACTATGTGCAAATGGAACTTTTGAAAACATCACAGTGATGTATCCTATTCCAGGGCACTCAATGATGCCTATTGACCGTGATTTTGCTCTGATTGAAAGAAAACGATTGAAGAAAGAGAAAGTGTATGGACCGGAATATTATGTCGATCTCATAAAAAAGAGCAAAGTTACAAATAAATTCGAAGTGGTGTTTATTGAAAAGCAATTGAGAAAAACGCCAGGCACTGAAAGAGTTATTAAAGTAAAAGACTATAAAACATGCTACGAAGAGTACATAAAACCATCCATTCCGGGAATATCTGTCTGCCGTCAAGTACGATTCAGTAAATCTGGTCGTCCACAAATAAGTTCTACAATGAGAGGAAAACAGTTTACTTCGATAACTCTGTATCGTGTTGGTGTAAGCAGAACGATTAGAAAGATGCTAGAAGACTGCTACGAAGCACCATTAGCTATTAAACTGGCCAAAATTAAGGACGTAAAGCATCTCCTACAGTTTGTGCCCGAACCAGAACATCATTTTTACCAAGACATTTTAAAATGCGATGATAATAAAAGTAACGAAGGCCCAATCGCTGAATCTGATGTGGAAATGGAGTGATTAAATTTATATTAAAATTGGACGTTATTTGTTTATTCTTAACTAATAGAAAGTAATAAACCGTAAGGAAAGTAATGATATTGGTTTTTATTTGAGGAGCATTCAAAAACGACATGTAAAATAACTAAGTCCACCCATAAGGACATGAAATCCCTAAGTCCCACAATTTGCAATAAGTCCTTTTTTTAAAAAAAAAAAAAAATCAGAACTTAATGATGTTTTCTCAATTTAATAAATGACAGAAAAAACTACGTACCAAAAACTACAGGTTGCATTTTTTTTATATTTTTTAACCTTAACACAATATTTCAGGAGATGATTAAAACAGAAAATGTCAAATATCTCAAAATCACCAAATCGGACTTGAGGATTTCTTGAAGTGGAGCATTCATATATAACAAATACAAAATATAACAATAAAACTATGACTAATTATATGTTAACACTATTTACCGTTAATACTATGTGTACAGTACATAACTCCGTTATTATCCTTATTATACTTACATTTCTTAAGCAGTGATTTATTGATAGACAAAAGAGAAAGAACAAAAAACAAAAGAAAATTAAATTTTACGTTAAGACTATATTTACATATTTTATTTTTATGCATATTTTTTCATTTCATAATTCAATGTTTTTTTTCCATTTTCGCTTTTTTTTCTTTTTGTTTATTTATTACTACTTTTTTTTCTTTTGATTATGTTTTCTTTTAAACTAGTATTTGTTTAATATGTCTGCCCTAGAACAAGTGTTCACACTTAGTTGGGCGACATGGGACCGATCTTCACTATAAGCGTGACACAACTTGCTGTGGGTTTTATTTAAGTGTAGATATTAAATGTAATTTGTTACGCTTGTTGCTTATTATGTACATTGCTTTAAATAAATAAATAAATTATTAATTATTTTGTACCAAAAATATATATTTTTAAAATATTACATAAAACTATTCATATAAACCGTTTAAGGAATTAATAGTCATTAGATGAATTAGGGGGGCCAAAGGACTGATAAGACTTTTTAATGGCTTCCTTAAAGTGACTTTTACATGATGAAAAAAATATCAATATACCCGAACCTTGGTTTGTATATGGCAGCCCTAATCAGTTTATACATGTCATGACCAAAACATTTTAGCTAAAGAATTTTAGAGATCAGGCGAGACACGGCTAAAAATATGATTTTAAAAATATCTGTTTGAACTCCATTTCTATAGAACCTTAAATCGAAATATTTTCTTCCTATTGGAAGATGACTTATTCACGAGTTATGGCAGTATCATTACAAGCATATCATTGTAGCTCGCAGTCCAGTTTTAAATATTACTTCGGTAATCGTTATTTCTTCTTAATTCGGAGAATAATTAAAATGTAGTGACCCTAGTAGAGCTAAAGATGTGTTTTTTAGTCGTTCGTTTGTACTGCAACTTCCATTTTAATTGAGACCAGACGAGACTAATAGCGGCCTCGTCTCGATTTTTTTGAGAAGAGACTACATTTTTAACGAGACATACATACATTTTATACGATACTACATTTTTACAATCTTGTGCCCACCACCATATGCAAACGACGATAACTGTCTGCCTTAAGCATAAGCAAACGACGATAACTGTCAAAAACGCAGAAAGAGGTATACATAGCAGGTATACATCGTTTATTGAAATATTATTTAGATTTAGGTGAATGCAATATAAGTGTGTTGTAAAAACATTGTTTTGTAGTAGATACTACAATAGTTTAAAAGGATTTGTTTACAAAAAATGCATGCGTAAGAAGTAATTTTAGAAGATTTAAAATAATAATTGTACATGGAAAACTATTTACTTATAATTATTATTTTAATTCCGTATTCTATGTTCAATTGATTATAAAATATTTTTCCTTTTTTTTTAATTGATTTTTTATTTTTTTATTTGAAAAATAGTATAAAAAGCGATCAATATTAGCGATACTTTACTAACCGCTAGATGGTACGATGTGCCATCTAACAGTAGGTAAAGTATCGTTAATAATGTTTATTAGGGGTATTAAATCCACCGCTAGATGGCTCAGGGGCTATACGCTTCTTAAACTTTTTGTCGATGGATAAAATTTACAAATTTGACAAAATAAACTAATAAAAAATGACTTTTTCCAATATTTTTTTCCATTTTTTCAAGTTACCTACCTGTATGTACTAATTCACCCCTTTCAATGATGCCGGTAATAAAAACCCACCCTGTAGTACACAAGGACCTAATCTAATTTTTCCTACACTGTTAAAATAATCGTATTATTTCCTCGAAAGCATCGATCCTGAATTTTAAATCTTGGTAGGTACATCGTAGTAATGCATACGAAACGGTACTTCGGTGTGTGATTTAATAGGCAACATCAAGGCGATTACCCCAAATTCATAATGCATCCCGATCGATTATGCAGCGTCCAGGTTCAGGCATTTACTAATATATTTCGAGAACATCCCGTGCCGTTCTGAAATTCAAATCCAGTCACACCGGTGCGGGAAAAAGCTGTCGAATCAATAAACAAACTGGACGCACATTCGTCACATAAGCACAACATCCGCTACATTGATTGAACGCATAGATAATAGAGTTGAATCGTAAGTGGGTGTAAATCGCGCGAATTCGAGCGAACCACAGATGACCCTCCTAACTCTATGAAAAATAAGTGCGTCAAAGTTATATTTTGGAAGATCTAAAATAAAATGTAAATTAAATTTTAATACGAGATAAATTTCTTAATAACTATAATTATAGGTCATATTGTAAGAAAATTGAGAAATGCAATATATATATTTTAATTTCAAGTGAAATAAGCCAGGTTTTCAATATCTTAAAGACAGGTAGGTACTCATAAATTTTCCGAAATGACGCGGTGTTGTGGTAAATAAAACATATAGTCACATTTTATGAAAATCATAATACAATCGTTTGATAAAAACAGTGTATCTGTTTTTGTGTCGATATACTTACCATAAACAAGTAAATATTTTATAAAGGATATAAAACACGTCTGCCGTTACAGAAAGTAAACTATCGTATTATAATTATTTCTATTACGGCTTTCTTATATACAATATTTGTGGTTTATGGATAGACACATGTATATTTCTGAAATGTACTCAATGAGCCTTTTCATTCGGCACTAAACACGATATATTATCGTTAATTTATTTTTAAAATCATTTGGTTTTGTTGTCGATCTAATCCTTGGAACATGCTCTACGTAGTTAGGAGCGACATGCCACTTTGTTTAATATAAATACTAACAGAGTATTTTTTGGTGGTCTGGAAAAAAGGCAGTTCGATTCGTCTCGAGCTCTGTCCATATAATTGTATATATATATATATATATATATATATATATATATATATATATATATATATATATATATATATATATATATATATATATATATATATATATATATATATATATATATATATATATATATATATATATATATATATATATATATATATATATATATATATATATATATATATATATATATATATATATATATATATATATATATATATATATATATATATATATATATATATATATATATATATATATATATATTACTTATTATTTACTTTATAATCATCTTATTGATCAATTCTAAAAAGAATATATACACAAAACTATCAAATATTTCTATATATATATATATATATATATATATATATATATATATATATATATATATATATATATATATATATATATATACAGGTGGTTTTTAGTTACAGGCATCCTTGAAGGGGATGAATCAGTGCGAACAAATAAGCAACTTGTGTGTATATTTTACATACATGTATATTTCTGGAATGTACTTAATGATACTTTTCATTTTACACTAAGCACGATACGATTATGTTATTTTATTCATAATAATAATTTAACTTCTATTCTTGACCACTCTGTGAACCGTAATGCCCCTGCCAGCGTCCAGCTGTCATCCTTCCAGGTGGCGGTCCATGAATACTTCTCGGGTGTTTACCCAAAATCTACCCATGTCGACCCGGTTCACAGAGAAAACGCATTTAAGGCAAAGCTCCGTAGGCAAAAGCGGCTACTTCGTCGCCAGTTACGTGAAGCCAAGAAAGCCGGGGATAAAGCCCTCTGCCACAACTTCTCGCGCGCGTACCGCTCTATACTAAAACTCATACAGAGCGTAGCAACGCAAAACGACAAGCGCAAGGCAGCATTTCTCAAATCCAAAGAGGAAGCCCGGTTCGACAAAAACCGTTTTAACTACAGCAAAACGGTTTTGTCTGCCGCCAAGGGAAAAATCCAAATCCCGGAAGATATGGCCACGGAATACTTTTCGACCACGTATGAGGACCCAATGCGGCTCCATAATTACAGCCCTCCGCCGGGCATTACACCTCCGCCCCTGCCTACGGTAGCTTTTGCTTCTCAACCTCCATCACTAGATGAGATTCTTAATCAAGTAAAGAGGAAGCCGTCGGGCTCTACTCCGGGTCCCGATGGTATTCCCTATTTAGTATACAAAAAATGCCCCTGCCTTCTGCAATATTTAGGATCCATCTTCCGAAATATATGGAATAGCGGTGTAGTCCCACAGAATTTTGGCCGAGCGACAGTCATCTTAATTCCGAAGGTCCCAGTTTGCACCGGACCAAAGGACGCTCGGCCCATTGCTCTCACAGACACTGTGGCCAAAATCTTTTTTAGCATAGTCCACACGAGGATGAGCGAATTCATGCACCGGAATGAGTACCTTGGAGTATCAGTTCAAAAAGGCTTCATGCGCGGCGTCTCGGGCTGCCTCGAGCACAACTCTCTCCTGGCTGCTGCCATCAAGGATGCGAGACAGCACGAACGCCAAATCAATGTATGCTGGCTCGACCTAGAGAATGCCTTTGGGTCAGTCCGACACAGTCTCCTCCACTTTGCACTCCGCTGGTACAACTTCCCACCAGTCGTGCGTGACATTGTAGCCTCCTACTACAACTGTCTGACTTTCCATGTTAAAACGCAAGAATGGACTACCCGCTCTATACCATATTCAATTGGACTATTTCAGGGCTGTTGCCTCTCCCCGACGATTTTTAATATAGTTTTTAATATACTTCTGGAAAGCCTGAGCCAGTTTGACAGGAAGTGGGGCTACCGTTTTAAAACAGACGGCCAATACACCTCGTCGTGCCTCGCTTTTGCCGACGACCTAACTTTCATTACCAGAAGCCCCAAGCAGCTTTCCCTGCTATTACAGAAAGTGGAGCTTTTCTGCGACTGGTCAGGCTGTATAAAAGTGAAGCCCTCCAAATGTTTTTGCCTTGGACTCGCCCGCATGGGCACAAAATTTACATCCTATGACCCCAAATTGGTCTATAAGGGCTCTAATATCTCCCTTATAGACCCAAACAATCATTTCAAATTCCTCGGCAGAAAAATCACCCATCAGGGAAAAGACGTCTCGGGCGATCATGTTATAGAGCATTTCAAAAGTTGCCTGGCGAAAATAGATGCCTTGCTAATTTCTGGCCCTCGTAAGGCCTGGATCTATGACAATTATCTAACGTCACATTTGTCATGGCCCTTTCTTATTTACGATTTTACCAAAACCCAACTGTCCCGTCTAGATGCTCTGGTGACAGCTAGTTTAAAATCCTGGCTGTCCTTAGCCAAACCAGCTGACCCCTCGACTCTCTTCAGGTCCAAACAAAATTTTGGGCTAGCGCTTAAACTGCCCTCTCTGCTCTACGCCAACTCCAGAATAACCAAAAATTCGATTCTGTGCAATTCCAAAGATCCGGCAATATCGAAGCACGTAATAAGTGGCTGTAGTGATTCAAATGAACTACAAGCCCGCGTAGACTTCCACAAAAGGTTCCTTACTGGAATCAGCCAGAATGGCACTGGTCTGGGGTATGGCAGTACAACCACGAGCGACGTGGACTTGAAGAAGTCTCTTTTGCGGGGAGATTACGACAGCAAGAGTATGGCTCATGCTATTGGCCTTCAATGCCAGAATGATTGGACAACAATTGGTGACTTTTGCATTCCGCCTCCAATGCACTGGAAGGTAATGCTCTATGACTGGACGCCAGAGATGCTGAAATTTTATTTGAATGCCTTTCAGCATACACTTCCAGACCCCAGTAACCTCGCTCGTTGGAGCTTTGCCGAGGATAGTTCTTGTCCCCTCTGTAGCAATACCCCTTGCACAGCTAGGCACATTCTAGCTGGCTGCAAGGTGGCCTTAGATCAAGGACGGTACACTTACCGCCATGACAAAGTTCTCGCTGTTATTCGCGAGGTAATTAGTCTCTCAGTGGCTCGTGCCAACAAGGGTCTGACAGTATCCTCCAAACCCCCAATACAGTTTGTGCGGGATGGCTCTAAAGGCAAAAAACATTTAACTACAAAACCTTTCTCAATAATCGAGAAAGCTACAGATTGGATTCTGGAGGTTGATTCGGTCTCTAAGCAGTATAAATTCCCTGAAAGTCTCGGATGCACAGCCCTCCGTCCAGATATAACTCTTTACTCTCTATCTCGGAAGGTGGCTCTTATCGTAGAATTAACTGTTCCATGGGAATCAAATATCCCAAAAGACCACGAGTACAAATTAAATAAATACCATGATCTTGCAAATGCCGTAACCCGGAACGGCTTCACTGTTCACCTTCACGCGGTGGAAGTTGGCGCTCGTGGCCTGCCAGCTAAATCTCTATTTCACCTCTTTAAAGATCTTGGCCTTTCCAGAAAAATAATCAACTCTTTCTTAGAAAAATTATCTAAAACTGCGATTTGCGCATCTCAAATTCTATGGCTTCGAAGGGGGAGTGAATGGGTGGCAAGGTGAACGCTCACATGTGGCAAGACAGCTGTCCTAAACCTACCACAGCCGGTTCGTAAGTCCGGAATCCACTGCTCACCCCCCAGAAGTGTAAAAAAAATAGTATTATGATGGGCCCGACTCCGGTCGGTGAATTCCATGACAGCTCCGTTTGTATTTATTTATAGACATTTGGACATTTAGACAACTACTTACTTGATATTTGGACAGTTAAGATATATTATGACACTCGGGATGACATAATGATTCTAACAATATCACATACTTCTAAATCGGTTTAAGCGTTTAGATGTTATGGTGGAATAAAGATTCACACACATTACACTCCTTTTTTTGTTGGGCAGTCGTGTAAAAAGAGATATTTAGCTGGTTGCATTTATTTGGCTGGGGTTTCTCATTTGACCGCAATATCAGCCGGGGATGGATTCGCGCGAGCTTTCTGTTTGCCTGTACCAGGAATGCATGTTTTCGCATTATCGAATTTAGAACGTTCTTTGCTACCTATTTCGTATTTTTATTTACCCTGTCTCTTTCTCGCAAGAGTCGAAAGACCGCTGACATGGTCCGAACACCGCCGCACCTCCTGGTGTCTCATTTACTCCTAATAATAATAAATCATCTCAGGACTGAATATAGGTCATATGGGTATCACACATATTTCAAAAAATCGTTTTACTACTTGAGCATCGAGGGCAAACTGAAAGCTGCGGAGTGCTGCGGCGGATGCGCGCGATGGTTTCAAGATACCTGTCGCATGGCGCGCAGCGCTGCTACGTCACACTCAGAAAGCCGGGTTAAAGAGCATGGCTCACGTGAAGCCCCGCTAAAGGGAAAATTCCCATCGTAAGACTTCACAAGCCTTAGACAAGGCCCGCCGACTGACTCAAACAATGCGCAATCGTCTATACCTACGCACTGGATGTTTAAAGAGAAAAAAGGAGCTTACCTAAAATTAATCTGGTTTTAACGCATATTGTTTCTACGAAGTACTTTAATTTATTAAAAAACGTGCTTTTCAGAGCAAACAAATTGTTTTTAATAATTTTAAATACATTAGTTCACTTTTTTAACGGCAGTCGACTTTTTCATTTTTTTAAATAATTGTTCTTGTTACCCTTATCACTCATAAACTTGTCGGCTTAAGAACAAGCTTCGGCTAATTAGGCGACACTAGTTTTAGGTGGTTCAATATGGTATTTCACTTATTCTCATTTTTATCTAAACACACTTAGTAAACCTATTTGTACAAATTTGATGCCGTGGCCCGCGATAGATTCGGTATACACCGTTTTACCGCTTCGTAAGGAGAGGACCGCGCAAGCGACCTCGAACTCGTAACCAATCGAGAGACTGGAGTAATCTGGTCGCAATTGGAAGTAAGGGCGTGAGTGTAAGCCCGCTGGGTAACACTCCTGGCTATCTCGCGGTTAAGGCGTTGGCCTCTTACGTGTCTTTGTGGCGGAGCTAGACGGTGGACTGTTTTGTCCAAGTCTTCTGCACTCACTCCAGGGAGATAGTGTAGCAATTGTAGAGAATTTATTTTTTAATTTATTAATTTTTAATTTAATTTGTAAGATGTAAGATGTCAGATGACAATATCTCGCAATGATCATGATTGGCCACCCTTTGGGCAAGCCATTTTGTAGCGATATTTTTTTTATATATATTTATTAATATTATTAATATTAATATTAATATATTTATTCAATAATAATAATATTTAGCAATATTTGTTACTTAAACGTGCGCGCGATGTGTCATCAGCGATAAGCGCTTGATGAAGAAGATAAAATTGAACGGAGGAGTGACTAAAGGAAGAGGATGATGCTAATATATGTATAAAGATATTCAAAGTATGCAGAGAATAGAGATTTCAAGTGAATAGCCCTGTTTTCTCTTGTACGATCTCCCTCATATATGAAATTCTCCTGTCCTGACTAAAATGTATTCTCCAAAAGAAGAAGAAGAATAATAAGGAGTATTCTATGTGTCTAGACCAATTTGTTAGACCCTTATGCACTTGGTTTTAGATAGTTTGATTCAATTTGAGGTTTATAAATTAGGATCGGCTTGTAACATACACTTTTAAGATCTTATCCCGAAGAGAAATATTGATTTTTTGATGTTCTATGACACAATTCCTTTCTAGTGGATTATCAAAGGTGTTCTATAGTTAGATACTTCCAGATCAATGTATGCTAATAGTTTTAAGTCACTTTCTCAATATCGATTGACGATTGCTCCAATCAGCTGGGATTTTTTTTATAATGTCCTTATAAGTACGCTGTTGATCATTACTGAATATCGGACTTTGTTTGATTTGTCGCTGCACTATTTATCACACTGACGGATGCTACAGTCTTCCGTCAGGGCGTTGTGAACTCAGGAGTTATTTTTTTTATATATTGGATAACGAGATAAATTTATAGTAAAGGCGCCAATCCCGCTTACTCCATTACTGCGTTCGTTCATCCGTTAGTGCTGCATCTGATCTATCGAATCAATTTCTAATTACGATTTAGCTCAGTCTATTTGTATTCTCAGGTATGGTATTCTTTTGATTAAAAAAATATGAACACTTTTTCCGGCAAAATATTCGATATATTGTAAAATAAAATTTTTAGTTGATACAATTCATTTACATATATTATGGCTCTCTTTGTAGCTTTGCATTAAATAACAATAACAGGATAATATGACAATACGCAATATAGCACAAAAAAAACAACTTATCATATCCTAAATTAATTGGTATGTAGAGTGAATTACGACATACATATATACATTTTTTCTTAGTTTATCGCTACGCTGGTTCACGGACTTTGTCTCACGTGAAACCAGGCAGTTTCAAGTATCTCAATCAATGAGGCTTCGTCTTTTATTGACGGCCTGCAGTCCCAATCAAGTACTGGCCTTATAAAAAAAGGTTCACGCTAACAATGTAGTAGCGGCAGTACGAAAAGCAGATGGTATTGGCTTTCTATTTCAATTATAGCGCGAAACAGTCTAAGACGCATTTGTTATTCATAGTTCATACTTATAACACATACATATTTGCTTAAAATATTAAAAAAAACTATCAACAATAACAAGTTTTATAGTATGGCCAGCTTCGGCAGTTATAACGCACGGATATACTGCAATTATAATAATTTGAACAATCTTACTTGTATTAAGCAGCCATCCAATCCAATATCACATACCTTACACTAATTTAACACCTTTATACACTTCTTAATAACTAACACATAACAACAACGAACTGTTTTTTAAATTTTGACAGCTGCATCGTAGGGATGTCGGCCGTCTCGTACGATTGTTTTCGCCCCGTTCTGTTGAAAGATGTAATTGATTTGAAGTTGTCTTTGTGATTCGAAATCTATTGCGAATGTCTGTCTTGGTTCATTTATATGATCTCCCCGTGAATGTTTATTTAAAAAGAATATCTTTAATTTTTCTTCTATCTTGCTACTATTTGATTCTGCATGCTTATGTTTTCCCGCCAAAATTTGATGTACGTGGCGTCTATATAAATGTGTTTTTTACTGTTATTAAGTCGATCTTTCGTCGAATCTTAGCACTGGTTAATATTGTTGCTTTCCCGCCAAATAATTGATGTACGTGGCGTCGCTTATAAAGGGTTTTTTACTGTTATTACGTCGATCTCTCTGCGAATTTTTAGCACTGTTTAATATTTTTGCTTTCCCGCCAAATAATTGATGTACGTGGCGTCTCTTATAGAGGGTTTTTACTGTTTTTACGTCGATTTCTCGTCGAATTTTTAGCACTGTTTAATTTTGTTGGCTTTCCCGCCAAATGTTTGATGTACCGCTTCTAATAAAATAAATATGTGTTAAAAAAACTTCACTTAGATTCTACATGATTTTTTATGGGAATGTGGACAGCATTTCTGCCCACATTCCCTCGTTTTAACTTGAACTTTTACATTTTCCGGCACTTTTTCGACGTTTGGGTGACGAGGTTATTACGCGGTGGATCTCCTGGTAAACTGAATTGATTTTGGCATTGCCCACCGCCTTTTTATACCCTTCAAAATACGGCAATTTCTCCATTTTTAGATGTGCTTTTCACCCCCTTCCTATGCAAAATAACGCGGCCATCATGCTTTTTCTGTCTGGTTACCAACTATCGTTTTTCCGCATTGGGGTTCCGTACCATTTCGTGCACATCGAGCTATTTTTGCACTCTTATTTCTTTAATTCACTCATTTGAGCTGATTTCCTTATTTTTCCCTTATAATCTGTATCCCCAGCATCTAATTTCTGCATATATATTAATTTTACGTTGCCTCTTCGCGGCGCTATGAGCTTCTAAAGGTACGTGTATATTTTTCCAAAAAGTATGTCTATTTCATTAACTATTACGGCTATTATTATTCATTTTTTTTCTACTATAATCCTATATGGTTTTTATAAAAAGTTATTCGGCGTTAGTAGGTTTTTCAGTGACCCATTTTGAAAACAATTCTTTACATCGAAATTACTCATCCGTTTCCTTTAAAAATATGTCACCTATGACCTTTTTAACTGGCTTCTTCGTTCTGTATACTCTAATATTTGTATTATCGTCGGTTTTTTTAGATATGGCTTTCCCTCCAAAACTTCCCGCCAAATATGCATATGACGCTCCTTGAGACGCTCGTCTGTTTTTTGTTAGTGGTCCACCTTAAAATTTCCTTTATTTCTGAACTACAGCGCCTCTAGTGATCAAAATTTGTACGATATTCCGACTCTATTTGATGTCAAAACATGGCAACACTTTCTTGCCGTGGTTAATTCCGATTTATTTTTCCGTCAAATCGTC
Organism: Micropterix aruncella; assembly: GCA_944548615.1. NCBI lineage: Eukaryota > Metazoa > Arthropoda > Insecta > Lepidoptera > Micropterigidae > Micropterix > Micropterix aruncella. Next base: position 7,129,214 of record OX155956.1, on the reverse strand, counting down.
ATTTATTCAGTTTCAAACATTAGATTCTCCCTGTAAACTATCGTACAGAATATATGCTCTGCCTCATAAAATAGCTTATTTCATTGGCTTTATTCTAGTAAGTCTATCTACTGTGTGTTCTATCTATATCGGTTGTAATTAGCATTATCGTCTATAGTGGCGATTTTTCTTGTAAAAGTACGACAATTTAATCATACATTGAACTGTCACTTCGAGGTCGGCTGCGAATTCGTTCCCGGCGATATTTAAATCTATTGCTAACTATTTATTCTGTTTTCAGGTTCTACTTTCGTTTCAGAAGATAGTGCTTATTCTATACTACGTCTATAGTGCGTGTCGTCGCTGAAATCTTTCTAAATATCCTGTGTTTCTATCATGCATCTTTTGAAGACCCATTTTTGTATGTGATTTCGGCGTTTCTTTAATCATCGATTTTTCCTTTATTTTTCTCTAAAGCCTATTTAGTTTTATTTTATTTAGTGGTTTATTGCTATTACGCTTCATTTTTAACGAATATATAAACGTTTCATTGTTTTATTGAGTTTTAATCTTATTTTAATATATTTTTGTATTCCCTGTCAACGTCGGTAAAATTTATTTTACAGTTTATCTACTTATCGACTGGTAACATTTCTCGCGTATGCCGCTAGATGTCGCTACACGTTTTGAAATTGATTTAAATTTTGGGATAATGAATGAATCGACTAATTACTACTTTTACGCTTTGAAGACCATTCCCTTGCCTTCCCGTTGCTGCGTATAGATGGCAATAGGTGTACTTACTTGGCATGGTTTGGTTTAGATATTAAGTATTTTATTTGACAGGAGGCGTTCGATTTTATATCATTACAATACCCCCTCCCCAGATCGTTGCTCGCCCTCGAGGAACCACGTGACTTCATCATACGTGTAGTCAACCAGTTCTTACTTTAGCTCTTGGTTATAAAAATTATTTTTTATCGCTTCATGTCGCTCTCTTATTATTTCTTATCTCCCATTTTGTACTATATTATTTCATTTGATATTATGTCTATTGATGTGTCATCATATTTATAAATCCCCCTTATATTATCCTCATTATATTTATTTAGATTATGTATTCATCCTTTTTTATTTTATTACATCTCCTCATTCAGGTTATATCCTATATTTATCTCCAGCTTTCATCATATTATGTTATACTTTAAATTCAACGCATCGTATTATATTTTGAGTTCATCATATTATATTATATTTGAGTTCGTTTTGTTATGTTCTGTGGTTTAATTGATCTACTTGTATTCAATAACATTCTAATTTGATTATTTTTTAGAGCAACTACTGCTTTATTCCCTAAAAAAATTATAAATTCTCAGTATCATATATTAATAATATTGATATACGTATGATAATAATCCAACTTTCAATCTCTCTCTTTCACTTCAATGTGCACCTGCTCAACAGAATTACTTCCGAGTCCTCGATCACATCTCCGCCTACTTGATTCATCTCTCTCGCTATATTATCAATAATATAGTTATATATAAATACTACTTCCTTCCGTTGAAAAGTCTAAATTAATTTCATTTCTTTCTCCGAATCACGCGTGCGCTAACCGATGAATTTTTAAATCCTTACACGGGCGTCACCTGAAACTTTATTCTGTCTAACTCACTAACAATGTTGAATATGCGAATGCCATGGCGAGTCTCTTGGGTACTATAATTAAATATTCGCCCTAGGCCACTGACCTGAGTACTCGACCTTGACGTACAAACCAAAGTTCGTACCTAAGCATGGGATATATCATATTTAAAAAAATATTATAACTGGTATGAATTTTCACGCCGAACTTACACCGTCTGTATAGCTAAATTATGGGTAACCTAACGTATGTATACTAAACTGGACTATTGCTGTGCATTTATTGATATCAGATTTTTTTATGTTGAAGCTACTTCTCATGTAATAAGTCAGAATCCGGGACGTTATCTTATCCTTTTAATTCACTACCTTTCATCCATTCCCTTTCGTGTGACCTTTTCATACATCTCTTCATACCAAAATTACAACCCGTCATCGTCTCCATCTCATGTTAGATATTTTTAAAGTTAAAATTTGCGTCTTCATACTTCGCCTCATTCTTTTGGAACGTTACTGTATATCTCCTCCAATATTTAAACTAATTTAGAAACTTCTAACTATTTATTTCAACTTCTCAACTAAATATTATAGATAATAATTATTATATCTCCTATCTTCCAAAACCCCCGTCCCAATCTACACGAGCTCGTGAGAGGACCCATATCAGCCTATAATCGAATACTATCTCCCTATCTAGCAGCCCTGGGGAAAATGCCAACGCACTCAACTCGTTGCATTATTTTGGAACCCTGCGCTTCGGATTATTGGACGAACCTATTTAAACCGTCACCAGGCATTCCGGAGCGTCATGAATCACTCCTATTATAAACTCCTAACAAAAAAAAACATCCGTCCTAGCCCTGCAGTCCTATGGCTTGTTCGCCGACATGTCAGTCTTCAGACCCACCGAAAAATCATCATTATCAACCCAAGATCATTTACTGCCACATCGTTGTTATCTTTATATATCGTTATCCTCCCTACAAATCGATAACCGTACGTATGTTATATGACATACGTATCTATATTATGGTATAAGGTTTAGCTCCCTAATACTTATTAAACATATATTTGTTATCCTCCATATACATTGATAACCGGACATGTACTATATGGCACACGTTATTATATTTTTATCATAATATTTGTCTCTATTATATTTCCATATTTAACTACTCTAAATATCTTGATAACCAAAAAAATATATTTATATCTTGTCGCGGCTTATACCACACAAGACTTCATTATTATAAAATTTTACCACAGAACATATTTTCATCCTCATTATTTTACGGTATATAATCAACGTTATTCCGTATATGGTTATTTATTATTATTATATTATTAAAATACCCTTTAGGTTTAACTATTATTGTCGTTAACCTCCGGTGTCATTGACTTCGACTACGTGATGTCTATCTTTAATTTATTTATTTATATATTCATTATGTAGTGAGACATGTTGTCCACTATTATTTATATTATAATGTTTTTAAATTTCCCTTCTCTAATGATATTTTGATTAGCGGATGTTGCCAACTCCCTCTGTCATATAGTATATGTATGTATATATATATATATATATATTTATATACATACATATATATTTAATTATGTGTAACTACTTTAAACTAATTATCTTCTTGTCCTATGAAATGTCAACGCCTTGCTTAAAAGCAAATTTTTAATGACGACTCAAAAAGTTAAAACGTTTCAGTACAGTGTAAGTAAGGTTTGTGGAATAATGGAGTTGGTAGTTGAGGAATGTGAGTAGGATTGGTGGTTGAGGATTATGAATAGGATGCGGGTCAAGATGGAATGAATATTGTTACAAGGTACTGATAGGTAGTAATTAAATGGTATGTTTACTATAATATAATTCATTGACTATTCATATAATACAAGCAAACTACTTATGGTTATGTCCCCTAAAAGAACATCATAATAAATTATTAATCGTCAGTCACTATTAGTAGCGCTGAATAAAATTAGGCATTTTACAATATATTTTAACAAACGGTTGCGTATCTCTGCTCTATAATAATAATGACATTATCTTTGCACTCTATGTATATATAATAACTTGTAAGTTTTAACACCGTCCGCTAACCTTCATTAAATCCTTGATATGAAATCTTCCTAACGGAGTGCCTTCTAAGGTTTCTAGGTCATAAGCATTCTCCGTTACCCTATTGCTTACCCTTGCTTGTACGTATCGCGGAGCTAATTTATGGGTGAAATATTCTATCTTGTTTGATTGAACGTGGTTACGTTTCCACACTATGTCACCTTTGTTAAAAACTACTCTTTTACGACGCAAATTGTATCTTTCTGAATTCTTTTTAAAATTTTCTAATAGCTTCTCCTCCACAACTTGATATATCAGCTCTAATTCCCTTATATTTTCGGTGCGCTGTTTAGCATCTGCTATCTCTATGTGTCTCGCATCGCTAGGTACATAAGTGTTAATGCCGTGAAGTTTTCCATTGATATATGGTTCTCTTCCAAACATGAGAAAGTTCGGTGTATATCCTGTACTTAAGTTAATGTGGTTATTCATTGCGAATTGGATTTTATTTAGGTATTTGGACCAGGTTCTCTGCTGATCTCCTGATAATATTCCTAGACTGGTCTTAATCACTTGGTTATACCTTTCTATAGTATTGTATTGGGGAGAATAATAGCAAGTATATATGCGCGGTATTGCAAATTTCTCAAAAAATTTATCGAATGATTTGGACCGAAAATATTGTGCGTTATCTAAAATAATGGTTGCAGGTACTCCATACTTTAAAAATATTTGGTTTTCTAAAATTTCTTCTAAAGCATTTGACGTTACTTTCCTTATTGGAAACAACCAAACGAATTTTGAAAATACATCTACCACGGAGAAAATGTATGCGTGCCCTGACAAGCTTCTAGGCAGCGCACCTATTATGTCTAAGCTGAGAGTATTCAATGGTTCATCTACTGCTTTAGGTTTTATCATCCACCCTTGTGGCTTTGTGGTTGCTATTTTATATCCTTTGCACTTTTGACATGTATCTATATATTTTTCTACGTCTTTTGCTAGACCTGGCCAATAATAATCCTCCTGTATTTTTTTAATTGTTTTATATATTCCGAAGTGTACTCCTAAGTATCCATCATGGGTTTTTATTATGGCCTCCTGCCTTTCATCGGGTTTTAATATTAATTTCCATGGCTTCCTAGTCCCAAAGTTTTGTGTTTTAGGCACTACTAATTTATATAACCTATCATGTTCTATTTTAAAACCTTCTATTTCTGTCGGTGAATTCTTTATTCGTTCGTTCAATTCGTTGTACCATTCGTCGGGGTTTTTTAATTTTGTAATTTCTACGTTGCAGACTTCATCCTGCTCTATACGTGACAACACGTCCGGGACAATATTTAAAGCTCCCTTCCGGTAAATAATTTCGAAGTCGTACTGAGACAGTAATCAACTCCACCTAGCCAAACGACCACTGGTATTCTCGAGACGGTTGACCCATTTTAGGCTATTATGATCGGAGTAGACCTTAAAGTGTACGCCATCAAAATGATGTTTGAAGTGTTGTATTGCTTTTAAAACTGATAATAACTCGCGTTCTGTCGTACTGTAGTTACGCTCTGCAGCTGACAAACTCTTGGAATAGTACGCTATCGGGTGTTCTTTATCATCATCCCCTGAAATCTGAGCTAACATGGCACCCACTGCCTTTCCTGATGCATCGCAATGAAGATAAAAGATTTTACTATAATCAGGGCATTTCATGACCGGTGCTTCCGTCAGGGCTTGTTTTAATTTATCAAATGCTATTTGCGCTTCGGGGTTCCACATTAATTTTTGTACTATATTTTTCTTTCCCCCCATTAATTTATGTAATGGGTCAGCTATGAATGCAAAACCCTTTATGAAACGGCGATAGTATGACGCGAGCCCCACAAAACTTCTAACTTCCTTTATGTTTCTCGGTATAGGGAATTCTTTTATGCATTTTATCTTATCTGGATCTGTAGACAGTCTATTTTTGTTTACTATGTACCCTAAGTATTTAATTTCTGGTTTGCAAAACTCACTCTTCTTCATGTTTATGGTTAAGCCAGCCTGTTGTAAACGGTCCTTCACAGTTCTTAATAACTCTATGTGTCGGTTGAAATCCCTCGATACTACTACTAGATCGTCTGCATAACAGTATATCTCTCCCTCGAACTCTAACCCAAAGATCTTATCCATTAAGCGCGCAAGCTCTGAAGTTGCATTGCACGTGCCGAACGGCATACGGACAAAGGCATACATTCCTTTACGTTCTACAACAAATGCTGTCTTAGGTATTGATGTAACATCTAATGGTATTTGCCAGAAGGCCTTACCCAAATCTATAGAAGACAGATAGTGGGCGTCCTTTAGATTATCTAATATTCGTTGTGAAAAAGCTACAGGATAATGATCCTTTTCTGTTATCGCGTTTAAACGTCGTGAATCTAAACATACTCTCATCGTCCCGTCTTTCTTTTCTACAGTTACCAGAGGGCTACTCCACTCTGACCTAATTGGTTTAATAACTCCTAACTTTAGCATCCGGTCTATTTCTAAGTTCAAAAGTTCTTGCTTATATGGTGACAATCGGTACGGTCGTTGTCGGATTGGACCGTCTTTTGTAATTATTTTATGTGTCACTAAGTGCGTTAATCCTAATCCTTTATGTTCTATTGAAATTTCATTGAATTCTTCCTTTAATGATTTTAATATTTGTGATTCACGTTCGCCTAAATCACCTTCCTCCAAAATATATTTATCCGACGTTATCTTTTGAACGAGACTGGCACAACGAATGAACTCCACCTCTCCATCTTCTAATTCGAAATCTATTTTTATTTTAAAAACTTTCAAGAATTCTAGTCCTAATATCACACCTTCTTTTATGCTCGGACTAATGATAAAATTTAAATTCCGTTTAATTTGTTTATATTGGGTCATAATTTTTAACCTTATTTTAATATATTTTTGTATTCCCTGTCAACGTCGGTAAAATTTATTTTACAGTTTATCTACTTATCGACTGGTAACATTTCTCGCGTATGCCGCTAGATGTCGCTACACGTTTTGAAATTATCGTATCTCTGCTCTATAATAATAATGACATTATCTTTGCACTCTATGTATATATAAGATTATAAGAATTTTGTAGCAATTGTAGAGAATTTATTTTTTAATTTATTAATTTTTAATTTAATTTGTAAGATGTAAGATGTCAGATGACAATATCTCGCAATGATCATGATTGGCCACCCTTTGGGCAAGCCATTTTGTAGCGATATTTTTTTTATATATATTTATTAATATTATTAATATTAATATTAATATATTTATTCAATAATAATAATATTTAGCAATATTTGTTACTTAAACGTGCGCGCGATGTGTCATCAGCGATAAGCGCTTGATGAAGAAGATAAAATTGAACGGAGGAGTGACTAAAGGAAGAGGATGATGCTAATATATGTATAAAGATATTCAAAGTATGCAGAGAATAGAGATTTCAAGTGAATAGCCCTGTTTTCTCTTGTACGATCTCCCTCATATATGAAATTCTCCTGTCCTGACTAAAATGTATTCTCCAAAAGAAGAAGAAGAATAATAAGGAGTATTCTATGTGTCTAGACCAATTTGTTAGACCCTTATGCACTTGGTTTTAGATAGTTTGATTCAATTTGAGGTTTATAAATTAGGATCGGCTTGTAACATACACTTTTAAGATCTTATCCCGAAGAGAAATATTGATTTTTTGATGTTCTATGACACAATTCCTTTCTAGTGGATTATCAAAGGTGTTCTATAGTTAGATACTTCCAGATCAATGTATGCTAATAGTTTTAAGTCACTTTCTCAATATCGATTGACGATTGCTCCAATCAGCTGGGATTTTTTTTATAATGTCCTTATAAGTACGCTGTTGATCATTACTGAATATCGGACTTTGTTTGATTTGTCGCTGCACTATTTATCACACTGACGGATGCTACAGTCTTCCGTCAGGGCGTTGTGAACTCAGGAGTTATTTTTTTTATATATTGGATAACGAGATAAATTTATAGTAAAGGCGCCAATCCCGCTTACTCCATTACTGCGTTCGTTCATCCGTTAGTGCTGCATCTGATCTATCGAATCAATTTCTAATTACGATTTAGCTCAGTCTATTTGTATTCTCAGGTATGGTATTCTTTTGATTAAAAAAATATGAACACTTTTTCCGGCAAAATATTCGATATATTGTAAAATAAAATTTTTAGTTGATACAATTCATTTACATATATTATGGCTCTCTTTGTAGCTTTGCATTAAATAACAATAACAGGATAATATGACAATACGCAATATAGCACAAAAAAAACAACTTATCATATCCTAAATTAATTGGTATGTAGAGTGAATTACGACATACATATATACATTTTTTCTTAGTTTATCGCTACGCTGGTTCACGGACTTTGTCTCACGTGAAACCAGGCAGTTTCAAGTATCTCAATCAATGAGGCTTCGTCTTTTATTGACGGCCTGCAGTCCCAATCAAGTACTGGCCTTATAAAAAAAGGTTCACGCTAACAATGTAGTAGCGGCAGTACGAAAAGCAGATGGTATTGGCTTTCTATTTCAATTATAGCGCGAAACAGTCTAAGACGCATTTGTTATTCATACTTATAACACATACATATTTGCTTAAAATATTAAAAAAAACTATCAACAATAACAAGTTTTATAGTATGGCCAGCTTCGGCAGTTATAACGCACGGATATACTGCAATTATAATAATTTGAACAATCTTACTTGTATTAAGCAGCCATCCAATCCAATATCACATACCTTACACTAATTTAACACCTTTATACACTTCTTAATAACTAACACATAACAACAACAAACTGTTTTTTAAATTTTGACAGCTGCATCGCAGGGATGTCGGCCGTCTCGTACGATTGTTTTCGCCCCGTTCTGTTGAAAGATGTAATTGATTTGAAGTTGTCTTTGTGATTCGAAATCTATTGCGAATGTCTGTCTTGGTTCATTTATATGATCTCCCCGTGAATGTTTATTTAAAAAGAATATCTTTAATTTTTCTTCTATCTTGCTACTATTTGATTCTGCATGCTTATGTTTTCCCGCCAAAATTTGATGTACGTGGCGTCTATATAAATGTGTTTTTTACTGTTATTAAGTCGATCTTTCGTCGAATCTTAGCACTGGTTAATATTGTTGCTTTCCCGCCAAATAATTGATGTACGTGGCGTCGCTTATAAAGGGTTTTTTACTGTTATTACGTCGATCTCTCTGCGAATTTTTAGCACTGTTTAATATTTTTGCTTTCCCGCCAAATAATTGATGTACGTGGCGTCTCTTATAGAGGGTTTTTACTGTTTTTACGTCGATTTCTCGTCGAATTTTTAGCACTGTTTAATTTTGTTGGCTTTCCCGCCAAATGTTTGATGTACCGCTTCTAATAAAATAAATATGTGTTAAAAAAACTTCACTTAGATTCTACATGATTTTTTATGGGAATGTGGACAGCATTTCTGCCCACATTCCCTCGTTTTAACTTGAACTTTTACATTTTCCGGCACTTTTTCGACGTTTGGGTGACGAGGTTATTACGCGGTGGATCTCCTGGTAAACTGAATTGATTTTGGCATTGCCCACCGCCTTTTTATACCCTTCAAAATACGGCAATTTCTCCATTTTTAGATGTGCTTTTCACCCCCTTCCTATGCAAAATAACGCGGCCATCATGCTTTTTCTGTCTGGTTACCAACTATCGTTTTTCCGCATTGGGGTTCCGTACCATTTCGTGCACATCGAGCTATTTTTGCACTCTTATTTCTTTAATTCACTCATTTGAGCTGATTTCCTTATTTTTCCCTTATAATCTGTATCCCCAGCATCTAATTTCTGCATATATATTAATTTTACGTTGCCTCTTCGCGGCGCTATGAGCTTCTAAAGGTACGTGTATATTTTTCCAAAAAGTATGTCTATTTCATTAACTATTACGGCTATTATTATTCATTTTTTTCTACTATAATCCTATATGGTTTTTATAAAAAGTTATTCGGCGTTAGTAGGTTTTTCAGTGACCCATTTTGAAAACAATTCTTTACATCGAAATTACTCATCCGTTTCCTTTAAAAATATGTCACCTATGACCTTTTTAACTGGCTTCTTCGTTCTGTATACTCTAATATTTGTATTATCGTCGGTTTTTTTAGATATGGCTTTCCCTCCAAAACTTCCCGCCAAATATGCATATGACGCTCCTTGAGACGCTCGTCTGTTTTTTGTTAGTGGTCCACCTTAAAATTTCCTTTATTTCTGAACTACAGCGCCTCTAGTGATCAAAATTTGTACGATATTCCGACTCTATTTGATGTCAAAACATGGCAACACTTTCTTGCCGTGGTTAATTCCGATTTATTTTTCCGTCAAATCGTCATTTATTCAGTTTCAAACATTAGATTCTCCCTGTAAACTATCGTACAGAATATATGCTCTGCCTCATAAAATAGCTTATTTCATTGGCTTTATTCTAGTAAGTCTATCTACTGTGTGTTCTATCTATATCGGTTGTAATTAGCATTATCGTCTATAGTGGCGATTTTTCTTGTAAAAGTACGACAATTTAATCATACATTGAACTGTCACTTCGAGGTCGGCTGCGAATTCGTTCCCGGCGATATTTAAATCTATTGCTAACTATTTATTCTGTTTTCAGGTTCTACTTTCGTTTCAGAAGATAGTGCTTATTCTATACTACGTCTATAGTGCGTGTCGTCGCTGAAATCTTTCTAAATATCCTGTGTTTCTATCATGCATCTTTTGAAGACCCATTTTTGTATGTGATTTCGGCGTTTCTTTAATCATCGATTTTTCCTTTATTTTTCTCTAAAGCCTATTTAGTTTTATTTTATTTAGTGGTTTATTGCTATTACGCTTCATTTTTAACGAATATATAAACGTTTCATTGTTTTATTGAGTTTTAATCTTATTTTAATATATTTTTGTATTCCCTGTCAACGTCGGTAAAATTTATTTTACAGTTTATCTACTTATCGACTGGTAACATTTCTCGCGTATGCCGCTAGATGTCGCTACACGTTTTGAAATTGATTTAAATTTTGGGATAATGAATGAATCGACTAATTACTACTTTTACGCTTTGAAGACCATTCACCTTGCCTTCCCGTTGCTGCGTATAGATGGCAATAGGTGTACTTACTTGGCATGGTTTGGTTTAGATATTAAGTATTTTATTTGACAGGAGGCGTTCGATTTTATATCATTACAATAGAACGAATAATCGTTAAAACTTCCTGAGGTGACGGGCTCGCCCGCTGTAGTCGACAACCCTAGTTGTACAAATTCGATGCAATTCGAATGGAATAAATAAATAAAATAAAATAATTTAACTTTATATTCACCCTAGTAGGTATATCGCCACGTATCGGATTGTGATCGTTGATATTTTATCGAGATCAAAATCAAAATAGGCCGATGAGGATAGGGGAGGGGGGGTTAAGAAGGGGAGGGGTCGGTATCTCGGCGCCCCTCTGGCTCCTTTCAACAACGTCACATCGATTGTTTTATGCGGCGGCGGGCGCGCCGTTACCTCAACCCATTGTCTCTGTTTTCGGCTGCATTTTTTCCACTCTCCCGCATTGGATCGCTCCTTGTCTCGTGTCCTTTTGACTAGGGTGTCCACCGATTATCAATGAGTGGGAATTGTTAATATGGATGAAGATTGGTGCAAGGCAAGCGGTCCAAGTGTCGTTTCCTCTTTCAGTGATAATACTAATAAGAAAAATGCGAATTTACAGAGAAAAACGATCAATGTACTTTTTACGATGTGATTTTTTCTGAGCAAAATGTAGTCTTTTAGAAACATAACTATATTTGGTTTACAGAAAAACTATATATTTTTCCCACTCAAAGAAAACCTGTCTAAAAGGTCTCATTTTAATTTAGTAAATTTATAAAATGAAATACCCAAAAATTTCTAAACCTTGACATTGATTAGTTTTCTTCGTCACCCTTTGAATGATTTTGCTACATATAATATTTTGGATTGGTAGATAATTACCCATTATACGTTGCAAATAAATATTTACGCAGCAATAACATACTCTATGCAGCGACAAAAGGCATATCTTTATTTGATACCTTATAATCGCTACAGAGAAATAAAAAGGTTTTAAAAACAACTTTGTCTCATAGTCAAAGAGTTAAAGAGAGTCTAAATTAATTGGATTTCAGAGTTAAAAATTTATTTACCAAAATTCAGCAAAATCAATTTTTGTCGCTTTACTAAGTAACGAAATAATTTCGATAGAGTTTTAATTCGTTTAGAGAATTTACCATCAAATTGACTTCTAAATTAACATAAAGAGCGGTTGTTAAAAATATCAAAATCAAAGCATACCCTATTAATATACCCAGATAGCGCCCTTTAATAGATAGCCTACATGAACAGTCATGGCTACACGAATAGTGGAATTCTTAGAAAAAAAAGAATATAATAAAAGCACAAAATGGCAGGGTACGAATCAGGTGCGAAGTACGTCGTGGCAGAGCAAATCGTTCTCAGAACTAATCGACGATCATTGTTATCAGTATTATCACTATCAGTTAATCACACAGATAAAATTTGAATGAATAAATGAATATAATTTATTTGCACTTAAATATTAAATGCTACATGGCAATATTTTGAAACTAACCTAATCATAAAGTGCAGTTGTATATGCGCGTTGTGGAAATAAAGATTATAAACAAATAAATTATTCTGCTTAAAATACAAACTACTATATTTTAAACTAGAAATGCCCGAGGAGAGAGACAGGAAAGAACTGGTTACTTCTTAGAAAAGTAACACTTTACGAGGTGAGTTTTGAATTATTTTAAATTAAGCCTGTCTTCTATATTTGCTAATATTTTTAAATACTTCAACGAGAAGTTGTGATCAGTGTCTATCTTCTGCAATTTAAGTAAAATATTCGACCACGTGGATCATAAGAAATTCGTGAATTATTAGACCCTGTCACTCCAGCTAGTAATACTCCAGATCTGGTCCACCGGCATGCCAGCGGGCACCCTTTGTATAAAATGCAGCACCTGCTCTATGAAAGTCAAAGATATGAGGCTAATCTGAAGCCCATATTGGAATTGATGAGAGAAGGATAAGGGCAGGAAGAGCAGTTTCAGTGGCAATTCTGTGTAGCATTGTGGTCTTCGGGCCCACTTTATTCCACTTGGTAATTTTTTGTGGCCTTGTTGTGAAATTACAAAGAAGGGGAAATTGCAGAAATGGAAATTCTCTCCCACAACCGAGGTATAAAGTACATACAAAATATGGTCTAATATAGATGCTTCCGGTACTTCAGTAGGTCCATCACCTATAGGTTTTTTAAAAAATATTTATGCGGTGACGGGCGAGGTGAGAAACCCAGCCCACCACCCGGGCAGTTCTAACGACATGGGTCGTTTTATCTGCCCGGGATATCGTGCAACGACAACCTCACACATACCGGGAGGGTAGTGCGTGAGGAGTGAATGAACGGAGACATGGGGAAGGATTATACCCCTTCCGGCACCCTGTAAACCGTTTATTAAAAAAAACATAATAATTAACAATTTCACTTACACACTAGAGAAGAACTAACTTAGATATCTACATTGACATAATGTTAATAATAATAATAATGATGTGAAAATCTTCTTGTGAGGTAGTGATGGGCGGTGGAACGGTCCCCACTTCCAGTTGCAAACGGCAGTGGGCGCCGTTGGGGGCGTCGACGACCGGGGATCCTCTGAGAACGCACGCACCCACAAGGGCGATTAGGGACAACACATTACGCACCTAAAGAATGACATGACCTAGGTGATTGAGTATAATAACTATTGGCAGCCCTGGATCTCCGGATTTTCCGAGCCGAGGAAAAAATGATATTGGCGCCTCTCCCCTCCAGCATTTGACATTGATGATTTTAAAAAACTCCCAAAACAAATATTCTGGGCGGGATTTTTTGTGAGAATCTATTACCACATCAACTAATAATTATAGTGACATGTTTGATAGAATAGTTGTTAATACATAAAATTAATGCAAATGAAAACAAACAAAAAAGAGAGCCACATATATACCGAGCGTCGCTTGACTTTCGGCCGTTCGGGTTTATTCGGCTTCGCTCGGGTAGCCCGTCCCTTAAGTCTGTGGAGATTTTTCTAGACGCACGGGAATTTCCCTGGCAGAGACATAACACTCACTGGACACGCGTTCAAATATCAACTTAGGATATGTTTTAAAATCAAATGGACAATCGATAGTACGTCGCACCCTAGTGACCGCATGAATTTGGCGCCCCCTTAAATTGCCGCCCGGGGCAGGTATCCCGGTTTATACTCTTCTAGATCCGTGTCTGACTTTTGAATATCTACTGGTAAGATAACTACTGAACCAACCACAGACACAGCGAGAGAAAACGAGATAGGCGAGTTTAGGCAGCAGGAGAGGATGCTCGAGTCAGCCGAAACCTTTACTGTTACTGTAAAGCACCAGCGCCAAAGCTTCGACTTTATTCATGTTGCATAAGATGTTGTTTGTATTACCGGTGTTGTGTTTTAAACATTTACGATATTTCCACCCCAGCTCTCTACGTTTTTACATTTTTTGCCCTAATTTAAATTTCGTATATACGCCTTGGCATTGTGTTTATATTTCACTTTTCTTTTGTGTATATTTAAAAAATTATGGATCTTTCTATTTAGTGTATTGTTTGGTATTTCCTTGTATCGGTGATCCAATTGTCTATTTCTCTTCTCTAGTTTCCGTGTCCGTTTCCATCATTTTTGTATGTTTCCTGCTCTGCTTTCCATATTTTGTCTTTGCCTTGTGCCAATTCTTCCCATTCCTCATTCGTGTTGTCGAGGTATCCTATGTCAACACTAAGAGAATCTTTGCATGCGTATATCATTCTACTTTCCTTTTGCCTGCGGTGTACCTACATATGGCTGTAACTATATGCGGCGACTTTCTACGAAGGATGTGACCACATTAATTCATCTTGTGGGTCTCAATCTTTCTTGTTCTCAACATTTCTTGGAGAAGCTGCCATATTTTTATTCAGAGTTGCATGTTCCTAGTTTGGGTTGTTGGGTGGTTATAGGTCCATAGTTGTTTGGGCATTTGTCTTAGTATGTAGGCATCTTTTGTAATTCCTCAGTCTCAGTGGATTGGCATTTGTCAGAGCTGCAAAAAATGTCTATTTATTATCAAAAACGCGCTTTTTTCATGCCAATCGATTCAGTTTGGGATTATTTTCATTCTTTCACGTTATATTGCATTTTATCGTGTCCTAGTTTCGGAAAGTTGTGTGAATAGATATTTCCTCGTAATTTTTTTAGTATATGATGTTCATTATTCTCCATAGCTGCATTAGCTATAATAGTACTTCTATTTCGACAAAATCTATAACGAACCGCTCGTCTTCAATTCTGACGACATATGTATATCTACGAAACTCACAATCATGTCGTCCCCATCTTCTACCCCATTCAACAGCCCAGCGCCATGAACGTAAAACCAAGCCAGAGTTTTAGGATCCTTGATCCAAATGTTCTGATGGTTACCCTATTTTATCGTTCCATAAATGCCCCTCCCAATGTATCAGGGACAATATAAATTTGGTGTTCCTTTGGCCCGGTTGCCTTTCATTCGATATTGCGGAGCTTTTGTTCTGGCTTTTATAAGCGACCGACGATCGATAACATATCGGTGACTTTCATTTTTTTGCCCACTTTTGCGGATGCTTTTGTCGAGGACGAGTGCCGCCCGCCGAGCTACCGGGCTTCTCCTTGCAGCTGTACCACAACATCTTAAAGGCATTGGCACAATCATGCCAATTAATTGCTTTCTCATCTTTGTTTGCTTAACATTGTATGGAATCGAGTGTCATTGACAAAAACATCTCGAAGAAAAGAGTCTTTGTGGCATTGATCATTGCAAATTGATCCTCGCTTCTGGGACTACCGCTGACGTGAGATAGAGCAGTAATGACAAGACTTTTTATTTCATTCTGAATTATTTTACCTAATAAATGACCCTTATTTATCACAGAAAGGCGAGAATTTTCCTTAATTATATTCTAAAGGAAAACAGATGGGCATATATGCTAATATTAAAATTATGAAACCAAGACTATCTAAAAGCTCATCTAAAAACTAAAATTAATTCTATCGATAATCCAGATGGTAGGAGGTTACAGGATAGAACAGGATAGGATTTTGACTGGTGGATACATATAACGTTGTAATCTGTGTTAACATAAACTGTAAATTAAAATTAATTGTTTAAATTACAAATTTAATTATTATAACCGACTTGCCAACGGAAGACAATTTTTATAAAATATGAATAATTTAACAGACATGTCTTTTCTGGAAAAATAACTTAAACACCGGCCCAAATAAAACGATGATCAGGCATTTCTTACCAGTGATTTTTTTAGAAGAATCGCTTGTTTGTTGTCTTTTATTGTTGTCCTTTATTGTCTTTCCTTTTATCGTTTCAAATGACCAATCGACGCAGAAAAAAATACATTCCAATGATATATTTAACGGATCTTGATTTTGATCGAATATAGCGTGCGTTTTAAACCACGTTTTTTCACTCACGCAAGCACCTATTAAAGAAATATATTGATTTGGAAATATGTTTTATTGACAAATGCAGATGATAAAAGAGTGAAGAACCATTATCGAACCAGACGGATTATATTTTTTTTTGTATGTTCCCGATAAATAAGGAATACTTTTTCTTATTTATCATTTAATTAATTTCTATTGATTCACATTTATTGGCTAAAATATAAAGATCAAATGAATAAATCCTTATGAAATAAAAACAATAATGTATTGCCATCTTTTGACTTCTGAAATTTATATAAAGGGATTTCACAGCGAGAATTAGTTATAAATATTATAACTTAATGCTTTTAAATCAAATATAATACTCCAGAAACCCATCGAATATGATGCAATAATTGATTTCTATATTCTTAACGTAGAATTCATAATATCTGCACCATGAAAAATCTGTTTAGCCAATCGCTTCTTTGGGTTGCTCAGCAAGGGGGGATACAGGGGAAATTTCTCCCTCCGAATTTTTTTGAGTTAAAATTGTCGAGGAAAAAATGAGTCAGGGAGAATCCGAGTATAATGTACCTAGTGTTAGGTACGTATCCAATGGGGGGGGGGGGGGGGAGGGAAGTTGGGAGTTAATCCCGGAAATCTGGCGTTTTTTTGTTTCATTGTACGGTCAAATTCAAGTTTCGTAGGTGCCGAGAGCGTTGTTCCAATGAATATCCCCCGCCGAAACTGAAGTCTGGATACGTGCCTGATGATCAGTAATAAATATTTAAGACCTCATTTCTAAACAATTTAGCCAGTGTCCGCCTTTCAGTCAAAACTGAAATACAAAAACTAACAGTGAGACACGGATCTACGATTTTTCAGAGCTGGAGGCAGAACCTTGAAATTGTGGCACATCCCCTCCAGCATTTGAAATTATTAAAAAACTCATAAAACCAATATCCTGGTCGGGGTTTTTTGACCGTGAAAATAAAAATCTTTAAATAAATGCACTCTTTATTATCTATTTGCTACTAAATATCCTTATATATAGAATACATACAACCAGTGTAGACAACACACAAACCAAACTGAACACAAATCAGCAAATTTTACTTTCTAATATTGCTACAGCTTTACATGCCGACATATCTTTTCCGCAAAAGAATCTATTACCTCATCAAAGTTCTTCTCGTAGGTAGTTTTATTTTCTATGGCTAGGATCGAGAAGATAGATAGACTTTCCAAACAAACAGAGCACATTCGCAGCATTTTTATCACTATGTCAAAGCCACCTAACTAGGTCTAGGCCTGTACTAAGGCAGGCGTAACAGTTTTTTTTTACCTGTACATACGTTTAGATTTATTTTAAAGGAAATAAATAAAGACTCCTGGTTAGGACTTTAAAACATTTAGGAAATCATAAAGTAGGTACCTATCATTAGAAAAAAAGATTAAAATTAGAGTACCAGTTAAAAATAGTCAGTAGTATCCAAATATAAGAAATATCTAAAACACAGTTCCAACATTATCCTAACATGTTCCAACATTATCCTAACATTATCCTGAAATATTAAAATATATTCAAAATGAAAAATTAAATCATCAATAGTCAAACTGTATAAATTGAAGTCTTACTCAGAAATATAAAATAAAATTAAATAATATACAAATAGGTTTTTATGTACTAGAAATATAATTAAAAATATCATCGACTAAATACTCTAAATAAAAATCGAAAATATAATAAATTGACAGACTGATAGATAGATAGACAGCTGCATAGATAGTCATGTCTTATCTATAATATAAATTATTTCATTTTATATCTAATAAAATTGCTTTTGCGCGGTCAATAATATGTACGGGTGTGTAATAAAGAAGCATGCTGCTGTTGAGGTATCATCGATGTTGGCGCTGACACTCTATAAAGACAGCGATCGCTGGCCGAGGATCATCGAGTCACGACCCGGCGAGTGCGATTGTTCACATTGCTACCGACGGAGCAGCTACCCGACGGACGATTTGGTGGAACAATTCTGAATGGGCTGCCGGGGCCACGACTACTGTCCTGGCCGCTGACTGCGCGGCGCTGCTGTCATTTCACGGATAGTCCGAGAGCCCCTTGTGGTTAACCTTACTCATCGGGAATACGAATAAAATATCCAAGTTTTTGGAATTCGAAGGCATCTGTGAAGCTAAAGCACCGAAGCGGATTTTTTTGGACAAAGCCACACAGCAATGAGCACAAATGATGGTTTCTAATAGTCCCGTGCAGTTTGGGGCTGGATTCCTATCTGTGTCTTTCTCCGCTCCGATCCGGTATCCTCCTCGAAGAGCGACTAACCTGGAAGGACCAATGTGAACTCTCACTGCGGCCGTTATCTGCAGTCGTAGACAGTTGGGATTGGAGGTTCCGATCCGGGTGGACACCTCTGGCCGAACTGGGCGGTTTGCGCACCGTGCGGCGTTAGCGAATTATTTTCGCGAATCGTACGTTTTCTAAGAAATGGGCATAGTTGTTGACCTGGCGTCATCTATCCTGAGAAACAACCCTCCGGCCACCCGAACCCGCGTGAGCTTGACGGGCAAAGGGCGCCTCGGTCCGCAATAAATTCAAACTTGGATTAAAGCTTAGATCAGGTAGAGGCCGAGCAGGCAACCTCGAATCTGTGATCAGACTAAAGGCTGGAGAAAACTTCAAAATCCGACAAGGACGGGCCGCTGGTTGGTACTACCCGGCGTTGGACTCTTACGGGCTGTTAGTGTATTTTGACTGTAGATTATGTTGTCTACAAAGTCTTTACGTTTACTCCATGGGATACAGAATGGCCTGATGTCGTTATAACTCTCTGGGGTGGGTGGTTCACCGGTAGTAATTGACATCTCGCCTGAAGTGTTAATATAAAATAATATTCAAAGGCGTTTTAAATGATATTCTTAGGTTATGTGTTTATTTCTGTTGTTTATGTATTTAATTTTATATGTGCCTATACATTTTTTGAGATGTTTTTATTATTGCACCCCATGAAATAAAAAACAAGTTGAGCCTAAATACACATAATACAGAATTAAGTTTTATTAATTTAATTTACCTAAATATATTTCTTTGTTTAAATATTTCCTTTAAATTAATGTAGATCAAAACATATAAGATTCTGGGGAGATAGTCGGTGAGAGAGCGTTCTCAATACAGGTTTTTAAAACGCCTTATTAAAATAACCTTGAAACGGTATCAGAAATTGTTAGGGGTAATAATTAACATTACTTGTATAATTCTACTTCACGGAATTGGCTGTACCATCCAGGAGTTGATATATAGCGAGCTAAAACATTGAGGGGACGAGTTTCTTAAAGGTTTGCCGATATAATTTTAGGTGGTGGCTGCGTAAAAAATAAAACTACCCCTGTTAAGGCGAGCTGTGTTATGGTATGATTGCAGCTCGATCGGGTACTCGGGTCCTCAGATTCGAACTTTTATTGGAGCGAGCTAGAACCTTTAATAAAAACGTCCTTATTTGTAGCTGCCGGCGGTGAGACATATTCATTATGGGGGATCTAGTCAGGAATAGGTATCTTAGAATCTGCAATGAAACTGGAGGTAAATATACTATAAATTATTGTCCCCAATAAATTGTTCAAATTAACCATGTCAATAAGGATGTTGCTCGACTCCCTATTTCCATTCCGGTCGCATCTATCTCTCAACTTGAATTTCTTTTTCTCTCTCACTGTGTGAGATATGATTTGATTTCCTAATCTCGTTAATCCTCTATAAAACTTCTTTTCCTTTTCGGAATGGATATAGGGTAATTATTGCAATAGGCTCTTGATTTGGCGAGCTGGTCGAGCGACGAGGCGGCGTGTCGACATGACGTCA
This sequence comes from Micropterix aruncella, assembly GCA_944548615.1. Lineage (NCBI taxonomy): Eukaryota > Metazoa > Arthropoda > Insecta > Lepidoptera > Micropterigidae > Micropterix > Micropterix aruncella. Next base: position 7,109,036 of record OX155956.1, on the reverse strand, counting down.
CGATTGCCGGCCGCCCGCGGCCGTCATGAGCGCAGCAGCCCGATTCCTCCGACCACGCCACCACCTAATTTTTGGAGTCGTGAAGCGCAATGCGGTAGGTTGGCAATCGCCATTGTTTACACTGACTCCATTCGCATGGCAGAGATGCTAGTCCTCCAAAATATATCGTTCGCCTGCCACATCTCACCATGTCGGGCGTCGCCATTGTATCATACATCACCATGATCATAAGCTGAAGGATCAATTCGGTCTTCATTTTGTTCTATTGTCGCTTACTCTTATCGTACTTAGGCCAGAATTCTCAACCCGCAACCAAACTTGGGAGACCGATCGCAGAGCCTCTCCCGCAGGCCTCAGTGCCATGTAAGCCATCGAAGTAGGCGCACGCGTTTTGTCCATGTGAGTAAATATCTTCCGCGGCAAAACTTTGACGGTCGTCGAAGCATCGGGCATCCCCATAGTGCAGCGTCGGGCATCCCCATAGTGCGAGCGAAAGACAGCGAGTGTGAGCGAGAGGTCCGGCCTAATGATTTATGACTCCAGGTGCACGTTGATTTTGGCCCTACTATAGTCTGTCAGTCCGACATTTCGTCCGTTCGCAGCTCAGAAACTATAAGTCTAAGAAAAATATGGTTAACAGCAAACGACTCGGTGTGGTCTGAAACGGGTTCGCCGCTTCTTATTGTGTTTTATATATATACTTTTCAATATATTTCTTTTTCAGAAAATTTTTCATCGCTTTTTATAAAGTGTCGCCATTTTCGACGACTACTAACGCATGTGCTCAGCATACGGTCAAACAAACAATATGAACGGTGCTGGAATGCTTCCATATGCATGGTGAATTGTGATTATTGCAGTCTCGCTGTCCGCTGCTAATTTCTTCCACCGGAGAGCGAGTGAGCAAGCGAACTTGTGCTACAAACAGTTTATATCCTATTTATACGATTATTTTAGCTGTTTTGTCAAAATTTGTTACGTACCATTTTATGTCATTAGAAATCCTGAATGTTAAAATATGTAGATGTAACATTGTAGCTTAAATTTTTTTTAGAGATTTCCAATCTTGTTTTTATTTACATTTTCGCATTACCAAATCCGTAAATCGGAAACGTTCTTTCAACTGTCGCTTAAGTTCCCGGGAATAATCATAATCATAAACATCTCAGACATTTCTAAGCCATTCTCAAAATCTCAGCAATTTCTTCCCGATAAATTAGATAATCAATTGTGTTTGTAATGAAATTGTAGGATTTTCTTTAACCCCTCAAATGTGAGGCGTCCCTTAAGGGATGCCTTGGCAAAATGTATACAAAATGTATATAAATTTATATAAATGTAAATATAAATGTAAATGTGCGCCGCTTTATAGTAATCCGCTCTATAGTAATGCTATAGCTCTATAGTAAACCCCGCTCTATGTAAATGTAAATATAAATTTATATACATTTTGCCATAGGCAACCCGAGCTAATCGCTATTCATTTGAGGGGTTAAAAATCCAGAAAATAGCAGTCTGGACAAAGTCCACAAAAAATGGACAAAAGTCTACAATAAACCCAGGTGTATGGCAATCCTACCAATAATATGCTTTGCTCCATCATCATAATCACTAGCGCTACAAATCATTGTGAGTATTACCTTCGCCAGGAATTTTATTCCATTCCACCCTATCCAGGTCTTTGCTTTCCAGCGTTCTTTGCGTTCACTTCAAGCGCATTAGTTCAAACTTAAATTAATCTTTAACCACAGAATCAAGCCATCGCAGATTTAATCGTTAGATTTAACGACGCCTTTCAAGTTATCCATAAAGAATACATTTCAACTGCTGTTCATTTTTCATCCTTTCTACGTACCGTAACCACCTGAGCCTTCCGAGTTTCAGGAATCACACAACACCCACACCATGATACAGGTTTTATAGTACATTGTTGGTTCATATTCTCCACAAGCCATCCTCCTATATAAAACAGCACCAAAAATCTGCTGAGTATGTAGCGTTCAAAGACATTCAATGAATTTTTATCCGCTTCGTGGCATTTCTTTAAAGGGTAAATTAGGGCTGTTCTGATGAATGTTTCGTACACTGGCCTGCGTCCGTAGCCTCGCGGCACCGGTTCTCCTCGTTGTTACCGAAGTTAAGCAGCGGCGGGCGCAGTCAATACTAAGATGGGTGACCGCCTGAGAGTTTGACTGCGTGATGCTACAAATGCCCACCTAGAAGATGGTGCCAACATAGCATATGCCTTCACAAAATAGCATATGCCTTTTAAAAAAAAAAAAATCACCGACCACTAACCCATTTTTAAACTAAGCCGTCTTTCTTCTTCAGGTTTTAAAGGACATCCTTAGGTATCATAAGACTTACCTAAAAGCAGTGGCGTAACTAAACAAAAGGGGCCACAGTGCAAAATTGAACAAAACGCCCCTCCTCTTACTTACTTTTCATTAGGGTATAATGGATGTAATTAGTGTATACCTATCTACATTATATACTGATGTAGCTACACTATAAATCGGTGTATTCATTTGAGGGCATTGCTCCCAAGATCATTGTTCCCAAGAACTTCAGCGGAACACGCGGGATCCCCTAGAAATATTGTTGCGGAAGAACGTTCCAAACATTTGATGCTATATTAACACGACGCTTCACTGTTAAAATTTTATTACTGAATTATATTTCTCCGCCTTTGAATGTTGGTGAGAAATAAAAAAAATAGTGTAATCTTTATTGCTTTATTTTGCCTACAATTATTAAGTACGAATTTGGTTTGTAACACTAAAAAATATCCATATTATATTATTACAAATGTACCAGTTTTTGCTTATCTTCATATTTATAATTCGATCCTAATTCCCCTCTAATTTATCTTGATGACTTTATATTAGAAGCTAATAATCGACTCCCCGAATAATTCGCGTTGATATCGCCGCCCGGTAAAAAAACAACGAATATAATATAACAATAATTCAATCGTTACAAATGGCTCAGCCGGGCAGCCGTCCCAAAAGAACGGGATGCAGACCGTAACGAGATCGAATTTAAGAACAAACTGGGATAGAAAAAGAATCCCTGGCTCAAAAGAGGGTCACTTGGCTGACCGCGAGGTTTTGGGGATACCAGCCGCTACGATATATAATAACAAGCTGTACCCGCCTCATCCTTTGGTATTTGCTGTTATAAATACGAGTATACGGGTGTTATTACTGCACGGGCATTTTTCTGTCGTTGAATGCAACAAAAAAAGCAACGTTTAATTAAAAAATAATAATTTAAAATAAAAACTGAAAATTAAAAAAAAAAGTATTTTTTTTAATTTGTTTTTTTAATTTTATTTTTAAATATTTTGAAAGGCTATGATCACGATGCACTATCTAGCGGTTGGTAAAATGTCGCTGATATTGTTTATTTACGACTTATGACCTACCGCTAGTTGGCGCAGCGCACTCAAACGCTTCTCAAACTTCTCAAACAGTCAACTTCTTCAAATTTTCAAATTCTAAAAATTCAAGAAAATCTAAAAATATTTTTTCTAAAATAACATTTTTGCCTTTTTCATTTTTTTTTAATCAAAAGTTGCTTACCACCTTGTACTGATCCAACCACAGAAAAAATGCCCGTGCAGTAATAACACCCCGTATAGTTTTAAGAATTATGTTTGTATATATGTTGCCTCGGTCATTCGTGACCTCGGTGTGTACCACGACTCCAAGCTGCTCTTCGACACTCATGTAGACAAAATAGTTAAAAAGGCTTCCAGAGCTCTTGGATTCGTTATGCGCAGTACCAAAGATTTCAAATCCATTAAAACTCTTAAAATTCTTTACTGTACTCTGGTACGTAGCAACCTGGAATATGCATCTCAAATATGGAACCCTATGTACTTTAAATACTCCAATCGCATCGAGGGCATCCAAAGGAAGTTCCTTAAATACTTATGTTTCCGTACCAAAGACAAATACAGTTCAGACGACTATGTCAAATTATGTAAAAAACACCACCTGCTTCCACTGGCAAAACGGCGAGAAATCGGTGACCTCACTTTTTTGCAAAAAATTGCCCAAGGTTCTTTAGATTGTACCGAACTTTTATCGTACCTATCTTTTAATGCCCCGGTTAAATCCATGAGACACACCATCCCAATTCGGCTACCTGTTGCTACATCTAATTACATGCAAAACACCTTTATGTGGCGTGCGAGTAACAACCTCAATAAACTGATTTGCAGCGACGTTGATATCGATCTATTTAGCACTAGTGTTGTAACAGCGAGACGTATCCTCAGCAACAATTTCTTTTAGTACCTACTCTTCTGCTTTTCTTTATTGTTATTATTGTTTTGTATTCGATTTCTCGATATTGTTTTTTTGCCTTCTTGTCCCTTTTGTTTAATTTTTATTTGCGTTTTGTAAATTTATAGTACCGGACCCTGCCAAGCGTTTTTGCTGGCAATTCCATATTCTCTAAACTGTTTCTATATGTGAGAACCTGTTATTGGCTATCATTTATTATTTAAGTTGTTATTTAATATTTTATATGGCTGTTGGTTTTCCTTAAAATAAATAAATAAAATAAATAAATAAATAAATAAATATATCTTTTGTCTATATTGCAATGCTGCATATAAAACAGCAAAGAAAATAAGCTACACAATTTAAAGTAAAATTACTTACAGGCACTTTTGAGGCGCAAAAATACAAAAGAAGTAAATTGAATGTAAGCATATTTTTGGGAATTAAAATATTACAAAAATATAAAATTTCTCGAAGGTTTTTAAATTTTGATAAAGAAACACTTCAGCCCGTTAAACTTAATTATGGTATGTAAGATATCGCTATAGCGATATGTTACATAACATCTGTTGACTGTAAAATTACATAATGTTGACTGTAAGATATCGCTATAGGGTTTACCCTATAGCGATCTTGCCGCCGGATAGATGCCGATCTCTCAGTCGGATACATGCCCCGGTTTTGAATATACTATGTTAAGGATGTTGGAGGCGATAGAGCTTTACTATAATTAGAAGTGCCTCTCCCGCAGGCCTCAGTGCCATGTAAGCCATCGAAGTAGGCGCACGCGTTTTGTCCATGTGAGTAAATATCTTCTCGAAATTATATTGGTAAGTAATTTCTAATGAATATTTTGATTACATATTGTGGTTTCAGTCAGCTTTATATTTCTTTGCATGCATTAGAGTTTAAATGACACTGTTTATTACGTTTCATTGTTGAATAGTTTTTATTTATTTCGCAAATAAAAAAGGCAAGTATGCGTATCAAAAAGGATAGACGCCCTATTTATTTAAAGTGTAAGATACAATTGTCTAAAAGAAAAATAAAGAAAAGACAACAAAAAAATAAACCAAATAACGGAAACTAAAATTAGGACAGCGAAAAAAAAATGACAGGTAAAAACGAACCAGCTGGTAACAAGAAAAGCATTGTGAAGAAAAGAGGGCAAACGCAAAAAAAGAAAAATACCAAAAAAAGAAAGAGCTTTAAGGAAAAGAAGAATACATATTTACAGTGCTGACAGTGAAAATAAGTTCAAAAATCATTATTAACGTTCGGCTACTATCCGCTACAGTTGGCGACTATCCCTCTTTTGAAAGGTCAAATAAAACAGGATTTAAAAATGATAGTTAAAAACGAACCAGTTGGTAACAAGAAAAGCATTGTGAAGAAAAGAGGGCAAACGCAAAAAAAGAAAAATACCAAAAAAAGAAAGAGCTTTAAGGAAAAGAAGAATACATATTTACAGTGCTGACAGTGAAAATAAGTTCAAAAATCATTATTAACGTTCGGCTACTATCCGCTACAGTTGGCGACTATCCCTCTTTTGAAAGGTCAAATAAAACAGGATTTAAAAATGATAGTTAAAAACGAACCAGTTGGTAACAAGAAAAGCATTGTGAAGAAAAGAGGGCAAACGCAAAAAAAGAAAAATACCAAAAAAAGAAAGAGCTTTAAGGAAAAGAAGAATACATATTTACAGTGCTGACAGTGAAAATAAGTTCAAATAGCATTATTAACGTTAGGCTACTATCCGCTACAGTTGGCGACTATCCCTCTTTTGAAAGGTCAAATAGAACAGGATTTAAAAATGACAGTTAAAATCGAACCAGCAGGTAACAAGAAAAGCATTGAGAAGAAAAGAGGGCAAACGCAAAAAAAGAAAAATGCCAAAAAAGAAAGTGCTTTAAGGAAAAGAAGAATACACATTTACAGTGCTGACAGTGAAAATAAGTTCAAAAAGCATTATTAACGTTCGGCTACTATCCGCTACAGTTGGCGACTATCCCTCTTTTGAAAGGTCAAATAAAACAGAATTTACTCGTTAAGACAATATTAAGTATGTTTACAAAGATAGGCTACTATAAAAGATCAAGGACCTATGTTTAGATTTACATGGAGCATTATTTTTAGTAAGTACATATTTTTTTGTAACAAAGCTTTTTTGAAAAGTGGGATGTTTATGCCAAATATGTATTTATTGTAGTTATGTAATATCATGTATGGTGTTGGCAATTATTGGTGTTGGGTAATAATCATATCTTTTTCTACTAATGCGTGAGTGTATGATGAATATTTATTTAACTTTAGACGAATATTTATATAACCGAACGTCATACTAGCCAGCTCGCGGAAATGCAATATCCTAAGTTAAATATCAGAGTCCCTAGATACGGGCGTGTTTGCTCAGTTAGGTATGCGATGAGCCAATGGCTATGGGTTTAAATTGATTTCATGCACGATTTATTATAATGTATACCGAATAGCATAGCCTTTCTGCTGTAAATCTAGTTGTTTAAAAAAATATATACGACCTCTAGATAAAGCCCCCACAAAAATTTCTTTACAAGAAATTTATTTTCGGTACTCAGCCTCAGCACGCATCGATAGACGACCCGCAATCTGCCTTGCAATCCCTCTCCGTATTTGAATCAATCACAGGCAACCAAATTCAAAATTTATTTCCCGAATCGGATTGCCTCCGGAGCCTGGCAGCCCTGCTTCGCCCGTAATTCCTCGCATATCGGCTTCCCTCATAAATTTCACTTCTTTTGGTCTCCGCGTCCGAGATGACTTACGGCCTTCGCTCCATAATTTATGTTTCATTGTATTGTTTGGTCTCTTTTTTCGGACCCCCTCCCTTTGCCCCTTCGCCTGCCCCCGCCCCCCATTCGGGGGCTCCTCTTAATCTGACCGTGATATCAGTTCCAATGTCGACAGGTGGGGATACGATCTAGTGTCGGCTTCACACTTGTGAAAAGGTAACAGACGCAACAGACACATTTTTGAGGCTTTGTATCGCGATAACATACAATAAAATACCGCCGGTGTCACGGCACTGTGTGAGAAATAAGCAAATATCATGAATAGACAAAAGGAAATAGTAGCGTATCACAGAATAATAGCATTCGTAATAAGAGATAGAAAACTAGGGTTGTCAACTACAATGGGCGAACCCGTCATCTCAGGAAGTTTTAACGATAGTGCTCGTTTTATCTCCCGTGAGGTGAGCGTAGATGACTTAGAGACGATACAAATCTACCGTCTAGCTAAGCCAACATGTCCGACGGAGGCGAAAGACTTACGGCGAGGCAGAGGGTAAGGTATCCAGCAGGCAGCCTCGCCCCCTCTCTACCTCTCTATCTCCGCCTGGAATTAACCAACAGGATACCTCCAACCTCCCGACTGGTTACGGGTCCGAAGTCGCTTGCTCGAGCTTTACCTGTCGAATATTCAGCGGTGATACAGTTTAAATCTATCGCGGACCAAGGACATCTTTGCCCGGCTCTGAATTTAGGATCAAGTAGTCATTTGGTCACTTTAAGAGTGCTTGACAACACGTCAACCTCCACTCCGCTGCTTAGGAGACAGTGTATTTCCATGGTCTCCACACTCCTCAGTAATTAGTCAGAGTGCACAAACCAATTGGCTGACGCCGCACGGTGCGTTAACCGTCCAGTAGCGCCGGATGGAGAACAAGAGTCTGTTGGAGCTTCAGTCCAACATACCCACAACAAAAAAGTAATTTCTACAGAATCGAAACCGCAAACTCGCTCAAATCTACACGAGCCAGTGCAGTTGATTTCCAACTAAATTCGGCATTTTACGCACAGTCAGGTGATGACTAATGTCATTTCTTCTGATCGATACGAAATTAACACACATTTCTCAACCCACTCACAACTATTGCGTCACTGCTTACAATATAAAACGCAGTACATTTCGATCAATAAATATCATTCCTGTTGGGCAGTTATCGCGCTATACATCTTCACCATTCCCTTGGTGGACAATTACCGCGGCTACACATCATTCCTGTTGGGCAGATATCGCGACTACACTTCATTATCAAGCAGTACCTGCATTATCCGCGATACCGATCGTCAAGCCTCGCTCCTCGACTACACCCTTCGGGCACACTACCTACACAACGGCGAAAAATCAATCAAGGCGTTACGACCAGAGACCTTCTGATTAAATACTGTAACTTCAACACCCTCGACTTTAAATCACGGAGAAAACGTCCTGATGAGAAACACCCTTCGCTCACAATCAATTGGAGTCTAGTGAAGGGTGGCCACTCTCACAAGTCCTTCCCGGGGTAGTTCCTCACACGGAGAGGCTCCTGAATAGGAGCTGAATCTTGAGTTCAGCCGACCCAAGAATACGGTGGATCTTATGGCCTAAGCTGCAAAAAAGAATTCGCTACCAAGACCATTCGCTACCAAGAGATAGAAAGATAGACAATGTTTTAAGTAAAATCTTAAAAGCTATGAACAAGGGCGTATTTATGATCACATAGACAATCCCTTGCAGTCAACCCATAAATTTGTTCAGTCTGGAAGCATGTAAATAATATTCACTTAGAAGATCATAATGTCCAAAATTAAACATAATTTAATATAGTACTATTTTTTAAATTTTTGTATTTAAGAATTAACTCTTATAAAACAATTCTCTACCAAAATAACACGATCCAAATGGCAAAACCTTAACCACATGCTTATTTGATTCTATCACCCAACTGGGACTAAACCATTCTAGGGTGAACAAGGCAATTTATAATAAATCAAAAATATAATAAATTCTTTAATTTGCCTATAAATCTAAATTGCTCTATAATCCGAGCCTCAAAAAAATGCAATGGCGTTAAAAATAGGTATCTAAATTGGACATAAAATTCCGTTAAATAGAGTGAGACACATATAGGTAATAGACCTAAGACTAAAAGAAATAGAAAAATAATAAAAGTCAATAATAGTATTTATTTGAATGATTAATAATTTGCTTTTTTATCTACTTCATAACTTTTATGTAATTTATATATTTAGGTCACAACATTTTGTGTTACTTATTTTACTACATATATTAAATTTTTACTTACTTGTAATAAAGCAGTGAATCCCAATGATTTTTTCGAAGTACCACTTTGAAAAAGAACCCAAACACGTGCACCCCTTGCAGACAAAATGACGAAATAAAAAGTGATTTAGTTTTTCACAATTTAATAATTTTAAAATCCTAAATTTAATAACTATTATTAAATAATTATTTTTTTTAAATTATTCAATAGAAGTCCAAAAATAATTTAGTTCACATAGGTTTGCTGTTTCACGTAATTATATATTATGCTGTTTGATGACACATCATGCATGTCTCTTTTGATTAAGTTGCTTTTAGTAAGCTGCATTATTAACTCATCTTCGACTTCGTCGGCCGGTGACGATGTTTGGTTTTTATGTTTGCCATTGCCTAAAATCCGCTCTCACAACGGTACGTCGTGCAAAATGGAAGTACTTTTTTAAATGCTGCTAACCAGCGACTGCTTTGCTAATCAGCTCCTTAGTCTTCTGTTTCATAAAATGTCTATTAATTCTTCTTGGTCGGTGATGTGTAGATGGTCGAAGGAATGGTTGGCGTCCCAGGCCTTACGAGTGGTAGACCAGTTCCCCTAAGGGATGGCTCACCGGCGATACTGGACGGTTTGCGCACTGTTGCGGCTTCAGAAAATCGATTGTGCACTCTGAGTATTTTACTGAAGCAATGTGAAGATTATGGAAATATACTGTCTCCTAAGCAGCGGGGGTTGCCCTGCCGTCTTCCTCATTTTATTTCAAGGTCATTTCAAGGAAGACTCAGAGCCGGGCAAAAGATGCCATGGTCCGCGATCAATTCAAACTGAATCACCACTGCAAATATGACAGGTAGGGGACCGCGCAAGCACCTCGAGCCCTTAATCAGTCGGGTGGACGGAGCTATCATTATGGTTAAATCCAGACGAAGATATCCTACCAAAACTAGTAGCCAGGGGGCGAGGTAGCCCGCTGGGATGCCTTCCTAGTGCCTCGCAGCCAGGCGTTAGACTCTGGCGGGTTCGTGGCTTTGCTGGACGCTAGGTTTGTATCGTCCCAAAGTCTTCTATGCTCACCTCACAGTAGACAGAACGATCATTATCGTTAAAACATCCTGGGATGACAGGTTCGCCCGTTGCAGTCGATATATTCAAGTGACATTATAATAAACACTGTGGAAGTATACCAAAAGCATTTCTCGTGTAAACATTTAGAAATTTTTAACTTTAAACTTTAATAAATATTTAGATATTTATTGAGGAGTACAAATATTTTACGAAAGTTTAATATTCTTCGTTTTGTGGCCGATAATTTTACATATTATATTCCCAGAAGAAACGGAAAGAATCCCGACTGCTTGAGCATTGCTTATTGAAGTTGGCTGTCTATGGAACACCATCGCAAAGTTTTCTTAAGAAATCGACTATAGATTCGCGTGTAACGGTCGAATATTAAAGGCACAATTAAGCAACCGAAATATATTTACCCCTATCAATGTTATTATATATTATCTAAATAAATAAAAATGTCGCTAAATATATAAAAATAGCGCTGTCAAATTACGTTCGTCAATTCAGCCAGATCAGTGAGTCGGTTGCTGAGAACGGCCGCGAATAAATCATTCTTCCCACCGCGACTGCCGTCATTCATTTAATTGGCATATTCCATTGATTGATTTCGCAACGGACGCGTCCTTTTGATCGCGCTGTTATTATTATCGCGCAGGAGTTGGCTGAGCGGAGTGTGCAATCTCACAATGAGCCGGTCGAATTGCGCGTGAGCTCTTGCGCAAATCACGCAGCTCGCGCGACCAGCTTTTGTTGTGTAAACACCAATAACACGTCAATTGTATTGCACTATGCCGAAACTCAATGCGAAATCGGGTCGCTCGGAAAAATACGGAAACTCTGAAACTAAATTTAGAAAATCTCTCTAGATATTTGACATATCTGTCACCTGATACTTGGCAAGAAATATGTTTCGGTTGATTATGTTTAAAATGAATTGATAATATTATATTAATTAATTAGATTTACAATTTTATATGTGCATAGTAAGAAACCTTTTTAGGCTACTTAATTTAATGGTCAATTTAGTTATTTATATATCTATATATTTATTTATTTTGCTTATCTATAAACTTAAATATTTTCTTTTTATTTATTTAATAATAGTTCTTTATTTATATACACATTTATATGTCATAGTATCCTTAATTTTTTTAAGAATCAATGAGTGATCGGAATGAATGAATGGAAAAAAAATAAAAAGTGAAGTCACCATGTTTTACTATCACCCCAGAAAAGATATACAATCTTGTGGGGTGATAAAATCCACTCAAATGTAATCTTATCTGCTTCATGAAGAATAAAAGAAAAAATATTATTATTTATGCTTTTGTTATTTTTTCATGTTGCCAAAATAAATTTTCTTGTATTGGATAATTTTATAAAATAAAAAAAAAATTTTTATTCAATTCATTGCATTACCTATAGAAACAAATGTACAAACGAATCAATCCAATCATTGTTTGATACATTTATCTACATAATAAACGGGTCATTAGAGACCTAAAATCTTTTTTTTCAATGAGTGATTTTATATATCAAACTGATTAAAAAATATATTTTTTAGAAGTTTGGTGATTTTTTATGAATATAGATTATTCTGTATAAAAATCTGAGTTGAATCGACAATTTTTGGTTTGATTTAGGCCTTCTTTCCTGGGAAAAAAATATTGAATATCCAAAATTTGAACTCCAAGTGCTTCTGTTAAATAATGTTAAGTTTTGCATCCCTGTTTGCACCAATCCCCCCCCCTTCCTACACCAACCATTTTCGTCAAACCCCAAACCCTAGCTATGCCAATGATTCTTTCAGTTTGCAGTTTTTTTTTAAGTTTAGAAAATGCTAACTTTCTGCCCACATTTTTTTTCTCATTTTCAATCATTCTATCTGGACCATCCACTAAAAACTCATTCATTTCAACTTGCAGTGACAACATAACGGCGTTTTGACGTGATAATATGCTGTCATATCATTGCGTAGAAATGTGTTGTCGAATCGAATCGAATCGACTAAACTTATCTTTCTGGCGCAATCGAGGCGTAGCATACAGATTTAGCACGAAAAACAATTAGTCTGACTTTTTCCGTTTGTCTATTGCGTCTGATGGAAGTTTTTGTCTCAGTGTAATTAATCCTGTGTCGCTAGACCCAAGAACCCTCGTTCTAATATGATTAGAAACGGGCAGAATCGGGCAATTCTTCGAAACAAATAAACTCTGAAAATAAAGTTTATCTGTTAATATAATTTTCTTTGCTGTTACCAGCTATAAGAGTATTAGTTTCAAAGTATTTACAAGAGAAATTAAAGATAGGACGCCGAATGCATTTTCTAACATACTTCCTGAAAGTTACTCGTTTACATTACCTATAGGCTAGGTTTAAGAAATGGCTTTATTATTATTATTATATTATAAAAAGGGAATTCATGGTCTTGGGCAAAACATAAGAAATTTCGATACCTGGTCACTGTAAATCGTTGCTGCAGCTAGCTTCTTCGTCAGACATTTTCAAATCAATACCGTTCGCAGGCCAAACGTCGGACACTAATAGTATCTCGTCAAGTCGCGGCGCGATCGATACAAAGACGTAGGAAAAGGAAAAGCGTACGCTTCCCCGCACCTTTTTCGCCCGTCTTTGTATCGATCGCGCCGTGACTTGTCGAGATACTATTAGTGTCCGACGCTAGGTGCCGTCCGGCGTTAGGGGACTTCCTCCTATGCCTTAGATATTTTATAACCAAGGACATTTCTCACGTCCGTAACAATGATCAACTTCGGCAACTTGCGCTTATTTGTTATTTTTTTATTTAGATTAATAGGGTCACAAACAATACACTAACAGATACATTAATTATTATAAATATTTTCAAATAATTTTACAATCCAACTGATGTGACCCGTCCATCATTGGATGCAAGCCTACCCGCGGCGGAATGTGAGCGATCCTAGTAGTAGTAGTAGTAGTAGATGGAGTGGGGGGCTTGTTTCCAGCCCTTGATGTCACCTAGATCTGTAAGGTCTTTTGTAACTACCCACTGTGTGGTTAGGTCAATTGTCAGCTAGTAGCCCGGTACTTCTTACCAGACTAAGTAGGTCACTGACCTTCAAGTTGGGCAGATCGCTGGGTTCGAGAAAGGCTCGTCCCAGTAAACTGTGTCTTTTGGCGGCGAGCCCTGGACAGCGGCCAACAATGTGTATGCTGTCTTCAGGTTCCTCGCCACATATTCGGCAATCCTTGCTCTCAGTCAAGCCAAGGTTGAATAGATGAGCTCTAAGGGTCGTGTGTCCGGTGAGGAGACCGATAGTGGTTCTAAGGTTCTTCTTGCTCATGTCAAGTAGGGCCTTGGTTTTCTTCTGTAGTGGTTGCTCCATCATGGCTTTTGCCTGGCGACATCCCTGACTCTGTTTCCAGGAAGCCCGATGTTCCTGCTCCAAGCAGTCCCTGATGATTTTCTTACCTGTAGCGAAGGGGACCCCTACAGCTGGCTCCACTGGGCAATCCAGTGTGCCCAGTTTTGCCAGTCTGTCGGCCTCTTCGTTTCCGGGTATGCCTTGGTGACCCGGTATCCATATTAGGGTGATTTTGTTGGATTTTCCCAATTTGTTGAGCTCCTGCATGCAGTCCCAGACCACAGAAGATTCTGTGGTGGCTTTAGCCAGAGCGTCCAGTGCTGCTCTGCTGTCAGAGCAGATGAGGATTTGTCTGTTTGCGATCCTAAATTTGTGAGCGATTTGTGAGCGATCCTAAATTGGATATGAAATCCAATATAAACTATCATACGCAGAAGTGACGGCTGAATTTTTACCCCGCGATAAGAGGGGTTAAAGTATAACATTCGATGTGTACCCCGCATGCTAAATTAATTATTAGTAATTAGCGTCCGAATGAAATGAACATTGCTGAGGCAGACATACTGTATAGCGTCAAGAAGTGAAGAAAAATATTCCGAGATCAACTCGCTTATTCCGGATTAAAAGCAAAAGTTATTCCGGTTTAAAAATAAGTACATAGTATCCGGTATTTCTGGTTTTGCTTTTTATTTTCACGAAGGACCAGAATGGTTTGCTTGTTTTTTAAATGGCACAACTATTGTTTTAATAGATTCAATGTAACTTTCTCTAACTATTTTTTTGCTCTTTTTGTTAGCGAAGAAAATGTGTTATAGTCGACCGCATACCAAACGTATCAAATAATATTTCCTTGCATTTAAATAGTTGAGTTGCAGTGCTTTTCTTGTTAGCCTCTGCGTCCCCCTAGGGAGGGAAACATATCAATTACTTGAGTCGCCCGATTCAGTGAAAATGGAGGTTTAATTGATGCGCGACGCGCGACGTGGGACCTGTCAATAATGACGGCCGCGCCGCCCGCGCCGCGCCACGCCGCGCCGTCCGGCCGCCCGCCCGCCTAATTGCTGGCGCAGTCGATTGGGCGGAGTCTGACTCACCCCCACTAATCACCACACAGATTCCAAATGGGTCTGTGTAGCTTGGGTCTGACGGCCTGTTTCTGTTAGCTTAGGTCGGCTTAACTCACTATTCGGTTCCTATCCGGTAGCCTCCTGGAAGAGGAACTTAACCTGAAAAAGACGCTGTGAACTCTGCCTGCTACTTTAACCCTGCAGTCGTAATAGTTTGGATCAAAAGTGCAAATCCGGTGGAGCAAGTCGGGCGGAATTAGGCGGTTTGCATACCAGGCTGTGTCAGCCACGCTTTCGCAATTCGGCGAATAACCGGCGACTCGGAGACATAGTACGTTCCCTAAGATGCGGTGGTAGCTGTTGACCTGGCGTCACCTATCCTTAGAAACGAGTCTCCCTCCTTTAGCCTCCCGATATCGCGTAATCACCGACAAATTCAAACTATGAATTACCGCTAATGTAAGACAGAGGTCGAATATGTGAATAGACTAGAGGATAGACAAATCCATACAAATCTGGTAGTGAGGGCGCGAGGAAGACAGTTGGGTGGCAATTCCCAGTACCTCGCGGTAAGGCGTCGGACTTTTACGGGCTGTTGGCGAAGTTCGTCTATGGATTATGTATGTCCTCAAAGTCTTTGCGTTCACTCCATGGAGATAGATTGGTAAGTGTCGTTATAACTCCCTGGGGTGGCGGGTTCGCTAGTAGCAATTGACACCCCTCAATGATCCCTCATTTATTTAATTTGATTCATTCATTTAATCGACGATAATTCAACAAATCATTTTTCTACATCAATTACAATAAAATTGTAATCGAATCAACAATATTTAAAAAGAGCTTCATAGGCAAGGAACTGGGCGATATTTCGATTTATTTTGTTTTAATAACATTGCTACCGATTCAGGAAAAATTAAAAAAACGTATCAAAGTGTTCATATATGTAGATCCAGCATGTATTATATCTAGAAATATGATAAGATCGTCTTAATTTTTTATTTTATTTGCCAGAAAATCTACATAAAGCGTTTTATGTTTAATATTTAAGTATATTATGCAAGACTAATGCTAATTCAAGAATTTCGCAATTAAACTAGACATATTGTTCAGCGCGAAATACAAAATGTACAAAAAACAAAATACAGTTTTTCATAATACGGTAAATTTTGAGAAAAGGGATATGAAAGCCACATTATGTAATTGATAGGTACATTTAATTCATTACATAAAATAAATTGCTGAAATATGAATAATATTTTATTATATTATAAATAATATGGTGATGCGATAATAAAAAATAAGAAGTATATGTAATATTAAGAGGTATAGTATACATGACAACATACTTGTATTGTAATATTCATATAATAATCATTACAATATGTAACAGAATAATAATCACTGCAATAGTAATCAGATGAAGAAATAGTAATCAACTCCGAAGGCTGGGAATCGTATTTTCAATGTCTTTGAAGTAAGAATTCGATGATAAATTAAATATATCTAAACCTTTAAAATTTAGATTATACCAACTAAGCGCTCTATAATAATACACATTTTGACCATAATTAGTATTGACCCACGGTAGAATAAATGTCACGCGTTTTGTTCCGATTATTTGGGATTTAATAACTGATTATACCAACAAAATCATAACTATCTATTTCATTACTTATAATATTGTACAGAAATCGTAATAATATTGGAAGCGCTTACCCATACACATCTATTGTTGGCTGATCGTTGGTTCTACGCCAACTGCAGAAGGATCTTTTTAAATATATAATGGCGAATTTTACACCTATAAAACTAACATTTAAAGAAGTTTGGAATACTTTTTGATCCAATATTTTACATACATACAGGTAGAGTAACGAGGGTTGATCGGGCAGGTATAGTAATAAGATGATAACATGTATAGTAACAAGGGTTATACAATATGATTATAACATATAAGGGTTATAACATATGATGATAGGTATAGGAACAAGGGTTATAACATATACACGGGTAAAGTATAATGTAACAATGGTTATAACATTTTTAAATTATTTTTTTAAAATTAAATAACCAATTTTTTTAAATACAGCTTTGTATAAAATCCAGCCAAGCCTAAGGCTTACCTGCTGGAGATTATGATAGGGTGACTTTCAGTGCAACTTTAATGGCCAGTTTGACCATATTATAATATATATGCTGCAATTACATTAGAAACGATTAGTCGGCCCAGAAAGCCACCCCCTTGATAATATTTACATAAAAAGATGAGACGTACTTAATGCTATTAAAATAAAATATGAATCTTATTCGTATCATTTACACGTACATATGTTTCATTTTCACTTATTTTAAAGCTAACTATTTTTATTTATTTTTGTACATTATTTATAAGTTTTTAAATTTAGGGGAATTTTGTTGAATATATGAGGGATTAGCCAATTCAATCCTCTTTTCCATAAAGGTTGCGAAAAGGAGGGATGAGTAGCCGTTCATTTTGTATCTGTCTAGTGCTGTGTTTATGTTGGACATGAATTCGGAAAAAACGGAATTCATACAGGTATAGTAACGGTAACGGGTAAAGTAACAAGGGCTATAACATACAGGTATAGTAGTAAGGGTTGATCGGAAAAACCCTCGCCAGTAGGTCGACCGTAACGACATTGTAAACAATTTCGAGCAAAAATAAATCACTAACTGCAGAAAGGGAAAGATCGACTTTTTTATAATTTTCTTTTTTATACTGGTCGATTGATTAACGTAACCATCCCCTCCTATGATTTGAAAAAAACAGCTCCAATCAAATTATTTGTTACCTACCTTTTTGATACTGTCCTATAAAAAAATGTTTTTAAAATTCACCCATACCCTTTGATTTTTTAACAAATTGTTCCCCCGTACATGTACCTCTGATTAGACTTGCAAATTAATTCGCTCGTGCAGTTGTGCTGCAGGATATTGGTTAATGGCAGGTGACAAAGATCAGAGCGATAAAGGATAAGCGGTCGTTTGAAGCGCTGAGAGGAGTGGTGGGCACTCGAGGAGTGATGAAAAGCCGAAACTTTCCCCGTGTAGACAAAGGAATTGATCGTGAATAGCGAACACGGCGTGCCAGTAATAACGCTATCTGCACGCACGCACAAATATGTCGCCAAGAGCCAGCGGTCGATCAACAGCGGTCTTAGTAAATTAGAAAAACTGGTTTCAAATCCATGTTGCTAGGATTGATTCAGGTAGCATTTAAATTAGAGCAGTGACGCGCTTTATCCGCCAACGCAACTTATGTACAATATATAGGGTGTGATATAATGGAGTCCCATATTTTACAGTTGAATTCTAAATAAAACGGTACAGTTAAAAAAAACTTTAGGGAGGTCGAGAAAGCGTTCTTTACCAGTGTAGCTTGTGTTCTTTTCAGTTTTGGAATAGGGACTACTAAGAGCTGGTGACAGAGGAAGGTGGTGTTAAATATTGAGGATACGTTCACCCAACAATAGGATACAATTGTAGGATACAACAATCTTGAAACGCGTCGATATATTTCACTAATTATATTTGCATATAAATTAATTCAAGGAACTATTTATTTGCCAGACGATACTATATAAGTTTGAATTGTACGTACCGGTAGATCGCATCTATTGTTTAATGTGCCGTACCACCGTACAAATATTTTTGTGGACAGGCCAGTGGGAAGGGTTATAGCTCTTCTTAATTCCTTACCCACAGAAATAGATATCTTTTGTATATCCCTTTGGCAGCTAAAAAGGCAACTCCCTGCTATCTCATGTTTATCATAATCTGTCTTTTATTTAGTTTTATGTTTTTATGTTTTTTTCTTGTTCAATGTTAGCATTGATTTAGTTAGGTAGTCATTTATTTTTAGACTTACACTCTAGCTTTAATATTCAAGGGCGAATTGGATTCATCTGTAATGCCCTTGAATACTATTTGAAACTAATAAATAAACAGAAAGTACCAAAGCAAGTGTTTAATGGATTGATGACGTTTTTGTTGTGGCGTTTTAGTGCTGCACCACTGCCGTCCTGTCCCGATAGTCCGCGCAGTCTGTCATGCGTCAATAATAATTGACATGTCGCGTCTTTTGTCTGAGGCTTGGCTCGCGTCGGTTATTAGTGCGGCGGTGTCGCGGAGGCGCGCAGCCATTATGCAAAGCGTCGAGCGACGCCGTACGCCATATCGTCACATAGCGCCGTCACCGTCACCGTCACCGTCATGCGCCTTCTCTACCAGTCACTCCGCCCCGTTTAACGCTTCCTAGAGTGGCGTAAGAGCACTCAAGTGTGATCTGTCGCCCTCGTCACATTATACAATAATTTCTAACATTACAGTGATTTCATAGGTCTTCTTTTTACGTGTCGTCTCGGATACCGAACGTGTCCGACCATGACTGCGAAACCTGCCACCCCAAGAAGGCCCTAGAGCGCCATTCAGGAGTGATCTGTCACATTTCCACATTATACAATAATTTCCAACTTTACAGTTATCTCATAGATCTTTTTTTAATTGCCGTGTCGGATATCGGACGTGTTACGACTGCTTTTATTTTTTTATTTATTTGTTTATTCACTTATTACTAATCTACATAGCAGAAAACCAATGAATTGAGAAATCAAATTAATAAAGGTTTTAATTAGAAACTTCGGAGTTGTAAACTAATACGGGAGATCCCGCCACCCCAGGAAGGTAAATCATTCTTTCAATCGCGGGGTGAACGCAGAGACTTAGGAACAACATAGTCCACCGTTTAACTACGCCAACAGCCTACGCCTGTGAGAGTCCCTTGGCCTACTGCGAGGCACTGGAAAGTGAACTCTGCGGGCCGACCTCACGCCTTCTTTACCAGATTTGGACGGAATTTTCCGTCCTTGAATCTGATCACGGTTACGAGGTCGCTTGCGTGGTCTTACCTAACGTAAGCGGTACTTCAGTTTGAATATATCGCTAACCGAGGCACCCTTTGCCCGCCATGGTCACCCGGGATCGGGTGTCCAATGGATCGTTTCAAGGATAGATGACGTCAAATTTACAACTACCCCCGCTGTCATATAAAATATATAATACATCTCTAGACCTCTCCGGTTATTTGCCGGATTGCGCAAGTGGGGCTGACACAGCCTGGTACGTAAACCGCCCAGTTACTTATTTATTTATTTATTTGTTTATTTTTAGGTAAACCAACAGCTAATTATAATTTAACAAAAAGACGGAGTAGGATAACAGAGAGCCAATTAAAGGTTTTCACGTTTAAGTAACGTTGTCAAAACATATGTGACCTTTCAATTAAAGCTATCGATTAAAAATAAATCAAAAATTATTCAACCATTAATTCACTGTTCAGCCGCTGCCTAAGCTGAGTTAATACTCGTACAGAATAGATTAAGATATTCCCGCCCGAGGTATTCCCCCGAATCCGCAATCTTCCGATCCCAACCGCCTTCGACTGCAGATAAAGCCTTGGCAGAAGCTCACAGCGGCCCTGACAGGTTATGTATCTCTTCGAGGAGGCTACCAGATGAGAGTTATATCGTGAGTTGGGCAGGCTAGATGACATAAAAATTGGCAAACATTAGAAATTAACAAACATTAGAAATTAACAAATCGTAACTATAGGTACAAATAGAATGTCGCGTGAAATACTATAGCTATGACACAAGAATAAATAATGCCTGTAATTTAGTATTTCGGTACAAAAAATAATGCCTGTATTTAAAATAATACCTGTATTTCCCTACAACAAATATACGTCACTAAGCGAAAAAAAGTTTTTGAAATTGCATTCATATCTCACATGTAGGTAAACTGATGGAGGTGAGAGCAGCATTAACCGTTCTCTATCTTCCTTCTAGTGAGACTGAAAAATACAAAATATCCTATACAATAATTGCAATAGATACGTTCTTCGTAAGCCCAGATTGCATGGTATTACCTGTTTGTTTATCTCTCAAACGAGATATTTACATTTGACGCCAGTCAACAAGTCAGTCATGCAGGGCTCGGCGTGTGCCAGTCTACCTCTCCGCCCATAAGCCCCCTTGACTTCTACACTGAACAGTTTCCTAGTTACAGGGGTGAGCTCGAATATGCTTTTAATCAATTCATTCGATTTAAAACGTAGAAAATAATTTTTATTTTTAAAATTATTGTTGACCTTTTTACCGGAACTTTTTTCCGGAATTGATGTTTAAAATAAAAATAACAATAAGAATAAGAATAAAAATAACTTTATTTTCGAAAGTAATGTTCCAAAACGTAATTTACAAAGTCTACCTAACTAGGCCGAAGCCCGTACCAAGGTAGACCAAGGTACCAAGGTACTTTAATTAAATTTCTTTATTTGGGTGAATTTACAGCAGTGTATACACATACATAATTAGTGATAGTTTTACAATAGCCATGAACAGTCACATGTAATTTTAAAATTAATTTTATATCGTATGTTTTTCCTTTTACTTCTGATGTAGATATAATGACAGGGTAGAGGATATTAAAGGAAAGGGTAGTAAAGAGGGATGGATAGGGTTGATCATATTCTTTAATAATAAATTTAAATACACACTATTTTTTACTATATGCAACTATTAGTAGGGGAGAACCGTCCAAAACCGGGTACCTGAAAATTACGCTCCTGTACACATTCATAAATATATGTGTTCATTGTAAACGTACTTTATTTGTAGTATTACTATGGCATTCAAATAACATAAAAGAGTTCTTCTATAACAATCATAAACGAGAAAATCTTTCAAAAATCTAAATGTTTTACATTTCCGGTTTTACCCCGTTACTTGGGTAAAATCGGGTATTGTTCCCGGTTCTACCCCACGCTGATATTTATGACACAAAAAATCGATTTTTCGAAAAATCAAAAATCTAAATTGATGACACTATCTCCACATCCACGATATATTTTTAAACGATCTTCCAAAGTACTCTGAGGCACTCCAAACTGATTAGCTGCCATTTTGTAGCCCATTTTACCGCCAGCAACTTCTAAAATGGCTTTTACCATGTTTTCCACTTCCTATAACTGCTGATTCGTTTTTCTTTGGTAATTACGAGGCATTATTGAACTGAAACAATAGAAAACTAATTGTTAAATTAGCCGGCAGGAACTACAAAAAAATCGGTCCCAAATCGGGTACTATCCGGTTTTACCCATCCGATTTTGCCCCATCCGCCCACCGCACACGATTCATTCTTTAAAATTGTAACCGGAATATATTTAGTCCAAATGCATGGCATTTTTGATAGATTAGGATACGATTTCTTCTAATATATACACAATACGTGACTTACCTCCTTCGTATTGCAATAGTTGACCATTAAAACTGTCCGAAAATAACATCAAACACTGGTAAAAACTAAAAAACTTTATACTTCACACGGACGCACGCACAATGTGTCCCCGCGTTTGTTGACAGGCTGCTTGCAAATGTCCGCCGCGGTCGCATGCTTTGGCGCGCGAATTCAAATCCAAATGCGAGAATTAGATATACTACCCGGTTTTACCCAGGTACCCGGTTTTACCCAGGTACCCGTTTTTGGACGGTTCTCCCCTATATAATTAAACAAATAAATAAATAATAAGAAGATAAAAAACTATAAATAACAAGTAAATTAAATAATTATATTATATAAATAAATAATACAGGAAAACGAAATAAACAAACGTATTTCTTAATAAATACGGTAAAACGAATATACCGCGTATAGATAGTACCACTCGTCGATTCGGCGATATTGCATCCGCCGTTGTCCAAGGTAGACCTTGGACAACTGCTGTTGCAATATCACCAAAACGTCGGGTGCTACAAACTTCACGCGGTCGTTTTATCTTATTTATTATATCAAACAACCGCCATAGTCTTCTATTTCGACATATTTCGTATCTTAAAATACAGGGTAATTTTACGAAAGTATTGTGGACGGACTTCTATGTGTCTGTATGTCTGGGTGTCTATGTGTGTGTATTCCTCCACGATAGCGCCCGAACGCTTCATTCGTTTGAGCTGAAATTTGGCATGCAGGCATCTTTTGGTCATGGCAAGAGTTGAAATGTAGTTGAAATCGGTCCACCAGCGGGCGCGCTAATCATACTCCAATCTCGAAATACTGCAGTTAGGCACTTAAAATTCAGTAGCTACAGAGATGCCTGGTTGCAATTGGTTGGGAGTGGGGTGGGGGGGAGGGTGTTGAGGGAGGGTTGGTGGGGATGGGAGATGGAGAAGGTTAAAGGTGGGGATTGAAGGGGGAGGGGTTGGAGGGTTGTTATTATGGTTGTATTAGTATACGGGAAAGTCTCGGGGGACACAAAATTTTTTTTTGGATAAGAACATTTTTTTGCGTATAGCTATTATAAAACTAGTTTTGGTCAATTTAAAAATGTCTGCCAGAAAGTGACCTATTGTAGGTAGTTATATATGAATAACCGATTGTTTATGCTTATAAAATGATGAAATGAAATTAAATGAAATGAAAAATACCTTTATTGTACTAACAAAAAAAATTACATGGGTAAAGAAAACTTAAATTCTATTTTAACTTAGTACAAACGGCGGGCTTATCGTTTCACGATTTCTTACAGCCAACCGTGTAATATTAAATAAAAGTATCAATACAGCTCACATACATAAACATATACACATAAATATACATATACATACATCCAAATATACATACATACATAAAAAATATAATTTATAATATAATATATGTATATTATAATAATAAATACATAGAAACTACAGATAAATAATAATCAAAATAACTGCTTATATAAAATGATAGATATTACAAAGTTCTTATGCTTCTATCCAGTCAACAACCCAACGAAAGGGGGAAGGGGGGAGGGGATAGGGGGAGGGTTGGTTCTTAGTTGATATTTTGAGGGAGAAAATGTTTTTTCAGTAACGCCTTGAAACAGGGCAAGGATGTTGCATGACGAATAGCATGCGGAAGCTGGTTCCAAAGTCGAGCAGAATGGACGCTAAATGAGTTAGTGAAAAAAGAAGACTGATGTAATGGAATTGTTATGGTGTTGTCCTGACTTGACCTGAGTGGAACACCATGACTTCCTGTTAATATCAATGAAAATGATGTTAATATCAATGAAATAAGCTGGCCAATTTTCAACATGTTTATTTTTATTTCTTGTAAATAAAGTGTGTTTACTTACTCACTTACAAAACATTGATTTACCGATCTCTAACATCGCTAACAAAGTTCGGTGGATTTTTCGATACATTCATGCACGTCTAATTTACAAACCGCTTTACCTACCATCCTTGAAAACTACCGATTTTTTTTCACAATTCTAGATTGATCAATATGTTTTGACCCAAGTAAATAGCGAATAACATCCTAAAATATTACTCGAAACAGCGCCGTGTTTTCAAGGTTTGTTGTTCGTCATTGATTAAATCATTCTCTTATTTACTCGGTAAATTGTAGAGGATGACGAAACATCGAATACTTCGCCTCATCACTGACTTGTCAGGATGACTCCCTCCCCTGCTCGTCTGTTTGGCGACGCTGTGCTTCGCCTTGTCGTTGGGTAGTTGCTGGTCATTTGCAATTCTGATGAGGGGAGGTCGTCAGCTGAGGTGAACCCTCGCGTCTCGTCATCTCCGGCCCCATTCTGGCGGGGGTCTAGCCGGTGATTATCACTCCAACGCGCTCACGTCTTCAAACGTACTCAAGTGATGGACTCTTGCGAGAATGTACAACCGGTAGCAAAAATAAACGTCTGCCAAATAATAATGCAATTTACTGGTAATAAATTAAAAAATATCGCCATCGTCACAAGACTTAAGTGATGAGCATCTCCAAATATGTCTCGGCGTATTTGTCCTGAAGTAATTAATACTGTAGGGTGAATATTAAAATATGTATTTGAATATTAAAAAGATATGTATGGTGAACCAGCCGGGAATCGAACCCGGAACCTTACGATGTATATATAAAATCAGGCGACCTAACCACTATACTACCGGGCCGAGAATGTACAGCTATACTCTATAGAACTCCTTAGAACTGGTGGTTTATTGTAATTCGTCCTTACTGGAGAGTTAGGGAATAATTGCAGATATTTTAAGCCGTTTCCTCAGCTCTGCCCATTAGGACTCAAAATTCATATTCAATACTTTTCGTTCTTTCCTGATGTTCTGTTTAGTCTCTCAGTTCTCAGTTTTCACTCGATTGTAATACTGACGTAGGACTGTTCTGCTCTGTTCACTCAGTACAACTATCAGGAGCGTTTATTTTTTTTAATGTATTTTTATTTATTTCAAACATACAACGGAAATGAATAAAATGGTAATATTAGGTAATGGTGTGAAGTAAACCACGTCACATAATCAATGACCATGTTCAGCGCATACCCAACTAGACCGAATATAGCCTGTATATGCGAGTATACGACGTATTGCCTGACTTTTAGGTAGAGTAACATAACTGATGTATACATATAACCTAAATCAGGACACTTCTCATTATATGCAAGTACCAATTTGTACCTCCTCGGTATTTGTAAGTTAAATAATTATTGTTAATATAATATGGTAAAAAGTGAATTAATATAATTTAAAGAATATTCTTTATATTTACATACATACATAC
Organism: Micropterix aruncella; assembly: GCA_944548615.1. NCBI lineage: Eukaryota > Metazoa > Arthropoda > Insecta > Lepidoptera > Micropterigidae > Micropterix > Micropterix aruncella. The sequence goes on along the minus strand of OX155956.1, from coordinate 7,083,547 downwards.
ACATATGTGAGGGACCACCCCTCACTAGACTCCAATTTGTGCGGTGTGAGGTGGTGGTGTCAACTCGCGGGTTATCTCCGTATTAAAAGGCGATTTTGAGTGAATCAGAAGGTATTTATTGAATCGATTGAGAGTTCGATATTGCCAGTTGTAACGCTTCCCGAATAGGTAATATTGACGCGGATGAAGTGACTCGCGGAATGAATGAATTTACGAGGATGTGAGGATAAGGATTTTACTTGTGCTCCTAGTATCTCGTACTGGGCACTGCTCGAGTCTGTGGGGATGCAGACTGATGCTTCTCGATCAGAAAAGGGCGGAGAAGGAAACCAAGGAGCCGGACTCGTTGAGCGACCTCATGAGAGGGGTACCGAGTATGCCGTAGCAACCTTGGGGGATGTGATCACTCGAGGAATGATACTTTGGTTGCGTTTTCGCCGGTTCATATAGGCCGATATATGATGCAATCCAAAATATTCCGAGTAAAAGTATTGTTTCATCGTGCTGATTCATCGCTACACGAGGTAGCAAAATAGCTGAATTTGTGTCGGTGTATTTCACTGGAAATCAATGCATTTGTTGATTGCATGTGACGGTACTTACGGGCCGTTACACATACATATATAAATATAATGATTTAATATATGTATACCATAGTATTCCTCCTATTTATTATATTCGATTAAATATCGCGACACGAATAATAACGCAATACATAAAAATCCAAAGGAGGGGGGAATGCGTCCTCTTGCCTCCCTTGATGGGCGCTCATGCAATATACCTCCCTACTCAGTTTTAACATCAGGTGTCACTTCTGTTAGGTATCCGTATACTGGTTATCAGGTAAAGCCCGAGGACACGCCGCTAGTGCTATCAATGGCGCCCACTCGGTGAAATAGTACGCTTTCAAAATAGCAGCCTTCGGAGTGAATTAAGATAGTTGTCAATTAGCACTTACATTACTTGTCGCGTCGATTTCTATGGCCCGCGCGCGCGATAGTACCCACATAGTGACATGCTAATTTGTGCGTATTAAAATATAGCCAGGGGAGGCGCGAGTTTATTTATAAACACCAACATAATAGTATGATTGACCAACATAATAGTAAGATCCAATCCCAATTGAAGGTATTCCCAGTAACATTACCTAGTAAATTTTATTCTGATTCCTTCACACATAAAAGTCAGCAAAATATTAGACCGGAACGTTAGCTTAAATTTTAATATTATTCAAACCATAATTATCCAATATTCCCTATTTCTGTATTATAATTATTGACTTAATTAATTTTTCTTTATAATAATACTAGCTGACCCGTGCCCACTTCGTTGGGCGGTAAAACTTTTTAACTGTGATGAAATTATGAGTGTGGTTCGGTTAGTACTGAGTGCTATGATTTATTCCTGACTGCCAAAAGAAGGGTTATCTTTTTACTGCATAGGTATGTATGTATGTATTTGCATGCCAATTTGACTATAAAACCGTTATTTGTGAGTGTCTTCTTGTGAGTGTCTTATTTGTGAGCGTATTATCTCTTAACCTATTTATGCAGTAAAAGGGAAATTATATGCAGTAAAAGGGAAAAGTCTTTTGTTTTAAACACTTGAGACGATAAATTTACTTATTTTGATAAGAATTCATAATTGTTGATAATATGACCAATAAACATGACCTAACGATTTCAATTATTTTTTTAATATAAAATACTACTTTTTGTGACTTAAATATAAAAGTTAGACATATGGTGTCGCTGATTTTTTTGTAGGCATTATCAAGCTCTACAACTTTTCTCCAGAATCTAATCATATATCTCTCATCGTTAGGGCAGCGTTAGTTAGAAACGTTTTCGTTCGACCGCTTATTCTCCGACTTACTTTGCAAATCCGACTACCACGAAAAAGTCTTTTAATTTTTCAGAATAATATATAACCTACGACACTCAAATAAAATAACGTGGCTTTTTTATTGGTACAAGAAATTTCAATGTCGGTTCAGTAGATCGAGATATTACTTCCTACAACCTCACAAACTTTACCTCTTTATAATATTAGTGTAGACTAACTGTTGCCCGCGGCTTCGCTTTGCGTTAAGAGTTCCGAATCAAGTTTTTAATTTAGATAAGGTGGCGTTTATTTGCCTTCTAAGATGCTACCTTTAGGTATATAAGTCAATCATCGAGGATGTCCCTCTCAGATGCACGCTACCTATCTCGTAGACGTAGGTACACGTCTTGTCCTTCGCTACCCGCCGCCTTTGCTGGGCAAGCCGCCGCCGCGCCGACCCTAGATATTACGAGGTGCTTGCATGCATTACTGATTTCAAGATATCTTCTAAACTATACATAAAAACTTACAGTAAATGGCTAATTGTATCTTTCTTTGACGGAATAATTTATTTTGATATGGTTCATATTTTATTTATGTAAAATAAGCCAAATAGTTTAAAATATTGTGATTAAATTAATAAAGTACATTTTTAAAAGCACTTTACAAACGCTGGGTTTACGATTCTATACATTTTCCGCAAATTCGGTTGATTAAGTAATCTTAGGGGGGAGAGGGGGGATCAGGCCGCTGATTACCTACGTCTGTTGACATGGGGAAGAGAGGGGAGGGGGGTCCAAAAACCCCAAAACGAGATTACGTAATATGTAGATGGCCCCTTATATTGTTTATTTAATTGTAGGTATATACTTATCTTTACCTATTTTTTATAATTTATTTATACTTTAATAACAATTATTTGTTTACTTATCAATTTATTTATGTATTTTATATTGCAATAATTATTTCGCACTCGACCACTTTCCGACATAATTACCTACTCATTTTATTATTTTAATTATCCTATGTCCTTTTTATCTTGATTTAATTTATATATATGCAAAAAGATTAGAATTTTATTTATGTCTTCAACTGAACATTGACTAATATTTTTTTTTTAAAGACATCAAAGCAGTTATTGCAGCTTAAATATAAACGTTGGATGTATGCTGTCGCGGACTTTCTAATAATATCTTTAATAACAAAAACGTTGCCCGTTTCCTCCGACTTGATTTACAAATATTTTGACGTCGTATTACATTACATTACATTACATTTTCATTGTGTCCAATTGACGGCTAAAGACCGCTCTTGGACTTGTCAAAATAATTAGGTTAGGTAGTAGGTAAGTTTCGTTACTACTCTTTACTGAACATACATAGGTAGTCAAGAATTAACTACTAGATTGTCAAACTATAAATATAAATAATCAAAATAGAAGCCTAATATTGAAGTACTTAGTAATTCGAAAATATACGAAGTAAAATTATTCATTGTAATATACAAATTGTCAGTAAAATGTTTAATAATAAAATTAAATCTACGTTATGCATTTTAAACTAAAAGTACAGATAAAAGACCATATAAAATAATCAGACAATAAGGCTCTAGTTTTTTAAGTAATTTAAATGGGCACAATATTTGAAAAATCATGGCCCTCAAATTCGGCCAGATTATAGAAAGGCTAGCCTATCAGCATCTCCTTGATGTTTTTTTTAAATTGTATGTCCTCCAGCTGTTTAAATTTTGTAGGGAGTAGATTACAGAATTTAATGCTAAGGTACAAGTAGCTTTTCTGTACTTTTGCCAGTCGTATTCGGGGTACGCATAAAAGGGAGCTACCGCGGGTATGCTGTGAGTGAATTTCTGCATTAATTGGTGTTACTGCTAGGTGCTGTCTAGTATACATTAAACACTGGTTATGAACGCCGAATACATAGTCATTACCCTTGCCTTGCTGAAATATTCTTTGCATGAGGTCCTAGTCGTTACCTGATACAACCAAACCAAATTTATTGAAAACCAAAATTATCACCATAAGATATAGCCCAGGGCACTCGTTGATGATGTAGCTTTATATTAGTGAGATATTTTTTAAATCAGGGTAGTAGTTTCGGGGATTACCTCCTACACGCAAACTTAAAAACTTACAAACTTTACTTCTTTTATAATTACTAATAAAATATAGTAGGTATATGGAAATATATAAATAAATATTATTATTTTACTTGTGTGTTATTATTATTATACTATATTACTCCTATTATTATGTGATATAATAATTCATTTTAATTATATCCATTATTAAAATTTTCAAGAATGTATTTGAATTTCAGCACGAGCCGCCTTTGCTTGCGACGATTGTGCGAAGTCGATTATTTATTCGCACGTAGGCAGGCTGGTTTATCTGTCGCTTTGCTGTCTTCCCAAGATATGTAGGTAGGTACTAATAATTGTGTTGACCCACAAAACAATTTAGGTTGTATTCAATAATATCTAAAATGATAATGATTATGTATCTATTAGTTAGGGCAACCCTGTCGACAGTGGATTCGTGGTACAAAGTAAATCAGTCAAATACTTAAACAAATATTAGACATAAAATCACCTTTTTAAATTCTATACAATCAAAATCATTCACTACTCACCGAAACACATAATATTATGCTTCAAGTAAGTGTAGACTAGTAAGATAATATTTGCAAAGTAACTAATAAATACTGAATATAACAATATTTCATTTATATACAGCTTTTCATATTTTAAAATTAAATTCGCAATTAAATTATAGGTGGGTAAATTTGTTTCGTAAGTTATTTTACATTTAATAACCTCAAATGCTAGAGGGTTGTTGTTGGTCAAGTTGTTGTCCGGGCTCGAAAAAAATAGTAGATTCGGGGCTGTTAATCACATCGATATATGGACCCCTAGATGGGTCTTTCGCGCTCGAAAATGACCCCTTGAAAAGCACTACTGAAACCTGACCAGTAGTAGTTTGGACGCAGTCCGCAGGCAGACAGCCGACCGTTTCCGGTGTGTGAGCTGCTGCGCAGAATATCGGCGCACTATTCTCTCGCATACTATTCAATTTATTGCTTACTCTGTCACATGATTTACGAGCAAAGGGTATTTGGAGCCGACTTATTTGTATGTGAGGGTATATATAGCTAATATATTGATGGTTATGCATACATATTTCTATATACCTATTAGAGATTGAATCATAGATGACCTAATTAGAGAGGATTTTTTTATATAAAACGTAATTTATTCATTGGTCAATATTTTACTCATATGATTAATTAAGACCATTTTCCTAAGTTTCCACTTCATAACTAGGTAGGTACTAATTGTCAGTATTATTTTTTCGCTGTTAGGTATATTGGTTGAGTACTAATTTTGTTGAATTTTAGCTCATTCCTCCAGTGATTAAGATTTATAGCATTTTAAAACATTGTTAGTCTTATTGGATCAATCACTTAGTACCGCATTTAGACATGATAAGGCTCTAAGCTATTTGTGCTATTGCTGCAGTATATTTATGTAAATGATAATTCTCCCTCGAACCTTTTTTTTGGGGCCCCCAAGAATGTGGGGTCCTAAGCTATATCTGTAGGTAGGGGAGGGAGGGGCTTGTTGTAACAATTTTTAGAAAAACTTATATATCTTCAGATCTATCGGTTAAATTACCACTAATTAAATATCAATTGATACTTTAACTCTTCTTCTTTTAAATCAAGTAAACAAAATACGAAAACTATAAGTAATTATTTCACAATAAATATTTATATAAAGAAAGCGGGATGTTACAATTTACCCCCATGCTGGGGTTTGTTGTAACATCTATTGGGGCAAGTAGTAACAATAATAAATAACGAAAATACGACACTTTTGACTATTTATTATTTGTTCGTTAGAAACAAAATAAACTTTTTCTATACTTAGCATGTAATCTTTATCAAATAAATAACTGAAATTTAGTTTTTAACTAATCTATTTAAAAGATTTCTTATTAACTATATATCTTATTTCGTAAGACAATACTTATAATCAACATGGCACTTTAAAATAACAGTAAATGAAATTATGTACCTCTAAATTAAATCTAGTAATTATCTCTTTCTCATACCTTACATCTTACAAAGTATCGTATACAATAATAAACTTTTGGATAAGTTTCTTTATGATTAAATTCAATCCTCATCTGAGTTACAATTGATACAAACAAAAAAAATGTGTCTCCTGTGACACATCCTTCATGTGCCCACATCTTGCAAACAATACATTCTACCCAATCGCATTTATTTGAAGCTTTATAAGCTTTATTACAAACTAGACAATACTACTCTTCAGTCTGAGATTCTGAATCTGAACAAAAAACCCTTTTTTTTAACTCTTTCCACTTCATTTCTATTTTTCGTTGATTTACCTTTGCCTTTCCCCTTCTCCTTTCCTTTGCCCCTATCTTTATCATCTTTTATTCTGTTTTTTCTTCATCTTGTCTTCATATTCCATTCGTAAAGCTTCCTTTTCAGGAGTATCCGTCAAAACAGTAGATTTTCTTTTGTGTCTGCTTGTTGTGTTTTTTCCGCGGTGGCGCCTTTGGTAAAGGCGATGGCGAAATAAAAATTTGTACACTTGAGCAACTTGGAGTTGGTTCATTCGCAGTTTTGATGTAACAATTTCCGTGGTGCTAATATCCAATTCAAGGGCAGAATCTAATAGTTCTGGGTTTTCGAGAAAACGTTAAATTTTCGAGACGAGACGTTAAATTTTCAGTTACATTTACAGCATTTTCGGGTTCTTCAGTAGGATCTGGACGGTCGGTGACATAAGATGGCGCAAAGTCACTGTCTTGGAAAATATCAGCATTCAAAGGCCATAAACCTGAAGCTTTAAATCCATTCGTAATATTAGCAGGGTTTAAGGCGAGCGTAATGACTCCTTAACTAGGTATACCTGGGATATCATAAATAGTCATCGTCTTCCCTGGATTATGGCATCCATATTTCTTTTTCTTAATGTATCTGTAAAGAGATACGTGACATAGGCCGAAATTCTGACCCGTTTTCCGAATACTACAGTTGTTTTCTAAAACTTCAGCTGCAGCTAACTCATACACCTCTTGGCTTTGTGTTGCCCACTCTGACTTTCTCTTATAGTCTCTCATTCTGGAAGGAAAAAAAATGAAATTACAAGGTTGCTAAGAAACCGTTATTGGTAAGTCGGGGGCAAGTTGTAACATGTTACAACTTGCCCCAATATTTTGTTACAACTAACCCCAGAGTATAATTCTGAACATTTATAAAGGTAACTATTTAATCAACTTAGTGATGTTTAAAACTGTTACACAACAACAGAGATAGATAAATTTTAAAATAAATAAAACACAGAATCTTTCAAATTAGTCAATACTAATACCGCCAATCAAATTTTACGAGAGTATAATTTTACATTACCTGGTAGAAATGAAGCACGTACTTGTGTCCGCTCACTGCGCCGTCTGGCGGGACTCTGGCTATGACGACATTATGAGGCGCGATATAAAGGTAAGATTGAGTCAAAGAAATACGTTAACAAAGTTTAACTTCCTGGTCAAAAATCACTGTTACTACTTACCCCTGTTACAACAAGCCCCTCGCTCCCCTACTAGCTAATAGGTACATAAATCCTGCACTGACTCTACCCTACATAAAAACATTTTTTTATCTATTTTTTTATTGAATCACAAATATTCTAATCTTTTTGCATATAAGTAAATTACATCAAGATAAAAAGGACATAGGATAATTAAAATAAAAAAAATGAGTAGGTAATAATGTGGGAATGTGGTCGAGTGCGAAATAATTATTGCAATATAAAATACATAAATAAATTGATAAGTAAACAAATAAATGTTATTAAAGTATAAATAAATTATAAAAATAGGTAAAGATATATTACCTACCTACCTACAATTAAATAAACAATATAACGGGCCATCTACATATTACGTAATCTCGTTTTGGGGTTTTTGGACCCCCCTCTTTTCCCCATGTCAACAAACGTAATCAGCGGCTTGATCCCCCTCCCTCCCCCCCAATATTACGTTATCTACCGAATTTGCGGAAAATGTATAGAATCGTAAACCTAGCGTTTGTAAAGTGCTTCTAAAAATGTACTTTATTAATTTAATCACAAAATTTCAAACTCTTTGGCTTATTTTACAAATCCCAATCTTCAGACCGCAGCGCTTCCAGGAACAGACCCGGGTGACTCAATCGCAGACGAGCGCGTGGAGTATCTACTCACATCGCGCGTGCGGGGGGAGGGGGGATCTTCGGCGTGGCTGCAGTATTTCCGTGCAGGTTTAGACAAAAAAAAATGCGATGCGGTGACCAGAGTTGATTACTTGATGTGGAAAGCCCCTAAACAATAAAAACAGTCGACTGGAGGCTTTCCGTCACACACCCTACCTACTCGCCAGACGTTGCTACAATAGATATTCGGAAAAGTAACTACTTTTCCGGATATATCATTGATACTTTTCCGTGCGCGGGGTGCGAACCTGCAATGGGTAGGACTCTGGCCCTGGTCAGTTTCCCCTGGGAATCAAACCTCTGGCGCTCCTGGACGGTCTGCACACCGTGCGGCGCAAGCCGCAATCGATTGTGCTCTCTGACTAACAGTCGGGGGAGTCTGGACGCTGTATTGTTTCCTATAGAGGTAAGGTGGTTGCGTACCTTACGGCGACTGCTCTTGAAATGACCATTGGCCATCCGATCCCGGGTTAGAGGCGGGCAAAGGACGCCATGGTCCACGATATATTCGGTATTCACCGTTTCACCGCTTCGTAAGGGAGAGGACTGCGCAAGCGACCTCGAACTCGGAACCAATCGAGAGACCGGAGAAATCTGGTCACAATTGGTAGTTAGGGCGCGAGTGCCGCCCGCCAGGTAACATACCTGGCTATCTCGCGGTAAGGCGTTGGTCTCTAACGGTTTGTGGCGTAGCTAGACGTTGGATTGTTTTGTCCAAAGTCTTCTACGCTCACTCCAGGGAGATAGAACGACTAATCGTTAAAACTCCCTGTGGTGACGAACTCGCCTGTTGTAGTCGACACCTCAAGATGATACTTTTCCGTATTTGGGAACTAATTTTCCGGATATTTATGTCCACAAGGCAGCACTGTCATTGACATTGCTCCGTTGGAGGCCAAGCACTATTGCTGCAATATAAAGTATGATTGTTTCCAGTTGGAGAGGGCGACCCATCCACATCCTTTGTTGTGCAACTTGCATTGCAAAAGTGCACCGGCGGGGATAACTTGCGTATTTTTGGATCTATGCCGCCCACGCTCGGCGATGGCGCGGCCGACCAATCAGCGGGCGGGGGGCGTGGCCACGGCGTCGCCCCGGGCCACCATTGGCCGACGGTTAGGCGATATCGGTGACAAAAACTGCGCAGGAGCGCGGGCGATGCAAAAAGCGACGATAAGCGGTTTGCGCGTACGATAAGCGCGTTCATACGATAGCGATACTCGCACCTAAACATGAACAAGTAATACGATCCCCTGCATCTCGTTATGCGGCAGGGAAAGTCAAAAGTAAAAGGACTAGCACCAACAATTTACAATAAAGGGTAGACCGAGTACGATAGTAACACTTTTGAAACAACGGCTTTCACTCGTATGCTGTCGAAATTCACTCTTATGCTGTCGAAGAAATGTGGCCTCAGAAATACTCTGTATGGTTATGTAGAGCGGCTTTCTCACTTCAACCTAATAGACTTAAAAACCCTTAGGACTATAACTGATATAACGTGTCTCCATAAGCTTTTGCACAATCGACTAGACAGCCCAGCTAGTCTAGAAAAAGTTCAATTTCGTGTGCCACCGCGACTAACGAGGAGCTCTCAAACATTTTCGGTTGTCGCTTGTAATAACAACATCGGATCGAATAGACCTCTTGCCAGAATATGTCGCGTTTTTGATAAATCGTGTAAAGAATTAGATGTATTTTATGATTCCATAAATATAATAAAAGATTCGATCATACCTAGCCTATCTCCTACTTTTTAAGATTTCACTAACTGCCATCATAATGTACTGTATTAGCTTTATTATATTTTTTCCTACTATCAACGTTAGCTTTATTATGTTATTTCTATGTTAATGTGTAATGCAAGCATTGCAAACTATTCATAGGCTAGTAAATTTGTTTCGTTTAAATATGTTTTTAAGATACTAGTATCATATATTTACTATCTGTAAGTTTTCTATAAAATAAAATAAATAAATAAAACGGCTTGCACCAGTGGCGGTTCCGCCAGAGGCCAACGCCTTACGGTGAGGCACTAAAAAGGTAACCCAGTGGGGCCACCTCGCCCCCAGGCTACCAGCTTCAGCCAAATTTCTCACGACTGGTTACGGATTCGAAGTCGCTTGCGCAGTCCTCTCCCTCACGTAGCGGTGATTCGGTGTATTTATTTTGGGCAGTTCCAAACGCGTTCGCATGCGAAACATGTGACTGCAGCAGGGTGAGAGGTGCTCGGGGTCTACCATAACGTTGTTCACGAGAGTGCCCGATTTAGGCATTATGACCGCTTTACTTCTCCTTCCCCTACTTACAGAATCACCCTATGGACGGGTGTTCACTAATTTAAAACACACATGTAGGTACCTACCTAACTATAAAATTAGTAATAAATCGATCAGATATGCCCCGGCACATACAAGATATAATGTGTAGTCATCGATACCTATATAATCCCCTAGATGTGCCTTTCGTGCTCGAAAATGACCACTTCAAAACCACTACTGAAAGCCGGACAACAGTAGTTTGGTCGCAAATCGCTGGCAAACAGCCGACCGTTTCCGGAATGAGAGCTGCCGCGAAGAATATTGGCGCGCTATTCTCTCGCATTCTGTTCAATTTATTGCTCTCTCTCTCTCTTTCTCTCTCTCTCTCTCCGTCACATGATTTGCGAGCAAAGGGTATGTGGAGCCAACTTATTTGTATCTGAGGGCATATCTAGCTAATGTCAATGTGTGTAGTGGGTAGGTATAACCTCATAATTTCAATTTCCTTATGCACTGAGAAAAATATGCATAAATACGAATGTTTCTACAAGGATACTCGAACTGTAGTCCATACGTATGAATTAACATGACGCGTAACGGTGTTGGCATGACGGTAGCTACCTTGCCGTAATGTTAAAACATAATGTTATTTCATTATGTCGCAACCTTGGGATCTCGCTTCTAACATGACAGTCTGTAGTAGGATACGTACGGTTATAGTCGGACAAGTAAATCTTGTTGAAACTACGGTAGGCATACTTATATTTCCGTATTAACCGTACAGAAACCGTTGATAGCTACATATAATCGAGTAGCTAATGGTGTTTATACAAAATCCCTTGTAGGTAATTCATTAAAATTACAATTGAAACATAATTATTCTGTATTATACCGTACTAACAAAATGGTAGGTAAGTACCTAATGCAATTATCAATCCAATATATTTCTCAGTGTGGTGTGTTATCAGTTTAGATAAATAAATGAAATTAGACGACGCAACTCCTAGTTAATAAACTTACGACTTTACGATAACTTTGACTTAAATTACTGGGAGTTTATTACATGAAGACACTTTACCTATCTACGATAACTCGCATGTCTGGCACTGAGCATCCCTACTGGCACCGTCAGTGCGCACCGGTGCGTGGAGTGCACGCAGTGCGTGCTGCGTGCAGGCGGACGCAAAAAGCGCTATTATGCACCGAGAAATTTAAATTACTATTATTTCCACACATGAGTGTGTCCGCCTAGTCATTTCAAACGTTCAGATAATTGCCCGAGTCCGAATGCCTCTCGTCACTTCTAGCCCATATTTGAACAGTGAAGCTAACTAATGCTATTTCCGTTTAATTAACTTTTTCAGATACAACGGAGTATCTGACTGCATACGTTGTATATGGGGAGACTGCGTTAACGAGATTATTATAGGCATTGCAATACAAGTGTAAAGTTATTGCATATTTAAAATATATTAACATATTCAGTTTAATTGTAGGTTTTCAGTTTATCGCCTTTAAAAACACGGTTTTATCCTAATTATATAGATGTGTCTAGCGAGCTCATGCAAAACACATGTTCTAATTTTTTACACGTATGTAAAATCACTAAAATAACTGGCCATACTGAAAGAAAAAATCTACAGGTCGTAATAGTGAAACGGAAATTGATAAACGAATTATGCTTGCACTGGTAAATGTGTATATTACCATATGTGTAAGTAATAAAGCCACATATCGTCACATTTTCGATGGGACATATTATTTATTTTATTATTTGTTGTGTGGGGCTTTTCTAAGGTCTTTATGAGCCTTGTAAAACTGCGACCATTTCTGATCTATTGTGTTCGTTACCTACTATAGTTCTGCTCTAAGCCTCGTGTTATTTAAGAACTGCAACATGCATTTGGCGCCAGATTGTTTTACCTCCTCAAGTTGGAGGTAATGACCACCCAAATGGATGTATCTTTTACGCATCAGCCGGCTACACTCGCACATGAAGTGCACGGGAGTTTCCTCTGCCCCTTGGCAGAACCTGCTCATTTTTGTGTCTCGGAGCTTGAGGTTGTACATGTGTTTGTTCAGGCCGCAATACCCCGTGAGCGCCCTCAGCAGTATGCGTAGATTGTTCCTATTTAGCGATAAGGCCTAACTGGCCGTCTTAGGGTCGTAAGCCTTAATTAGCGCTTTGGATTGATTCAACCCTGGCGTGTTGTTCCAGTGGTTGACGGATTGTTCTAAACATGTTTGTTTGAGCATTAGGTTTGCAAGGCATTTTTGGTACGCCACAGCAAGGTTCAGGGCCGTATAACGTTCCCTTTGCTCCCGTCTTAGCAAGTTCGTCCTCTTTTTTATTTCCCTCGATTCCTGCATGGCCGGGAACCCATCTTAGAATTATCCTGTTCTTTTCGCCCAGGGAATTCAGTAGTGATACGCAGTTTTGCACTTGCTTTGAATTAATAGTATTCAAGGCTAGTGCCATAAAATGATGGGACATAACACTATTACATGTAATGCTAAAAACGTAATTTATTTCATTAAACTAAAATGAATCTCCATAAACAATACCTCAAATATTGTCCTTTCGACATATTTAACTAATTCTTAACTTGACTTCTAGATAAAATTGTATTCTGGCGTGTATGTGCTCTGATTTTAGAAAATTATTGATTTATTGATTTTAAAAAATTCACAAAAATTACCTAAGAATACACTATAGGTATGTACATACCTATACAGAAGAAAATACCCCATAGCAAGAGTCGTTTATTTTTATATACACTGGAAAAACATATCGACGTAATACGTAGAAATACGTATATTTCAAAAAGGATTACGTTATAACTCGGACTGTGGTATACCTATACGTACCAATGAACTAACATGACGCGTAACGGTATTGGCGTAACAATAGTTATCGGGTAGTAATGTTAAAACATAATGTTATTTTATTACGTCGCAACCTTGGGATCTCCCTTCCAACATGACAGCATGTAGTAGTATACGTACGGTTATAATCAGATACGTGAACCAGATTAAAAGGTGTTCAGAAGTAATAAATTTTAAGAATACAACATTTTAAATTCGAAAAAAGCTGTAAGATGTCGCAAAATGACGATAGTTGTAGAGATAGGACAGATAAGTGTTGGTAGTATAGTACAAGTGTAGGATAATACATCCACAGAATTCTAACCCCCATTTATTTATTTTTCTAGAGGCAGTATTACCGGATTTTTTTTTCTTTAATTTTAAAAAAGCTGCCATTTTAAAACAAATTGCAGATGTCTGTCATCTACTTTTGAAATATCAGCATTAGGATTTACTATTTTTGTACGTAATTTAGTCGTAATCGTTCACCTATTTTCTGAATAGGTATTTGGTATTTCCTGAATAGTACATACAGATATGATATACACTCACAGACCCACAAAGCACACAAATTTCGCTGAATTCCTTTGCTCTCCATACTTAGGTGAATTCATCTTATTTACGTTAAAAAATTAATGAACATTATGAACACAATGAATTTTGTCTATTTAAGCATTGTAATGTACTAACGTCTAATGCATTATTGGTTGGTCGCATAATTATTGTAATTATTGTAATTGAAAGAATGATAACTAAAATTCAGCATAAATAAAATAGTAGGCTTATACGAAATGAAGAGATTTCGAACCTGTTTTAAAAATCTCAACTGAAGAAAAAACTTCCTATTTTTAACCAGATTCTCGAAGAGATAACCTCAATAGCCGAGCTGAACTCAGCGATCTTAGAAAATGCTGTCCAACAATAACATCAGCAGTGAGTTTTTCAAAATGTATATATTCTTTCTTACTTGTTATTTATACTGGTTTTACCACTATTTTTGTTGTAGGTTGATAATAATTAATTATGTTAAAAACCTATTTTCAACTAAGATTTAATTAAAAGTATGTCTTTGGAACGGCTTAACTATTGAAATTAGACATGGCTGGATTATTTATTGTGTTTTTTGTTATAAATCGGTTGTATCACCACAAAACTTTCCCGGCAAGTAGCCAAAGACTTATGGAAGGATTTTGAGCGTGACGTCACTTCGGGAAGGAGATTGACCTGATTGAAAGACAGTCGGCGACGAACGCTGATATTACTGTAAATGCAACGCATTAAACATATTCGATTCAGTAGTTTACGCAAATATATCTAATTATACCGGCGAAAATTCTATGTGATTTTGACCATAGAAAAAATCTGTGTACCAAATTTTAAGTCTATAAGTCCAATATTTTGAAATTGAAATACGACTAGTGAGTGCGTCCTCTGATGGACCGATTTCAACTAAAACCTTTTCAACTCTTGCCATGACCAAATGGGCATGCATGCAGAATTTCAGAGGAATACATACAGACACACAGCCACCCAAAGAAACTGAGAATAGCCTTAATCGTGTCAGGGGAGCTCAAAATAAATATTTCCATCTACCTAAATCTGGAATTTTAAAAAATGCGCTTTCTCAATACACTCCCTCTCTTTTTATTTAATGCGCCTGTGTCCGCTGTCCTAAATTTTGTATAAAAAGCTCTCCGTTCAATTACTCAGCTAGGCGACAATTCAAATTCCGGTAAATCAGTTAGTGATCATAGAAAGGTCAATGTTTTCATGGTAAGTGTTATACCTCAGTACTTGCACTATTAGGTATCTACCTACCTACAAACCTCTTATGAACAGGATGCGTAATTTCCCTGCTCGCCATATCAAACGAGCTCATCAAATGCCATTTTTACGTGAACAAATCAGAGAGTGATGATTGAAAGTAAAATGTTTTGATCGTAAGCGTACCGCAGTACTTGCGCTATTAGGTATCTCTACTTACCTACAAACCTCTTATGAACAGGGTGCGTATTTTTTCTCCTCGCCATATCAAGCGATCTCATTAAATGACCTTCTTACGTGAACAAATCAGTTACTGATTATTAAAAGGATAATGTTTTGACCGTAAGCGTACCTCAGTACTTGAACTATTAGGTATTTACCTACCTGCAAACCTCTTATGAACAGGATGCAGATTTTCTCTTCTTGCCATATCGAGAAAGCTCACCAAATGGGCATTTGGACGTAAAAAGGGCTTTTTATGTAAACAAATCGATTTTCGAAATTTTACGCGAACAAACAAGTGATTATTGAATGGATAATATTATGATTGTAAGCGTACCTTGCTTACCGTACTTGCACTATTAGGTATCTACCTTCCTACAAACCGGTTATGAACAGGATGCGCATTTTTCTTTCCAGCCATATTATCCATACCTGTTATCCATCCCCGGTCATAGCAGCGACTTCTTTTCGTACTCCTTCTCCGTGGAAGCTGCACGACTCTGGAATGCTCTACCGAATAATGTTAGAACAGCCCCCAGCATTTCCTCGTTCAAGGCCAGGCTCAAGGAGCATATAATCCTAAAACCATAAACTAATCAACCCTCCTCTTACCCTCCTTTCAGCTTCCTTTTCCTTCCTTCCTCTCCCTCCTTTTCTTTGCGTCTTTATTTAATTATAGTAATTTGTTTTCCTTTTTTTTAATTTATTTTTCTTTTTCGTTTTCTGTCTGTTTCTTTTTTTTCTAATCACTTTAATTTTTAGTATTCTTTTGTGTAACCAACGTAACAAATTATATTATAAACTTAAGCTATAGGTTAGCTGATAGATATTGCCGCACGGCAATAAGCCCGCCTTTTTATTTTAAATAAAGAGTTTATTATTATTATTATTATTATTAGCTCAACAAATGCCCTTTTTACGTGAACAAATCAAAGAGTGATGATTGATAGTATAATGTTTTGATCGTAAGCGTACCGCAGTACTTGCACTATTAGGTATCTACCTACCTACAGACCTCTTATGAACAGGATGCGTATTTCCCCTCCTCTCCATATCGAGCGAGCTCATCAAAATGCCCTTTTTACGTGAATGGAAAGGAATCGACGGACACAATGGATCGTGATGCGAGTGAGGCCCGCGTGCGCGCGGCCATCAAATGCCGCGCACGCCAGGAATCCCGTCAAAATTCTGCAGAATTCTGGTCCTGCCGGGCAAAAAGTCCGTCAGCGGCCGGTCAGCGGCGCGGCGAGAATGTCATCGAAACGTCGCATATATCGATCGAATATCGACGCGGCGCGGCGGCCGCTTTTTGCCCCGCGCGACCGCAGCGCACAGTCCGCGCAGCGCAGGCCAAGACACTTGGCACCGGAGTCCCGTTCGTATTGTCTTCCTCTTGGAAATGACGGAGACGGCTGCCACGGCTGCCACGGCTGCCATGGCTGCGACGGCTCTGGCAAAACGGACAGGGACGAATCTGCCACCAAAATATCCTTTCGATTCATTAAATACTAGCTGACCCGTGTGTGCCGCAAAATATCTATACTAATATTATAAAGAGGTAAAGTTTGTGACGTTGTAGGAAGTAATCTCTGGATCTACTGAACCGATTTTGATGCAGTAAAAGGGAAAAGTCTTTTGATTTAAACACTTGAGACGATAAATTTACTTATTTTGATATGAATTCATAATGGTTGATAATATGACCAATAAACATGATATGCTGTTGCTAACTTTTTTGTAGGAATTACCAAGCTCTACAACTTTACTCTAGAACACAATCATATATCTCTCATCGTTAAAGCAGCGTTTGTAAGAAACGTTTTCATTCGACCGTTTTTCTCCGACTTACTTTGCAAATCCGACTACCACGAAAAAGTATTTTTATTTTTCGGATTAATGTACAGCCTATGATACTCACAAATAACCTGACTTTCTATTAGTAAAATAATTTTCTAAATCAGTTCAGTAGATCCAGAGATTACTCCCTATAACCTCACAAACTTCACCTATTTATAATATTATATTTATTAAATATATCTATGCGGGCTCATGTTGGATGACTCGCCATAAGCATGCGAACCCTAAGGTAGTGCAGAAGAAATATGAAATGGACACAGATTCAAATCTAAGGGGGAAGGGAGACAAACCGGGGTCCTGTCCAGGTTTTTGATATGAATTCATAATTGTTGATAAAATGACCAATAAACATGACCTAACGATTTAAATTATTTTTTTAATATAAAAAACTACTTTTTGTGAGTTGAATATAAAATGTAGACATATGCTGTCGCTGACTTTTTTAGGCA
Organism: Micropterix aruncella; assembly: GCA_944548615.1. Taxonomy (NCBI): domain Eukaryota; kingdom Metazoa; phylum Arthropoda; class Insecta; order Lepidoptera; family Micropterigidae; genus Micropterix; species Micropterix aruncella. Next base: position 7,066,006 of record OX155956.1, on the reverse strand, counting down.
TTATCAAGCTCTATCAAGCACTTCTCTAGAACTTAATCATATGTCTCTCATTGTTAAAGCAGCGTTAGTTAGAAACGTTTTCGTTCGACCGTTTTTTCTCCGAGTTATTTGCAAATCTGACTACCACGAAAAAGTCTTTTCGATAGACGATAGACGACACGGTCGCGGTTCCATACCTATGTCGTATTATCTCTTTAACTATTTATGCAGTAAAAGGGAAAAGTCTTTTGTTTTAAACACTTGAGACGATAATATTAGTATAGATAGAAGACACGGTCGCGGTTCCATACCTACCTATGTCGTATTATCCTTTAACTATTTATGCAGTAAAAGGGAAAAGTCTTTTGTTTTAAGCACTTGAGACGATAAATTTACTTATTTTGATAATAATTCATAATTGTTGATAATATGTCCAATAAACATGACCTAACGATTTAAAATATTTTTTTAATTTGAAAACTACTTTTTGTGACTCAAATATAAAAGTTAGAGATATGCTGTTTCGGACTTTTTTGTAGGCAATATCAAGCTCTACAACTTTTCTCTAGAACTTAATCAAATATCTCTCATCGTTAAGGCAGTGTTAGTTAGAAACGTTTTCGTTCGACCGTTTTTTCCGACTGACTTTGGAAATCCGTCTACCACGATAAAGTCTTTTAATTTCTCGGAATAATATATAACCTATGACACTCACAAATAACGTGGCTTTTCAAAGCATTTTCAAGTTCAAAGTTTTTAAAAGAATTTTCGAAATCGGTTCAGCAGATCCAGAGATTACTTCCTACAACGTCACAAACTTTACCTCTTTATAATATTAGTATAGACTAGCTGACCCGTGCCCGCTTCGTTGGGCGGTAAACATTATTACTTGTGATGAAATTATGAGTGTTGTTCGGTTAGTACTGAGTCCTATGATTTATTTCCTGACTGCCAAAAGGAGGGTTGTATTTTTACTGCATATATGTATGTATTTGCATGCCAATTTGGCTATATTACCGGGTTTCAAATGAGTGAATGAAATGATTATGATTGAATAAATTATGTTTATTTTAATTGTTCAAAACTTCTCTATATACTATATTAGATGTAATGTACCAAAATAAATTGTATTTCAGGAGTTCCAACCCGAGATAAGGTCGCGGTTCCATACAGCTATGTCCTATTATCTCTTTAACCATTTATGCAGTAAAAGGGAAATTGTATGCAGTAAGAAAAGTCTTTTGATTTAAACACTTGAGACGATAAATTTACTTATTTTGATATGAATTCATAATTTTTGATAATATGACCAATAAACATGACTTAACGATTTAAATATTTTTTTTATTATAAAAAAACTACTTTTGTGACTTAAATATAAAATTTAGACTTATGCTGTTGCTAACTCTTTTGTTTTTTTTTCTCACTAAAGCGCCTAGGATTAAAGCGCATGCCGTACTATCGATTGTTCATTTGATTTTCGACAGCATCCTTAGTAAATTTTTGTAGGCGTGTTTAGTATTTGTGATATCTCTGCACTGAGAAAAATTTAACGATTTAGTACATGGAAATAATCGTCGTCCCGATTTAAAAAATCTCGTCGCGCCTAGAAACAATCCTTCCCACAGAGAGGAGACGAAGGGGCTACACGTGCGGAGACGAATTTAATATGTACACATGTCCACTGTAGATCTGAAAAATATTTATCCAATCTAGATCGAAAATATTCCAGACTTAAACGCACTTGATCGGCCGTATTTAAAAATCAAGCTTCACTTGTTATCGGAATCAACGAAAAGTCAAGTGCATTCGACCTGTAGCCACATGTGCTATCATGACTTGCAGAAAGCCTTTGCTTATACCTATTAATATAGCTTTCATTATATACTGAAAATTACCGACGACATCTGCAAGCCGTGAGCGATATTTCAGTAAACTAAAAATTATTCAGAAACGTCTACCTGGCCTGCGGTAGGTGGCCATCGAAATTAACACCGCCTATGAGACGAACTTTGATAAGGTAATAGATTCTTTCGCGGGAAAGAAAGTTCTACGTTTAAAACTGTACCAAGATTGGATAGTAAAATTTGCTGTCACTTAAGGATTTTAGGTATGTGTACAGTCTGGCTTGTGCGTTATCTACACTGACTGTATGTATTATATATTATTATCACAGAAACAGTTATTAGAGTTAATAGGTAATAAGAAGTGCCAATTTGTTAAAAGGTTCTTGTTCTACAAAAAACACACTGTTTTAGTGTCACAAAAAACCCACCGAAGATATTTGTTTTGTTTTTTTTTTAAATCATTTATCCCAAATGCTGGAGGGGAGGAATGCTATGTCAAATGTTTGCCCCGGGTCGAAAAAATCGTAGATCCGAAGCAAAGAGGCACTGCTCATAATTTTGACGAAATGAGACATAAAAATCAATAATACAGTCGCAATAACATTCAAGCCAAATCCTACCAAAGGTTTATAATGTACTCGTATATACGAAATAAAACGATTTTTTGTGTGTTTTTCGATTGTGCAATATTTTTTCCATGTGTCTTATTCTTCTAAGAGTCTTTTGTTAACATATGGAGAATGTTACTGGGTCTGCAAATTCGCTTGAAACTTCGTCATATTAGAGCTTATATGTATACAAATACATTAGTATTTGTTTCATTCAAAAATACCAAGTAGTTTTTGTTTTGCACACATTTAAAACCCCGTAAATATCGAACCCGGCGATCGGGCGGCCGGCTACTGTGTGACGTCATTTTCCAACACTCCGATCGCTCGCGCGCTCTCGTTATTAAAGCACTGCCGGTTGTCAGCGGTTGCACTGTGTATTTTGCTATGAATTAACGAAATCTACTCGTCAATGGATTTCATTTTGTTTTGTTTCGTCCGAGCATTATACTGTTACGTTCATAGAGTGTATTCAATTAATTAAGTGCAGTACAATGGACGAAGGATTTGAAAAAGGGTTTATTGAATAATAGTGATTTTTTTGCCGCCGAAATGCGAGGAGTAATAATGCAAAAGTAAGTTAATATACCTGTCGGCCGCTTAACATATCTATTTTGAAAATCTAATTTAACGAATACCATATAATAACCAATTTAGCAGACGCAGCGCAAGTACCAAATCTTTTAAGTTTTGTGTAATATATAAATAGTAAAATGTTAATAATTATTCTTTTTAATAAAATTTTACTAAAATAATTTGACTTATTGCGAATACAGTGAAACGGACACATGTACTAAACGTTTTTTCGCATTTTGACATCCATTGGAACAAGAAAAAACAACTTTCTTGATTCATTGGTGGTTGTGGCTTTACATTTTGGCACAAAACACAATTTTCTACTATTTGGAATAGACATTTCAAAAGATATTAGCGTAATCTTCTAATGAAACCTTGTAAACCGTACGGTGGCGCGCGACGGACTGAGCGAGTGTTGAACTATGACGTCACACGCAGCGAGCGCCGGCGGAAGAAACTAGGGTTGCGCATCTATATTTAAAATTCCCTATCTCGAAAACTAATGGACGTATCCAAATATTTTTTTCACACGATTTTTTATATTTAGAAGACAATACGGAGAGCTAAAAATAAAAAATAGTGAACATTCTCCATTATCCTTCATTTACCCGGTTTGAAATATTATTATGTTTATTGTTTTTTTATTTATAATAAAAGCACATAATTATATAACGAACTGTAGGGAATCGTTAAAATCAGTCAATTTCTCAGTTTATTTAAAATTCATGAAATATACTTTGCGACATCTCTCTTTCAAGAAATTATTACCTACTCCCATGATAGTGACATTCGATTATTTGTACCCACATATATTCAATAAATATTTTGCAAATATTTAAATATAATATGTGGTAAATTTTAAAGTGTCACAGATAAAGCAAAAGTCCCTACCAGTAGAGACAGTAAAACCGACACAGTTATTAAAACCGTTATAAACATTTTAGGCGTAATAGTAATTACAGATAGAAATAAATATAAAGTATCCAGGGTTCACGGTATCGCCAAATCAGCGTTCGCATGCCTTAAAAAAATAGCTTATCTGAAAAGTGCACAAATTTCATCTAATGTCGGCATCCAATGTAGTAACGTAACTTTTGTTTGCTTAAATGATTTAAACATTATTAAACCATATAAGTTATAAGTTTGTTTTGTTTAATTTAGATTGAATTTAATTATATTATTATAGGTTTCAATCGCGTGTCCCAATCTAGAAAAATGCTGTCCCTTTCAAAATCAGAAATAAAAAGAATAGTAATTGAATCAAAATCAAGTAATATTTATATGAATACACATATTCTCAATGGTTGTACTTTCAATTTATTTCAGCAAGAAATAACTAAAATACCTTCTATTTTTGTAAAAATATTGGTAAAAATTCGTGGTACTTCTCCTTACTTAAATAAGCAATGCATATCCCTAACCCAATTTTAAAAGTGTTGATTTAGCCCTAAAATGATGAACTTAAAACAAAATAACCTAAAATATAGGTTTATTTTATAAATTGTTTCAATGCCCTAATGAAATTTTGTACACATATTGGGCTCGATTGCGTTTCTTCGTGAACTAAAATTGGAAATAAGTTCGTATGAACGAGACAAGGCAATACGCTACAGCGGAATGTGAAATAAACTGCTGTCACTTTTTAGCATTAAAATTACCTACCAAAAATAAAGCATGTGAATCTAACACCGCACGAAATGTGTCCAAATTTATTAAGACAAATATAAGTTCGACAGGTAGTCTTTATCGATGATCGTTCGTTTCATATTCTGCTCTAACGTATTGCTCTATCTCGTTCGCTTGAACTAATTTCAGTTTTAGTTCACAAAGAAACGCAATCGGGCCCATTGTCTCCAGGAAGTATTAGCGGTTAGGTCGCCTGATCTTATATTGTAAGTTTCCTGCTTTGATTCCCGGTTGGGTCACCATTGGGATAAAATTAACGGAAATGCATTTTAATTCTGTCGATCGAATAAGAACGAGACACATGTTACACGTAATAATACATATAAACACTTAATATTGGGGTTGGTTGTAAGAGATTGTCGTATGATAATAAAGACGACCATTGTGAAATTTCACAATAAAGAGTAAAAACAAAGATATCTTTATGAGTAATAAATAATACCCCTTAGTGTCAATCCGGAAAAAAAGAAGCTGGAATTTTAAGCTTCCTTTTCAAAACATGGCAGTATGTTACATTGATTACGAAATTCGAAAATTTTGAATTCGTTGCTATGACGAATTCGATATTCAAAGTTTCAGCAAGAGGGTCGCTTCCATGTCGACTTTCAATGGGCGTCCGTTGAAACCGGTCAACTGGCCATTCCAAATTATTAGGCGAACTGCGATAGACGTTACTTTTATGGGTTTTTCCTGTTCATCAATATTCATCTAGAAATAAGATTCACTATAAGCGACCTCAGCTTTTATAATAGACGAAAAAACACCAATCCGTCCCTGTTCCTCCTCATGGTATAGCGATAAAAAGAAGCAAACGTCGAAAGGAGTGACATAAATATTGTATGGACGAGCCTGGAATATTAAAACGCGTGCCCACATTCAAGACGACTAATGAATGACTTATACGCCCCAGCCTAGCTACATGTTCTTTACTGTTTCTTTCGACAATTCGTTTACGAACCTTCTGCGACCTCAAAGCTCTATAAGTGATTTTTCAATACCTTCAGTTATTTTTGGAAGTGCTCGAAGCAGTATGCAATGTCATTAGGTGGTCGAGCGATGACATCATTTCGAGAGAGGTAAAACTCGCATATTATTATTGGTTTCCATATTTGACGACAAACACATTAAGCTATTATAATTATCAGGAAAATATGTCTAGCAAATGTAGGAATAAAATGCAAAATAAAATACAAATTACACTCAAAAAGTAGCGATTTCGAAAGAATAAATATTTTGTAGATACGCATAGATAATGGCTGGTTTCAGGGAATGATTCAATTAAATTCAATTCAATTCAATTTATTTTTTCCAAAAAATCTTAACAGATTGTAGAAATTTAATATCTAGGTGCATTTAAAGTAGTCTATTCGTCCCTTTTTGCAATATCCAAATTGATCACCAAGTATTCAGTTCAAAGTTCTTGATAATTGCTTCTATGATATGCAACATTTTAATACTGGCGATACTCAAAAATCATTATCAAAATGTACTTACTAAAATCACAAATTGAAATAATCAATAAAAATAATAAAGAAATGCTGCTTAAAACTGTAAAAAAAAAATATCATTAAAAATTAACAATTAATTGGTTGAATTATTTAAAACACATAAATCGGGTAATTATCTTCTATCTATTGTGTATTTGACCGATTCCGCTCCTTTTTCGAAGAAAATTATTTCGTTGATTGTGTCCACTCCTCCATCCCACCCAGAAGGTGTGTCAATCCAGTATTTCAACTTCAACACGTATAATTTATTACACCCCAACAAAACAGAATTGGAAGAGGAATAACTAAAGAAATCCTTGAAACAAAATCCTAATAAATTTGCTCTTTTTAACTAAAGTGACTGATTTCGAGGAGTTGGCGAAAAGCTCCCTATAAATTCTTTGTTTTTTTTAATTCCCTTATTATTACTATAGGTTAGTAGATACTTAAGCATACAATTAATTATTTCTTTTTCTGTATTTGTTATATTTCTCGATTATTGTATTATTGACTATTTTATTATTGATTTTGCTTACATTATTGACTCAGACTTTCATCAATCATTACATTTGATTGTTTTTGTATGATTTGCCATTCAGTTTTAAATTATTTTGTTATTTTTTATTACCCTCTATTCCGAAAATATTTCACCTTAACTCTCTCTAATTACAGAATACTAACATGTCTCTTGCTTAAATCAATATATATTTAAATACATAATATAAATAATTAATATGTACTACAACATGGCTGTTATTTAGGCATTTCACAATGTCAAATGCAGGTACCTACCTACTTATTTATATCAATTGAAAAAAAAAAGTTTGGCAAATTCAACTACATGTTATATAATTCTATATGGCAGCGTTTTCCAGACTATATTTGCCCTGTATTTTATATGCTTTCTCTTCGTCACGCACTATTTTTTACTATTCTTGTATAAATAACGTAATAAATTGGCAAAATAAAACACATTTGACTGTACACATAGGAGTATAATGTGACTGATTCGTTAACTTTTAACAATAACGTAATAATTACATTGCAATTATATTATTTGACTATTATTAGTAAGCAGTATGAAGTTTCTATTTATAGGCACAGTATACCCCAATATAGGTATATTTCCGAAACACGAGTGTTGGAAAACCCTGCTTCCCATAGGTCTTTAAAAAGGCGTTAGAAATTTTAGGGCTTGTTCTGCTAAAGATGGGTAACTACTCTTAACGACAAGATGTCCAAAAATTATTTATATTCTGTTGAATAGTTTTTTGAGTTGTCGACGTTTAAATCAAATAAATCTGTCCTGGATCCTATATTGACTGGAAATGGGTTTCTTATACACGCTTGGTTGCTGATGATTGGAGTAAAATATTCTTTCAGATTAGTCTCCACTCCTAGAAAATGTTCCTTGATAAGAGGTAAAGTATCGTGCACGAATGGATGACGTGCCACGCCTTTTTAATATTTAATAGTATGATTGGTTTAACCCACAAGGAGACAATGCTGCGACCCGGTATTTTATTTTCGTGGCCCGGTGCCGGGTACTCATACACTATAAAATTTATAGGAGTAGATTCTGATTAAACGAATGTAAACCCGAATATTGGAGCGTATCTCAATGTATGTGGGTAATACCGATGTAATATTATTGTTTTATTGTAACATGATAATTATCGAGTAAATAAAAATATTGCATTTATAATGTAATTTTATTTGTTATGTACAAATCAAATGTCACAATCAAATGTAAATGTACAAATAAAATGTCATAGACATTTTATTTGTGAAACATTAGCAAAAAAACAAATAGCACGATATGCCAAAAACTGTTGCCACTGATCCTATTTTAATGTTACCTAACTAGGCTATAACCTGTTCTGAGGCGGTCATTTAAATTGTTATAAATATGTGTATGGCCCTATATAAAATCTAAGTAAAGAAAAGTGCATAAAAAAATGAAAAAATATATTCTAAGATATACAATTAATCCTCATTATCTGGACAATGAAAGTAAATTTAAAAATATATAATATTAACCGTAATCATAATATGTAAATAAAAATGATGTTCAAATAGGTAGCATGTCAGTAATCATAATTGTTATAAAATAGAGTAAGATAATATAAAATAAAGTAAATACGTAATTATATAAATGTAAAAAAATCTAAATGAGATTAAAATGAGTATGTACTTATTTACTGATTAAATCGTAGAAGTATTAAAATAATCATGACAAGTAAATATATTAAAAAGAATTAAAAACACGACTGCCGTTACAAAAAGTGAACTATTGTATTTATAATTATTTTTATTACGGAGTTTTATGAAATATTTTTGACTTATGTATTTACCCATATATATTTCCGGAATGTACTCAATCGGACTTTTCATTTGACACTAAACACGATATATTTATGTCATTTCAATTTATTGACATTTTGATATTTATACGACTACTTACTTAATATTTGGACAGTTAACGTACCCTATGCCACTCCGGATACATAACGATTCTAACAATATCAGACATTTCTAAATCGGTTCAAGCATTTAGAAGTTATTATGAAAAAAAAAGGAAAATATACATAGACCTTGAACAAATTTCACTCCTTTTTTGTTGGGCCGTAGTGTAAAAAATAAAAGAAAACGTCGCATGTTTAAAAATTATAATAAAAACCTATAATATTATGACTGATTGCTATCTTACATATACTAAATGATAATGATAATAATGATGATGAAGAGTAGGGCCATGCAGATCCTTAGGACATCGTGAGAACCAGCCTTCCTCCGCTGCGAGCAGTGGCAACGCGGGAAGAAGGCCCGGTTCTCGTTATACCGGCAGAGTCGATCTTCGCCACGACTACATCTTTATCATAAAAATGTGGAGTTGCCATATCGGGTCGCGGAATTCATTGAGTATTGGAATAATGTAGGAAAAACAATCATTTCACTCTTGGACGATAAGAAACGCACATGCAAAAGAATAACTATGTATGGGAATGTTATGAGAAGCGTGATATTTAATAGCCTTTTGTTCGAAGGTGTATGCAACAATAATGATTGTTGCTCCTCTTTTCTAGGAATGCTGTTAGGTTATTTCCATCTATGACTATATTGTTATATTAAACTGCAAACGAAATTTCACAAAAATCTGTGCTTGAAAAAAATAATTTTAGGTAGGTACAGGTCGATTGTCATACACTAATGAGAGTTTAAATTCTTATTTATGGTAGATTATGACCATTGACCTACAAATTCTGACAACAGAAACAAATAATAAGACGCTGTCGGAAAGAGATAACGTTCCCTCATCAAACAACCCTCCGTTTTAAAAATAAAAATATATAAGATTTCTCGGACTTACAGTGTTGTGCAATCGGCTGGAAGATTTTTGAATATTTACGTAAATTTACGTATTTTCATTTGGAAAATATGGTGAGATTAATTTTACTTTCCCGACCAATCAACTGTTAGGGCAAGTATTGTGAAAGCGTATTTTAAAAAAAATTAGATGAAGACAGAAATATCGATTTTCACCCCCCCCCCCCGCCATCTAGACGATTAAGACCGTTCCAAGATTGAAGTCTGTCTGTGTACCTATCTGTGTGTCTGTGTGTGTGTGTGGTGTATCCCTCCACAATAGTGCCCAACCGCTTCATCCGATTGAGTTGAAATTTGGCGCGCAGGCATCATTTGATAATGGCAATTGTGGTGGAAATCGGTCCACCGCGCTACTCATACTTCAATTTCGAAATATTGAACTTAAAGACTTGAAACTCCGTAAACAGTTGCGTCGTTAGGCCAAAACTGCAATGTGAAATTTTGGTTAGAATATCTCTTATACAAGCGACACAAATAAATGTTATATTCCGCAGTATTTAAGAAAATACTACATCATATTGGAAAATAGCCATTTGAATACCACGGGAAAACTACAAAAAAGGGGGGGTGCAGGGGAGAAGGTTGGCGCGCGAGAGGGGGGTTTGCCTGCTTGCCGTGAATGTCTTGTGGTTTTCATTTTTACACAGATTTTAAAATTATTTTGGTGTCATATTTTGGTTATTGGCGTACTCTATTTTATAACTACATATAATTTTAAGCGAATTATGTCTTAGATGCTTTGTTGAGATCGTTGCTGATCCGCTTTATCCCATGGAACATTTTAAATAGTTCTCGGTAAATGGCAAATTATGACACTGTCCGAAAAAAAGATAACGGGGAAAATATAAGGAACGTTTGTCCCATCGTCGGAGTAACAGTCCGTTATTGTAACGTCAAGTGGTCTTGAGGATGTATGAGTATCCATATATTTTAAGATTGTAACCCTTCTAACAAAGCTTATATATTATATAGAATCAATAAATAATTGCGTCCCACGTCCCTCCCTCTATATGTAGATACGTCGTAATACCCTTTGTTTTTCTTTTATTTTTGGATTCACCTTTATGCTTTCGTTATCGTCTAATGGATTCCCATAACATATGGTCATAACACACTGTTATTACACTTTATATCTCTCATTAATGCAGTCACATAGAAACCAGACATTGCGTAATAAATTAACAAAGAAGCAAAAAATTCAATAAGCGCGGTCGCGGACGCCCTTGAATTTCGCCTGCATTCTTCTGTGTAGCGGTAAGCGCTCGTCTCGGCAACAAAATATGTAAACGCGCTCATGTTTGGAATTCCTAAGGAAGCTAATATGAGTATAGAATAATTTAAGGAGATCGCTTGTAGCTTCTGTCCGCGGGCTTACATGCATGCAAATGTCCCCACGGCTCTTTGCTTTTGGTTATCTTTCAATCTGGCGCCCTAAATGCTGGGCTATCAGCGTTATTTTAGTAGTATACGCACCTACCTGTATTCCAATAAAATTATATTGTATGTTTTATAGTGGATACCACTGAAGGCGTTTTGGCCTGCGAGCTTATTATTACTCCAATGCATGAGTGGATCAACACATGCAAAAATGGTCGACACTGCTATGAAGGATGCTGCGAGAATTGTCTTCGGCAGCCTCAAACATACTCCCGTCGAAAAGCTTTATCCACTCGTCGGCATCGCTTTCCCTGCAATACGTCGTGATGTCCTGGATGATTCTAAACGCCTAAGGTGATAGACCCAAAACACTCACTGCACGGGCAAAAACCATACCATAATCACCTCAAATCGTCAAAGTAATTCTTGAGTATTCAGTATTCAGTATTCAATTTATTCATTCTGTATATAGAATAAAAGCATGAATTATGAATTAAAGCTAATTATCGCATATTACAATTCGTCAGTTGCTAGTAATATATTAATATATGTAGATATAAAACTATTAAAGCATAAATATTAATTCGACAATAGCGTTGACTAAAGTCTTTACACGGCAGAAAAATAAAAAAAAAAAAAAAAAATAAAGCTGAATCCATGTACATGAGTATACATATAAAATGGATAATTATTATAAGAATATTAATAGTCATCTTAGGCACTTTATACAAAAAATTATCACACAATAGAAATTATCAAAACAAAATTGAAAAAAAAACAACGTATGTACATGCTCAGGTATGTTACGTTACACAATGTAATCTACGTATTAAATTATAAATTCATAATATTATTATTAAACAATAAGAACTAAAATGAGGTACCTGAAAGTTACATATTATTGTTAATCCCATTTGAAAGAATTGGCATGCTCAAAAAAATCACCCAGCTTATAGAAAGCATGTGTGGATTGCAGATTTTGTTTAATAAATCTTTTAAACGCCTTTGTTTTCCATCAATCGCTATGGAAATATTTACCAGAATAAAAATAGCAAAACTATACCTATCGGCTTGATGACGCGTAGATCAAAAAGGTAAATAATATTCCATATGTAGAATGGATATCATACGGTACCTATAATATTATTTCAAGGTTTTTCCGAGACCTGTTTGAGATTGCGAAAGCAGTCAAGTACCTATTCATTGACGTAAACTACGAAAGAGGTGGGTGAGTTTCCTGACTCCAACGCGGTGGATGGAAACAAAAGCCAATCCATCAAGATGCTCTTGAAGCTCTTCAAGCTTTTAACCATCTTGAACAGCCAATCTAGAGACCGTTTGTAAAATATTTAGTGCTATGAATCATAGTGAGCTTGCATCTGAAATATTGCAAAGGATTGATTGCAACCGATTGTTATAAACCAAATTATAGGTATAAACCTATAATCGTTTGTTATATGGCATTGCTAAATCTATTTATAACTCTAAACGAGTCTTACCTTCAAATATGTATCCTTTCTAGAATCGCTGACATCTGCAAGTTGAATGTTTGTAGCATCGATATATGATCCCTTAGATGGGCCTTTCGCGCTCGAAAATGACCCCTTCAAAACCGCTACTGAAAGCCGGCCAGTAGTATTTTGGTCGCAGTCCGCTGGCAGACAGCTGACCGTTTCCGGTGTGAGAGCTGCCGCGAAGCATATTGACGCGCTATTCTCTCGTATACGGTTCAATATTGCTCCCTCTCTGTCACATGATTTCTGAGCAAAGGGTACGGAGCCAGCTTATTTGTATCTGACGGCAAATCTAGCTATTATATCGATGGTTTATAGCCCACCATTTTTTCAGGTATTCTCTCCAGTTTGTCAGTCTGTCTGACTATTTATATCAGTATTTTCCGTGCTATAAACGGAACTCACTAAGCGTGAGAAGAGATTGGCTGTCAACCTGCCATATATATATATATATATATATATATATATATATATATATATATATATATATATATATATATATATATATATATATATATATATATATATATATATATATATATATATATATATATATATATATATATATATATATATATATATATATATATATATATATATATATATATATATATATATATATATATATATATATATATATATATATATATATATATATATATATATATATATATATATATATATATATATGAAAGTCGTGCACATCCGTAAGTATATCTCATTCAAACATAAGCATTTCCCAATACAAGCTGGGATTTCCTTCGCTACTTTTGAAGTAGCTTTTACTAATGTTATTTTAAATAAAAACATCATCCTATAAACGGATTTCTTTACAAACCTTATCAAATATAACTATATATATATATATATATATATATATATATATATATATATATATATATATATATATATATATATATATATATATATATATATATATATATATATATATATATATATATATATATATATATATATATATATATATATATATATATATATATATATATATATATATATACTGCTTAGGGGGTTCGCCGATAATCCGATCATCTGTAGAACAATCGGTTTGTTTTTACTCGCCAATTACTGCAGTACTCACGTATTGTTCGAGTTACCGCGACCTATGTTTATCGTTCAGTGCTGCTTCACGATGAGGACGCTTCGTACCCGAAATGCAATATGTTCGTCTGAGATAGAATTGGATATTTGGACGGTGCACTTAGAACAGCTACAAGGTACGGCTACAAGGTACGGTAGTGACATTTCTTAGCAATCAAAGAATTAGGTAAATAGTTAGTATATAGTATGAAAGTTCTTAAAATAAATTAATAGTTTAAAAAAAACACTAAAAACACGCTTTTATAAATGATCTTAAATCGTGGTCAAAGTTCATTACAAGACCTTTCTAACAAGTCCAAACACGGCTATGATACGATATTCCATCATGGAATGCCAGTGCCTATCTTCCGGCTTCATCATCAGACCTTGAAACCTAATCGTGGTCAAAGTTCATTCCAAATCTTTTCTAACAAATCCAAACACAGCTATGATACGATGTTCCATCTTGAAGTTCCAGTTCATATCTTCCGACTCCATCAGATCATATCAGATCAGTTCGACAGTACCATATTATTGTATTGTCATCCGAACTACATACATCTGCCAATTATCATGACACTGCGATCCTTGGAAGATGGTTAATTTAGTTACCTTAGATTCCATTACATAGTTACATACAGGTCGACCTAATAAAAGCCTGTTAATAATAGTATTGGGTATGCGGATACGTGATGGAATTGAATACGTGTGTAATAATAGCCTAGAAGACTAATAAACAATTCGGATTTACTCTAAGGTTAAGTAAGTTTTGGTAAATATAAATAAATACGGGACTCACGCTGACTCTTGCATAAACCACAGATTAGGTATAACTGTTTGGTTAAGCAGATCGCTTCAAACTTACACACTCGGAGCGATCACGTTTCCTCGCGCCGCGCTACCGAACACGAACGCTAGGCGAGCTGAGCTGCCTCTACTCGATGAACTTTGGCGCCCATCGATCATCGGTAATTGTGGTGGATCGTGGGAGAGCTCCGCCGAAGAAGCCGCGAACAAACAGCCAAATTGGCGAGCGCACCGCAGAGCAAACAGGCGGAGAAACGTTTACGAGAATGCAATGCCTTCGAACGGCACCGATAGGTTAAAAACCGCACTGCAATAGTGTAGATGCAGGCCATACATAATCATATTATTTACACAGAAAAGACACAGAACAAAACAGATAAAACCTTTTTACGTGATAGGATAATGATAAAACAGATAAAATGATAAACAGATAAAATAAACAGATAATGATTAACATATGAAACCTTTTTACGTAACTTATCTTTCTTTCAAAAATGTTAAAGATTCATAATGAAGGTAACTTTGTGTAAAATAGCAAAAGACTTATTATTAACTAGCTGACCCGTGCCCACTTCGTTGGGCGGTAAAACTTTTTACTTGTGATGAAATTATGAGTGTGGTTCGGTTAGTACTAAGTGCTATGATTTATTTCCTGACTGCCAAAGGAAGGGTTATATTTTTGCTGCATATGTATTTGCATGCCAATTTGACTATATTACCGTTATCTGTGAGTGTCTTCTTGTGAGTTTCTTATTTGTAAGTGTCTTATCTCTTTAACCATCTATGCAGTAAAAGGGAAAAGTCTTTTGTTTTAAACACTTGAGACGATAAATTTATTTATTTTGATAAGAATTCATAATTGTGGATAATATGACCAATAAACATGACCTAATGATTTAAATTATTTTTTAAATATAAAATACTACTTTTTGTGACTTAAATAGGGTGACTTTAACTCGGTGTCCGAGTTAAAGTCACCCTCTTGACGATTTTTGTTCGGTTAGAGAGCTCTGTTTATTGTGTTGACTGGGCTATAAATAGGAGAAACATTCAAATTCATTGAGATCGGCGTCCAAGCTTCATAATAATAGTGGTCGCATTGTAATTGTAATTCACGACGAGGGTCGTCCGCAGCTCCCGATAGACGAGTGGGCTGTTGTGGGCAACGTGACGGTGCGTGACACGGAAACAGCTGTCGGCCAATAAATCTTGTCTGCTTTATCGGCCGAGACATCGCATCGGTCGATTCGAGCCGAGCAGCGAAGGCCTGTGCTGTCCTGCAGCGGCCGCAGACCAGCATACGAAACGGACAACTGATTTCCGCGGTGGAGACCGCATCGCGACGCGGACGCCCGATATTAGCAGTGGAATTAAAACGCTCAGCGTGATAAGTTACTGCCTCTGTGCATCGCTTAAAGAAATATTAAGAAAGGACCATCGTATCTAACTAGATATCCACGCCTACTCTCTGTAGTTTTTCCTTGAATATAGTCACCCATGTAAAATGATCGAATGGCTTACTCGGTCGAGTAAAACGGCTGCGGTGTACTCTTTTATGTTTTTTTTACACGAATGCCCAACCAAAAAGGAGAGGAATGTGTTCAGGGTTCATATATGTATGTTTTCCGTTTCTATTCCACTGTAACTTCTAAACGCTTAAACCGATTTAGAAGTGTGAAGTAAACCGCTTGCTGCGAACCCCTGAAGTCGCTAATCACTAGTCAATCAGTTCAGTTGCGTTCAATACGAAACTATCTGCCTACCTGCATTATGGATAGCAATATTTACAGTGAAACGAGCGGCACTCATACCAATACTATGCGACAATCACCTCTATATTGCAAAAGAGGGGATTCGCGCTTGTAGATTCTATTCTGCGGTTAAAAAAATAGAAAAATAATAAAATAAAAATATTAATAATAATAATATTAATAATGATTATAAATTAAAATAGAAATTATATATATATATATATATATATATATATATATATATATATATATATATATATATATATATATATATATATATATATATATATATATATATATATATATATATATATATATATATATATATATATATATATATATATATATATATATATATATATATATATATATATATACATCATCCTATAAACGGATTTCTTTACAAACCTTATCATATATATATATATATATATATATATATATATATATATATATATATATATATATATATATATATATATATATATATATATATATATATATATATATATATATATATATATATATATATGTATCTCTTATATATAAAAATGAATATATATATATATATATATATATATATATATATATATGTATATATATATATGTGTATATATATATATATATATATATATATATATATATATATATATATATATATATATATATATATATATATATATATATATATATATATATATATATCTTATATATAAAAATGAATCGCCGTGCGTTAGTCTCGCAGGATCTCGGAAATGACACGACCGATTTAAATTATATTTCTTTTATTTTGTTTGGCTTGCTTCAGGGGTGGTTTACAAAAAAAAATATTTAGAAAAAACCCAAAGGAACAGCTAAAAAATCGAAAAAATCGAAATTAGTACTTCTAGGGATGGCCACTTCGTATTTCTGGTAATAGATGGCGCTTTCTATATTTTCTAATAATACATTCTATTGTTTGACAGCTACGCCATTCATAATTCATTCCGCGCGACTGTGTGAAATTGTTATTACATTTAACGTCGTTTTTTCTTTTAAAAAAGGTAGTGGGATTGGAGAATAGATTTTTTTCAAGCAAATTTAATTGCATTTTGCAAAAAATCACTTTGATCAGCCATTATATAAAGGTAGGTAAATAGACTTTGCAGGATACATAACTACAAATTTGGTCTTAGTCTGAGGATTTCAATATTGTTAAATTCTCAAGGAATGTTCGACAGATTTGAGTGACTGAAAACAATTCCGTGTCTTTTTACAGTGTTCATTATAATGCCGAGAAGAATAGGTAACATAGGTCGTCGTAGTCAGTCAAATGCGCGGCGATCTACTTCACGTGCAAGCCGCACTGACGATCAGCGAGCGACGGATAATGAAAATAGTCGTATTGGCATGTCCGAATTATGTTTGAGAGCGACTGAAAATGAACGACAAGCGAATACATTGAGAATGCAACAATTTTGTGCACGACATACACAATGCCAGCAATCACGATAAAATCAACATGACCGATTTCGCCGTCGCAGTATTCCTGTCAACCTGGAAAAAGCGGCATTCCATTACGATCCGGAAATCGATTACGGTGCGGAGAGATCAGTAGCAAGACTTTCACCTTTCCTTCTCCGACAGACTCACTACTTCGTACATCATCCCTCAAACAGTTTTGATGAAAAAACCAGTAGGGCAGTCCCCACCCTAAACAATGTAGTATTTTCTGACCTTATATCGTCCCGGTCCCCTGGCTTGGACATCTTATTTACAGACGGCTCTAAGGCAGAGGTTAGAAATTGTGTGGGCGTGGGAATTTTCTACCACAACCGTAGAGTAGTCATGTTGTGGATTTATATTACTAAGTTTACCTTATGCACACATTTTAAATTATTTGATTTTGTTTGTATTTCTTTTGATAAATTATTGACCTATTTATCCTTTGCAATATGCTATGATATCCGTGTTAGTCCGTTCTACAATATTTCTCATGTTTGCTTTCATGAGTGTGATTCTTGATTTCTTCCTCTTCTTTGCTATGGTGTGAATTTGAAATTTTAACATCTTCGTCTGCTGTGAACATGCCCTTCAAATGATAAAGCTCTTTTCGTTTTCCTGTCAGGTCCTATAGATCGTAGACCACAGCCGATTTATTTTTAACCGACTTAAAAAAAAGGGGGAGGTTATAAATTCGATCGTATTTTCTTTAAATGTTTGTTACTTTAGAAATCCCTCATTTATGAATTGCTTTGGAAAATTCTTTTTATTTGAAAGGATGTACTTCCAGATTCGACACATCTTTATCAAAATTTTGTTCTGATTATGTGATCCATGAGGAATTGAAGGAACTCCTCAAATATTATCATATGAAGTTGAAAATTTACATGTTGGTTCAGCTCCGATGACAATGCATTTTATATAGCAAGCATGCCCTGATTCTATACCCAGGATTGGCTCCCGACGAGGGGACTACTCAGCGGTTAACAGCACAGTCACGAAATTTTGTATATGCATTCAATTATGACAGCCCGATCTAAGTTTCATCAAGGCAGGACTGCGGCACCCAGGGTTGACTTCCAACGAGGGAACTCCTCAACGGTCAACGGCACAGACACGAAATTTTGTATACGCATTTAATTATGATAGCCTGTTCTAAGTTTAACCATGACATGGCTGCTGCACTTATAACAAAAAATAACTCGGTTATTTTTGTTTACATTTTGTTTATTACCTGCAACTTCGCATTACGAAGATCTAGGGGCTAATTTTCTTGAGAAAAAATACGCTTTCTTTGATATGAAATATGGTCGTAGCTATACCGTACCACCCACGTTATACTTAATCCGTTTTCACCGTAAGCATGGAATCGTCCATCGATTAAGACTAATTCTACTCCGAAGAACAAATATGAGGGGCTAAACGTCGCCGTCATACCGGTTGTGTTCAAGGCATGTTATACAAGTGGTACCTACTTTTAATTCCTTCCATGACCTGATTTTTTCGCTTACTGTCCTTTACACTTTTTTTCGTGTGTCCTTTCAGCAGTTTCATGTATGTCACCTTCGGTCTTTTTTCCATAATGTTTTATTCTATCTACTTATATCTTATATATAAAAATGAATCGCCGTGCGTTAGTCTCGCAAGATCTCGAAAATGACTCGACCGATTTGAATGATTATTCTTTTGTTTTGTTTGCCTTAATTCAGGGGTGGTTTACAAAAAAAATATTTAAGAAAAATTAAAAGAAACAACTGAAAATCGAAGAAAACGAAATTGGTCTTTTTGGGAAATGGGCCCCTTTCAATAGATGGCGTTCGCGGCGATCCTATTGTTTGACAGCTGGCGCCATCCATAACTGTTATTCATTCCGTGCGATTGTGTAAAATTTGAAAAAGTCGAAAAAGTCAAAAGAGTCGGAAAAGTCAAAAAAGTAAAAAAAGTTGAAAAAGTCGAAAACGTAGAAAAAGTCGAAAAAGTCGGAAAAGTCGAAAAGTCGAAAAGTCGGAAAAGTCCAAAAAGTCGAAAAAGTCAAAAAAGTCGAAAAAGTCAAGAAAGCGAAAAATGCAAAAACGTCGGAAAAGTCGAAAAAGCATTAATTTTTTATCATGGAAAATTAAATACATTGATTTTTTTTAAATTCTAAAACGACTTTCATTTAATCACCGAACGAAACTCAAACCGTACACGATTCGGCCATATTATAGATTTCAATGAATTGGATTCGGAAGGTTGATTATCGTTTCAATAAACGTTTATAAAGAGTTACAAACAAATCAATTTTAGGTGGTACGAAGTTCACCGGGTCATCTAGTATATATATAGATATATTAGATCTTTCCTTGACACAACCGTGGCACTCTAGTGTGACTCCGGAAGTGAGCTCGCCTTAACACAGGGGTGCCTAGCAAGGCGGGCTCGGCTGCTCTTTGCTTAGCATAATTGAAATATTATCATTTGCGTTTAATGTATGCGCTATGTAACCTGGGCTCAGACAGATGTATCATGTGTATATAACTTTAAAAGCATACGACGGCATTGTCTAAATTGTCATTTCATTTTCTGTTGCGCTCATGAATTTGAATGTATATGTATATGTAAATAAATAAATAAAATAAATAAATTGTTAGGATCGCTATGTCATCCCAAATGTCATAAAGTACAAACCTTCAATAAAGTCATAGAGAAACTGTCCAAATATCAAGTAAGTAATTGTCTAAATGTCCAAATGCGTTGGGTGGAAATTTTCGGCTTTACCGTGCAGTTTTTTTTCAATTTTCCCAACGTTATTTTGGACCGCGGGCCATATTCTTGGAATTAGTGGATTCTTTTTCGTCTTCTTTTGGAAGTCTTCTGCGCTCACCTCACGGGAGACAGAACGATTTAATGTCGTTAAAACTTCCTGGGGTAAAGAGTTCCCCCGTTGTAATTGACAGATCTAGTTGTTGGAATTAGTAAATAGAAATTAAAACTTTCCGTAACATCATTTTATCTGTTACTAGACCTAACAGTTCGAAACGTCCGCAAATAAGGACAGTGACAAAAATATTGGTTTGTAGTTTTTGGCCAATATTGGGGGTTGACAGTACGCCAAAAGAGAAATGTTCATAAACTTGCTCTCCTCTATCGTGTATTCTTTTAGTCAAGAAAATCCTATGCGAGCTTTTCGAACCATTAAGTTCCCACGGTGTCGTACTTCGGTTAGCCTCTGAGAATTTACTCGCCATAAAACTGATGAGAAAATAGAGAAATTTCTCGCCATAAAACTGATGTCTGCAGCCCAATCTTTATACGTATATTTCAATTTCCTCTTCACGGGCATTCTTAGTTTTAAATATAGTATTTTCTATTTTGCGCAGAATAACGCATTTCTTTATTAATCTTTATTACCACAACGCGCGCATATTTTACTGCAATGCATAATTAGGTTAATTGCGAGACATTTCCTTGTACGTAGCAATAGGCTCGCCTTTTTGTATTACATTTTTTAAGGGCAAAATTGTAATATAAAAATATATAGCTGAAACTCGATTCTGGAAGAACCTAAAAGCTTTATCAGCGTTATCTTGCTAGGCTCTAAGTAGAATCTAGAGAACCAATACAGATAACGCAGATCCCATCTGTTTGTTTCCTATATACGAGTACATCGACTTGCTATAGCAGGATAAAGGTAGGCATGCACTGTGCAGACTGAAGCACTTTCTGGGCGAATCGACGCCCAGCCCCATCCATCATCGACGTAATTTGTATCGCTTCCACTTTTGTGGACAGCTTAAGTTCAGTCGCCAGTATGAAAGGCGATGCATCAACTTTGTCATTATTGGGCCTCTATACATATTCTGGATTGCTACCAGTTTCTTTCCACGGAACTGTATCAATCGACCTTTCGATTTTACTTTCTCGGCCCACCAATGGATGAGAAAGACTATTTTAATTAAATTAAATTAAATTAATATTTTTTTCCTGAATAAATAAATAAATGAAAAAAAAGTATTGTGAACGCGTATTTTTTATTAGAGATGTAAACGGAAATATCTAATTTGGCCCCCCCTGAGACGAATAACACCATTTCCAAATTGAAGTATCTCTATGTATCTGTCTGTCTGTTGTGTGTCTGTGTATGTATTCCTCTACGATCGCGCCCAAACACTTATTCCGATTGAGCTGAAATTTGGTATGAGGGCTAAATTTGATCATGTCAAGAGTTGAAAGGATAAAAGTTGACAGATAATGACAAGAGTTGTGGTTGAATATTGTATACCATGGGCGCACTAGTCTCGAAATCACGAAATGTTATCTAGAGAAATCTAGCGAAATCTCAAAATATAGAGACTTTAAGTTTGGTACACAGATGCTTTGTTGGGTGGAAATCACATTGTAAAATTTTGATTGGAATATCTCATGTATCAGCTAAACTAATAATACTTAAATTCTGACATACATTTTAATTGAATAATAACGTAATAGGTTGGCACTTTGACTAAACATGCCCTTAGCCCGGAAAAGAACCGCACTGTCTGAGGCGTGCAGGTTTAAACCAAAAAAAAAGGCGATACGGTGACCAAAGTTGATTACGTAATCAGGACGAGAGCCCCCTTCCCCCTCCCCTCACGTAATCAAACGTGAGCCTCAGTTCCAACCCCCCCTCTCCCTCGGTGACAACGTAATATTTGAACTGTCCCAGATTGCAATTATAACTAATGTAATTAAATGCTTTTAATATGTTAGAACATCTTAATATAGGTAGTATATACATATTCTGGATTGCTACCAATTTCCTTCAATGGAACTGTATCGGTCGACTTTCCGGATTTTTTATTATAAGTGTTGAAAATCAACACAATTGTTCCATCATGTCCCATCACACAATGAACCACCTATCATGTCCCATTATAATTACTAGTAACTAGATCTACACATATAAAAGTCATTAAATTCATTAATCAATTCACAAACCACAACTAATGTGATAATGTGTAAAGATTTAACACTGCTTCACATCGACAAGCAACTCGTTTATAAAATAAGACGCACGGGTGATTTTGCGCGTTAAACGTTGATCATATCGCTCTATATTTACACGTTTTTAATTAATCAAATGTTTCGATCGCAATCATAACTAATTTAATTTCATGCTCTTAATCTGTTAGCACATCATATTTTACTGTTTGCGTATTTCATGTTTTTTCTCTATGACTGTTTGCTCAATGGGGATGTGTGCACAGAACTTATCAATCCAGTTTTTTAAATTAAAAAAAAAAATATAAAATTTCTTTTAAAAGTTGCTTATTTGCTCGTACAGATTCACCCACTTCGAGGGTGACACTAATTAAAAACTCACTTGGTATATGTAGTACCAAGTAAGTCATGTATGTATGTGTAGTCAAAATCGATTCCACTCAAAAAGCAACAGTATTAATTGTTCATGATATTGCTAATACACCAATAAATGCCGACATACTTACATTTCCATGACACTCGCGTTAGGTCCATTTTTTCATACGCCTTGAAAGGTTGGCTGAAGTCTATAAGGGCTGCGTATATATATTAACCCCTCCTATGGCGGGGTAAAATTTCTGCCCGGGATAGTTTTGCGCATAACTTTTAAACTACTATACGGATCGTAAAAAGAATAACTGCAAAATGATTATAACGTTACAACATTATAGCGTGAAACAATTAAGATAATAATGAATAAATATTACAGTTAGCACAGCGCGGAAAGCGTCTAACCAAAAATGGTTAGCTCACATAGGAAGGGCTTTAAATAAATCCTCCTTCTTGTTTGATGTCAAAATATGAGACGATTTATATATTTTTTTAAATCTTCGGAGACATGTTAATTAGCCAACCGCTTTATACCATAACCTATTCGAGTAAAATTGCTTTTTCAAACTAGCATTTTATAAATATGACCATGATATATTATAGAAATATGATTTTGTATAGATTTTGTTTAGATTTTACCATATTGCAATTTTATTGGCACTTTAGCATTTTATGTTATCATATTATTAACTGGTAAATATCGCAAGATTCGCAGGTACATATTAGTAATAAATCCTGTCACTTTAGCTTTATTTGTTTAAGTAATAACCATTATTTTGGTGGATTGTTTAAAATCTTGACTGTTTAAAACATTTTACTTTTAAAATTTATCATTTCTAATTATTACATATAATGAAATTAATTATTATTAATTTAAATAATTGACGAGCTTTCTCATACTTCTAATATTTTGTATTACTGTAGGATCCATAATGATTAATTCTCACGAAAGTAATTAATTGTTGATTCATGAAAGTAATTAATTGTAAATATATTTTGTATATATTTAAAAAAAAATCCTTATAAATTAAACTCTTATAAATAGGATAGAAACTAATTTAACGCGTGAAAATTGTAGCACCCGACGTTTCGGTGACGTTGCAGCCGTATATCGAAAGCCCACACATACGGACAGATATTTGCATGCATGCTCACACCATCATCCTTACCATCTACATTCAGTGCAAACGTCGCTCGTGAATCGAGCACGCGATCTATGCGACGCTGAACATTTACCGCAGGAGATGGAACATGTCAATGTACTCTTAGGAGAAATAGATACGGAAAATATCACGAAACACGCATACGATCTAATACAGACGAAACTTAGAAGTCGAGCAGATCAAGAGCATTCTTACCATACGTCAAGGGCGTGACAGACCGAATAAGTAAGACGCTAAACAGATTCGATATAAAAACGATCGTCAAACCGACCCAAAATATAGCTCGATTTTTGAGGCCTGTATAGCATGTAATACAACTGCAAACCCCGGGTGTGAATAAAGTCGAATGCAGTTGCGGTCTAGCCTACGTTGGACAAACGAAACGGCCCATAGTTATATACGCGACTGACAGAACACATGAAAGCTGTTAAAAACGTTCAGAGAGAAAATTCGGCGATTTGCGACCATGTATTGGATAGCGGAGCTAAACACTGGTTGCAGTTTCAAAATCCCATTGTGCTATCCAAAGAACAATTCTACTTTCCCCGCATGATCCGGGAAGCCATTGAAATAAGAAGAACCCCGAACTTCAATAGAGACGATGGTTACAAACTCTCTTCTACGTGGAATTCTCTTCTTAAAATGTTTCCGCTGCCGAACGCCGAAGGCAAGGACGTAAGACAGGATACAGTGAGTGTTGTGTGAAAGACGGATTTTCGAAATTCGCGCGCTCCGAGCCCGGCCCCCACCACCCACCACCGTTATGACCTACGCAGTGGCGGCAGCGGTATGCGGCCTACCCGCGGAACAACAGATTGACAGCTCTTTCAGTCTACCCTAGACAACGGCGGCTGCAACATCACCGAAACGTCGGGTGCTACAAATTTCACGCGGTAAATTCGTTTCTGTCCTATTTATAATGTCAAACAACCGCGATAGCCTTCGATTTTAAAATATTTTTTTTATACGTCAGCTCGCAATCTAAATTACGTCGTAAATCGTACATTTAGGTACAGGCGTAAGCCAAGTGTGACGAGTTGCATGGGATTGAGATGAACCAATAATCGCTTAATTTATTTTTTCCTATTCTAACCATAGCTAAAATATACTCGTACAATATAATAAATACCAAATATATTAATTTTACCGGTCTAAGAGTGGTAAATCCTTAAAATGGACACGGAAATAATGTAAAGCCATGATCTCAGGAATTATTCCCAGCAGAACTTACCTATTATGTATCATTTTTATTGCCACTCTCTTTTCTCACATGTTTTCAACCCTTCCGGGAAGATCCTGTAGGCAAAAACTCGATGCAGTTATAGAAGTACATATTTGAATGCCTTTTGCAAAAACGACACACTTTCGTTTTCGCCAGCGATCGCGTTCACACCGTACTCGACGACACAGTCTATAATCATTGGTCGTTAGTTGTATAGTATGACATGAGAACTGTTTACTTTTGTTCTGATCGATCTCACGCGCCTTCTGCGCGCGGAAAAGAACTGCCCGCAAATACAATGGAGGCGATTGGCAGTTGCACCGCGATTTGACGAATTGCTATACTTTTTACGACCTTTCTGGTACTGGCTTTCACTTCACTAATCGGTATGTTTTTGTGGGTGCTCCAATTCGGTATTTGTGCCTATTAAATTTGACCTCAAATCTGATAATAATACCCGATATAACAGGCACGTTCGGATTTGCATATCAATATCCGTACACTACAAGGATATACAGTCCCTGGCCATATTATTATCAGCACCATGCGTTTTCTGTACTCCTCGCCATATTATTATCAGCACTTAACCTTTCGGAAGCCAGTCATTCCACGCGAAATTTCGAAGCCCTCAAAAATCTGTTTGTAGAAGGTGTGTGCATGCAGGCTTCAATGACAAGCTTTTACTACAATGGAGAAATAAATAGAGCCAATAATTGAATAAATACAGATAATACGATAAACGCCGATCGGCGTGTGTGGCCACCCAGAGGTTAAACAGAACAAGACATAGTTTCAGCAACTGTATAGAAACAAAATGGAGGTTAACTTCATTTTACGTTGTAACGGTGGCTGCATTTTTATCATTGGTTTTTGCTTACGATATAAATGTGGGGAGGAATTTCTTTAGACGCGACGGGAATTACTCTTGCAGAGACATCACACACACTGGGCACGTGTTCCAAAATCAAATTAACAATCGATAGTAAGACGCGTCCGCGCTTTAGTGAAACAAGTTTTTTTTTAACAAATGTATTTGGCGTCCCTTACATTGACGCTTAATAAATAGTACCCCGGTCTGCTCCCCCCCCCCCCCTAACCCTCCCCCCGATAGATCCAGGTTTGCGATCGAGACGAATCTTTGAATCACTTGAACTGTAAAATGCACAGTGTGTCCATTCTCTATCAGGCGAAGGAAACAGTCTGGCTCTACATGTCACCAACGGATACTACTTATAGTACATACTTCGGCCATATAGCCAAGCAAGGAGACAATAATAGTTTCGAAGAATTTGTGATCCTTGGAAATGCTGAGCATAAAAGACCAAGTCAAAGAGTCAGTTTTATTAAAATCTCACAAGGCAGTAACGGTGGCCGTTAAACAAAATCCAATCTCGCATAGTTTGTTCGTTCTAAAGTGCGTTTAGCAAGGAACAATTACGGAGAGAAAGACAGAGAGAGGGAAATGGGGAGCGCATAGAGAAAATTGCATAGGCATTTATTTTTTTATATACAGGGTTACCTGTAAATACCGGCATCTTTTAAGGGGGCGATCTTTACATTGTTTGAATGAGAAAAGAATCTGAATATACGAAAGTTGTACATAAAAACGCTTTCCTCGGTAAAAAAATCCTAAATCAAATTAAAAAAAAATCTGGAGAAAACTGAAGAAGATCTTGTGATCTTGTGTATTATTGTAGGATGGAAATATACAATACAATTTGTTGCCATTTGAACTAAAGCAACTTTAGGATAACTTGGAATGAGAGAAGTGATTATATTTGGACAAGCGTAATGACATGATCCAAATAAAAATAATCATTAGTAGAGATAATAATATACTCACAATGGCTTATGTTATTAAGCTGATCCGTGGCGGAGTTGGTAATCCTAGCATAGTAGCGAAGGCTTGTCTCTTTGTTCCAGGTAATCGAGCTCGGTGACATAATTTATTTGCGGAGCCGTCCTCTCGCACCAATCTTAGTGTAACATTAAAACAAATTTTGGTGAATAAAACTGTATCGCACTTTCTTAAGTCGCTGTCGGTTTATGGATTCTTAATAAAGACATTTTATTTTGGTTTGCAAAAGGATACGCTTTGTTTTTGAGATGTGGATGAAGGGCGATCGTTCGCTAGCGATAAAGGGATCCCATTAAACCTACAGTGTACCGTCGAAAGTGGTACTCATCCAAGAATACATCTCGTTTAAACAATAAGCATTTCCCAGTCCAGTCCGGGAAAACCTTCCAGCTATGTTGTAAGTGGCTTTTATTATTTTTATTTTTTCATCAAAGTGTCATCCTTTAAACGAATTCTTTAAAAAAAGATTTTACAAAAAACCAATCAAATATTAACAATATATATATATATATATATATATATATATATATATATATATATATATATATATATATATATATATATATATATATATATATATATATATATATATATATATATATATATATATATATATATATATATATATATATATATATATATATATATATATATATATATATATATATATATATATATATATATATATATATATATATATATATATATATATATATATATATATATATATATATATATATATATATATATATATATATATATATATATATATATATATTTGTAGATGTAAGAAGAAAAAAGAGTCATGATTCCTGATTCTACAAATAGCATCTTATATAGCTAGAGATAATAATATACAGAAATATTAATATATAATATTTCAAGTCTTTTTTAGTTTTTATAAAATTTACCTTTGCACTCAAGTTAGGCTAGATTGTATACATTTTTTTTACATATATTAATAATATAATAAATAGATATATTTATTTTGAATTATTTTGATAGATTTGACGTATATAAAATTGCAATACCTTCCATAAATCATCTTGTAACTAGGTTAAACTTTCACATCAGAATGCTCAGTCTTTAGTCGAGTAATACGCTGCTTTATCAATCCCTGGAACTTTTTAAATGCTGGGCGTGAAGCTTAAGTGGATAATAACAGTTGTATAATGGGCATCATAATGATTACAATTACAATGCAATAAGAGTCGGCGTAATGTATGTAAAGCGAGTCGACCGCGGAGTCGACTTGGGGCGAGTCGAGTCGTCCGGTCGTCTGGTCGGCGAGTCGCGGAGTTGCGATTGGATTAACGGGTCCAATTGACTCGTGGCATTGGCCGGCCAATTAAACGGCAACCGCCGGCGACGACTTGAGATGCGGCTAATTGTTTGTGACCACAAGCGTTTTGCATACATTTCAATGCGAATTGACCGCACCGGCTATCGTCTGAAATGCCGCTTTCATAGCAGCCTCTAGATGCCTCCGTACGATGAATTCGATGCATGGACCAGTATCTCACGACACTTTCTAACTTCCTTTAAAAATGATTCAGAAAATGAATACACTTTCCTTTTACACATAAATACACAATTGCTCTTAGGAGTAAACGTATAGTCCCTTCCGCTTTTAAAACTGAACGATATCATCCATACCCTTGTCGCAAAGAGTGAAAGATCTTGGTCTGTTGATGAGCAATCCTCCTGGCAACCACAGGTGGACGAGGTAAGTCGCAAAATATTTGCTAGTTTTCACCCTCTGCAAACGTTCAAAAGATTTCTTCCCATGGACACAAATAAATCTGTTGCATCTTTTATTGACTCAGCAGATACGGCTTATCTCGATTTGTCAGAGGAACTAGGTCGAGGAACTGTCAGAGGAACTATTCGAGATAGGGAGTAAAGGGAATACCTGGACGGAAGGCTGTACATGATGCACAGCCTTCGTGATGCAATTTGGCGCTCGAAGCCTGCCAGCAAAATCTCTATTTTATCTCTTTAAAGGTCTTGATGTCTTCAGGAAAATAATCAATTACTTTCTAGAAAAAAATATCTCAACCTCCAATTTCCGCATTTCAAATTCTATGGCTTCGAATGGGGCAGTGAATGGGTGGTAACGTCGATGCTCACATGTGGCAAGACAGCTGTCCTAAATTCGCCAAAGCCGGTCGTAAGTCCGGAGGCCTTGTCGCGCCGGATGTCGTAGTCCGGATGGGTCTCTCCGTTTAGTGAGTTCGATGGCTGCTTCGTTTATATTAATATATCCAGAAATGTATTTATATATCTGTCTTAAAATGAACTACAAAGAGCAATGGGCAATTTTGTATGAAAACTTTAACAAATAAGGAATTATAGCAATTAATTGTGTTTGTGTAAAAAGTAATAACATCAATGTTCAACCCATGAATCCATGTCGTGTTAGAATTATACACATCCGAAGTTTTGTATATAATGGATGATTTAGTGAAATAAGCTAGTTATTTAATCTAGTTAAATAAGGTTTATTATGTGACTGGGGTTTATTACAAATCGTTATTTAAATCAACAGTTTAACTAAAATCCAATTGTAAAGCAAAATCCAACAAGTCCAGTATCGCAGCCAGAAAGTAAAAACAACATCTTATCAGAACAGAAAACATTCGAAACTACATTTTACTTTTTGGTTCCAAAGTAAAAGGAAGGAATGAAAACAGACCAGGCGCAAAATTTTACCCGCTACCCATTTTTACCTGTAACCACAAAAAAATCCTGTTACGGAGCACCTCACATTTGTCTTGCATATTTACGGTGTTTCTTTCATCCGCAAACTTATATAGACAAACCCAACGCAAAACAAAAGAAAGGCACAGGCGCAAAATCTCACCGGACACCCGAACACTGATCATCTTTCTCAATCTAACATAATGTCTGTCTTTATTTCATTCATAAATTTTGAGGATAATATAAAAGTACTCACTCGGTACCATGCATTTATTTTTACTATTAGGTAATAGTAAATAAGGCATTTTACTAAATAATATATAATTATTGCATAACATATTTTACAATTTCATCACTCTATAACTTTATTTAAACTCGTACTTTTTTAGCTTAGCTGCTGTAGAATGAAACGTTACACTAATAATACACTTTTGTTTAGTATTTGTGGCAAAAAGTTACAACAAACTTCACAAGTAGGTATGAAATTACCTATTGTCTTAAAAGACAGATATAAATATCTGTCTAGAATTGAAGTACATATTTTGTAATTCTTTCGACGTCTCAAATATCGAAGTCGTTTATGAGGAATAAAAAAACTTACATTTCAAAATAACTCACTTTAATATTATACTACCATAATTAAGACCGCGCGGCTCTAAAGTGAATAATCTAAAATCCTTCATCCTTAACCGCATTCCAATGCCGGGTTTCGAAGTTGTAACTTAATTCAAAGGGCTTTTACAATGCGCTTTTAATTAGTTTTATGCAACGGCACTTAATTATAATAATTCAACGCAATGTCCCGCATTTCTGCTTCTGAGACAGAAAAAAAACTTCTTGCCCATTTTGCATAATATTATAGCGATGTTAATCTGTTAATTATTACTGAATTTAAGTTGTACCATTGATTATATGTGGTATTAGATTTCTCAACTACATAGTATGATTTGGCAACCCTTCCGACACTGGAAAATGCAGGTGGCACTGATAGCATTGCCGGCCAAACTAATAGCAGTTTATTTGGCAATTAATAATAACATTGTTTAATAATGAATGTTTTTTTTAAGGACTGTTTCACTATATGGGGGCTAATAGGCTCTGTTGCAGTTTTGCCACTAAGACCCGGTTGTATAGGGTCCGTCAAACGCACAGGTCAACACCCATCCGGCGGCCTTCACGCAAATGTAAGAGCCAGGGTAGGACGCTGGCCTATGGGCCAGTCTCTCCTAGGACTGCGGAGTCAGCCAATGGATTGTGCACTCCGACTAACAGCCAGAGGAGTCTGGGAACAGTATTGTTTCCTATAGCGCTGAGGTGGTTTTTAACCTTATGGCAACTGCTCTGCAAACGACCATTCGGCCAACCGATCCCGGGTGAATAAGCCGGACAAAGGATGCAGTGATCCGCGATAGATTCGGTAGACACTGCATCACCGCTTCATTCGGGAGGCAGGATGTATCCTGAAGGTTAATTCCAGACGGAGATATCCTTCTAAACTGGTAGTCAGGGGACGAGGCTGCCCGCTGGGTACCTTTCCCGGTGCCTCACCGTGAGGCGTTGGCATCTGACGGGTAGATGGCATAACTAGGCAATGGACTGTTTTCGGTCGTAAGTCTTCTGCGCTCACTTCCTGAGCTCTGAAACTTCCTGAGCTCTAATTGTTTCACTATATAAACCAAATTATTTAATCTATGATAACAATAATAACTCAATTATTAGTGGCAGGTATAATACGTAGAGTTAGAATGCTAGTCTATTAACTTAAAGTGTGTATTTATTACCTATAGAAACCTGTAAACATATCAAATAAAAAAATACATATTTATGTAAATGTTTCTTATTCAAATATTAAGAGCTATGGTATCAAAATTCGTTGAATAATATATTAATATGTTATACCATAAAAGCGTATTTGGAGCGTTACCTGCAGTGCGCCGCCATTCTGTTATACCACGAAAGACGCCATATTGAACGTAAAAATAGAAGATTAATCAATTTTTTGGAAATATGATTTAAAACTTTGTTTGGTATTACATTGTTATTTTATACAATATTTAGAGCGCCATCTACAGTGCATTGTTATACTGTTATACCATGAATGTCGCCATATTTAAAATAAAAACAGAAGGGTAATTCTTTTTTGGAAGTATGAGCTTGAACTATTTATTTATTTATTTATTCGTTACATAAACATTCAAACGCAATAGCACAAAAGAAATATAATGTACAAACCAGAAAATACCGCTATATTCTTCTAAATTTAGGCATACATCTGTCTGTACCCAGGTCAAATTGTGCATAAATTATATGTTGAAGTGCATGAAATTATTCCTAATGTGCCAAGTAAAGTGAAACCGAGCCCGCCTTGCTAGGCACTCCTGTGATAAGGCGAGGTCACTTCCTGAGTCTTATTGGAGTGCCACGGTTGTGTCAATAAAAATAACAAATTAAATTTTATATATATTACCTAATAATTTTAACCGCAGATCATATCAAACATAATGCGATACCGCCGCCATTTTGCCGTTCCGACGGCTGCCGTGCGTATTCCTACGAACTTCGTTTATATTATTGTAATAATGCCCAGCATAATGAAGGTAGGCAAATAATTACGTATCCGTATTCACAGATTGACGATTTTCAGGGGTTCATAATTGGCGTTATTATATCGAATATGAAATTAATCATGCGGATATTTTTTTTCCTATAAAAGTAGTTTTGCAAGTATAAATTAACCTAAAAATTATGTAAACATGTACTATATTTAAATTAAATTATTTTAGAAGAGATTAAATAAAGTTTATATTAATATTGGATATATAATTTATATTACTGGAAATTAAATTAAAATTTATTACTTTGTATACAAGAAATTTTGGAAATAAATATATACACACTCATACATGCATATACAGACACGCTTATTGAGATTACAAATTACGAGTGCACTTCTAACTCACTCACGTTAATTAAAATGTGTACAAAAATAAAATAAAAATAAAAATAGGAGTCTAATACTTTGCAATTTTTTATTCTTCAAAAGCTTTTGTACCCTCTCTATACCCATATTTAGAAGCCATGTATGAATTTCTTTTTTTTTTTTAATAATGTTGCTTTTTAAACCTTTATTACGTTTTTCAACTATATTGTAGGCTCGAGGAGCTTTAAAAAGATAATGCCGAGTGCCTACTATGAGTGCTATACGTTACGTTTGGTAGTAAAATCCTGGTTGCCAAATTGTAGTACGACGTTGAGCAATCTAATACGCTATATAATCAATAATTGTACCTATATAACTTTAGAGTTCCTTTGCTTCCAAGTTTTGTAAGTTTTTTTTTAGGTTTCGACGCCTGGGCAATTTCGACTGATATTACTTGAACGAAATTGTAATCATTGATGTAGGTACGGTGGGTCTGTCGCGTTTCCGAGTTCCCAGGGTAGAATGGCGGAGGCGCGTACGCGGCGCATCCTTGCCTGATTAGATATTCAGTCCGTATGCGAGCGTCACAATAAAAAGTGGTCGTTTTTCCTATACAAATGTGGCGGTCTGGCGGGCACGGACGCCGGACGCGTCTTGGGTACTAGGCAGTACGTTGGACCTTAACTTGGTAGCCACTGTGAGCCACAACGTGAAAGCTCTCCTTTTAATATTGTTATTTGTCGTCACGTCTGCTGATTGTACGTGGTTTCCTGAAGAGCTTCGCCATCACGAATCGTACCTATCGACCCTTAGCCCTGGCCGGATGCGTAAGAAAATAAAGGATCTGCATGGATTGTGTGGGTCCTGTGGGAACGGCATTGGGATGAGAGAGAGTTCTTTATTAGTAATTACAACCCAATCCCATTTTTTGTATATATTTATTTATTTATTCAAGGAAATACATTAGAATTATTTAAACCATTAAAGACCATGTGACGTATGTGTCTCATAAATTCAAAAATCATTTTATAAATTATCCGAATAATTTATAAATTATATTTTTTCCATGTTATTGAGACATTTAGATCTTAATATTAGAAAAAAATATTGTTTAAGATATCCTGTTTCTTTTTTAATATCGCAAATCCCCAATGAAATAAATACAATATTTATGGCGACTTTTCATTTTATTTATTTTTTTCCGAGTTAAATAACAGAATAATAACAAATAACTCTATGACCACAGGGCCATTTATATCCCATCAATTTATACAAAATCTATTGAACCAATTTCCAATAAACTTGACATAGGTACATGTTATTTACACCGCCATTTAACAGTTCTTATATATCAAAATTTTCCATACTCTACAGCAAATCTTATGGTCATCAATTAGTTTAAAAATACACTTAACTAGGCAGCGCCTGTTCCAAGGAAGACACCAATTTAATAGCAATGTTTATTTGTAATTTTATGAAGAGATATTTTCTCTCTGTTGTATAATGTAAGATATATATCTATTTGTTGTATAATGTAAGATAATCATGGTTATAAAGTAAGAAATCGTGGTTGTTAAAATCATGGTTATTCATTGAAAACCAAAATAATCAATACACATTAAAAGCAGTCGTAAATAATAATAGAAAAAGTCCGAATACGAAATATTTGTGTAATAAAAAATATCTGAATTCACTCTATAGTAAACATGTAGGTGATTTATATTGGTAGAAATGTGAGGTTGTGTAAAATAATTATGTATAAATGTATAATGCGTTGGCTTTTTTTGAAATGTCATGAAGATATATTCAGTTTCCTTTCTTCTTTTACTAAAATATCACTGAATCAAAGATTTTTTAGGCAACGACAACGCCATTTTTCAAAGACAACTCTTTCGAACTGTTTTACTAAAACATTCATAAATCTCGGAGCAAGCTAATGATAAGAGTGTTTCCCAGACGATGTAGATCCCATGGGCACTATAAAGTTGTGGTACCTGCGACGATCTTATGTTCTTAGGAGGGAATAATATCTTAGCTTGCGCGCGATCGAATTTCAAGCAGTTTTCAAACAATAAAGTTTCCCAATGTCTAGTATAGTATATTCTAGTTGCTTAAGTCTAGTGTAGTCTAGTATTATAAATCGATAGGATGTTATAAGTTGTACATACATAATAATTTGCTATTATTTCCCGGAGGCTGAAAACGGTAAAATTTTTAGAATGGTAGAAGGCTTAAAACTGTAGGCATTCTTAAATATTATCGATACTTAGTGAAGCGTTTGTAGCGTCCGTAGCCACGTTGATACACGAACTCTCGATTGGTACTGAAGATAAGCAGCGGGCGTAGTCAGTACCTACTTGAATGGGCGGCTACGAAAGGTGGCTTCCACGAAAAGGCACATAGACACTTAAGAAAAATAATTGATATAGTAGTAAATTGATTACCCATTATCGATTTCTAGATATAAAATAAAAAATATGTATGTTATTTAGTTGCTTAGTTATTAGTGCTTTAGTTCTCGAGATATTCAAGTTTGAATTTCAGAATTGGTATTTTTTCCCCGACGTCTGATTATTTGTATGGTATCCCGGAAACATTACAACAGATTTTGATACTGTTAAGCAATATAACGGATAGGAATAGGCAAGCTATATATAGGGAAAACGCGATCGAAATCAGTCTATATTATAATGTAGCTATGTACTTAAATAATAAACCGCTTTACTTTATCATTTAGACTAGGTAAAACTTTCACTTTATCATTTAGACTTAAAATTGTAATTATATTAGATTTTTAACAAATAGCTGGATTTAAAAGATATTATTAAGGTTTGTGGAAAATCACCTGCCTGCGAGGAGGGGAATAATACCAGTCTACTCGTATAGCGATACCACATTATATCGACTACATAAATACATTCCTGAAATTTTTCAGTCTGCAAGACCGACAATAAAAACGTGTTTCTAAACAATTCAATTAATCTTATTTCATTCGAATTGCCCCCTTTTCATCGATATGCCCCACATTCTAATGACTTCATATGTCGCTTCATCGTCCAGCGACTCACCATTGACGACCGCCCACAATTTAGAGGCGACAAATCAGTAATAGCCCATGATATTAAGCGATTCGCGATTAAGATTCTTCGTCGGCCTCATAAGATTACTGATTATTGATGGCGACAATGTCGTTTTTAAGCTTCCGATAACCGATCGCGTTGCAAGGAGAGACGCGGTAATTCATGTTATCTGAATCTGAATCGATAGGGGTCACATAAATATGGATGGATAATACGCGGTACAATCCGTCACCGGCTAAGGATTCAGAACTTTTGTCCATGTGACTGCCAGACGGTTGAATAATTCATAAAATTTAATTTATTTATTGTATTGTGACTGTGGTGTAGTAATGTGGAGTGTAACAATTATTCAGTTCAGCACAATCTGCTTTTTATGACTACAATACTTTTTTTAAAACAAGATTGCTCACGCTAGTTAATGAGGTAAAAAAAATATTAAACAATAAAAAAAACATAATAAAAGCACAAGATCAGAATAGCTTAGTTATGCTTATCCATTACTTAAAAATCACAGAAAGTGGAATCAAGTAGGTATTAAAAATTATCTCAGCAATACAATTAAAAATTAAATGGAATAGAAAATAGAAAAAATAAAACAGTTAAAAATAGTCAATAATCAAGAGAGTTAGTAATACATTTGTCATTGAATAATAAAAAATCCAATCAAAAATTACAAAAATAAAGAATTTTTAAAAATCACATTAGGTATCAAAATCAAAATGCGTTAAATTTAAAACATTGCCAATGAAATAATTTGAAATACGGTCATTAAAATAATGAAGAATTAGGTCATTTAAATTACAAATTACGTACAGTAAAATGAAGAGTGACGTCCAAGCCTTTGTGTTTTGATATTTTAATTCTCCTAGATTAAGAAGCAAATGTATACATAGGTACATACATACATATTTACCTCTGTAAAACAATATGTGGCCAAATTATTACTCAAGTGTACGTTTCTGTAGTTGTTTGTATTTTTCCCTATTGCCCTAATAAAATTAAATGACAACCACAAGTCCACCAGTAAACAATGCCTCACAAGAAATATGTTGGAGAAACGGGCGAAAGCAGGCATGCAAAAATGAAAACATTTCACAGAAAGAAGCCGCGTATTCTCTGTCGCACTTGCTCGGCCGTGTGTCAGCGGGCGCGCGCGGCCGCCGACGCATTTCGGCGCAATTATGCAAATGGCCGCTGTAAACTGCTAACGATTCGCGCGCGTTTTTTCGGTGACGATCAGTCGCGATCGAATCGCCGCGATAAGAGCTTTACAAATCGCTTACAGCCGCGGCGAGCGCGGCGCGACGCCGCCCGCGGCGGACGCTCGCGCCGCCGCCGCGGCCGCCGTCTCCTCATTCCGGAGCCCATTGCAGTTTGCCCTTAGACGGCGAATACACGGGCTTAACACCCGAATCTATAGCCGAGTGTTTGAGCATTCCTTAACTGCTAGAATGCTAATATCAGCGATCGGTGGTTTTTCCGTTGCGACAACTCGCGGGCGGCCGATCTCCGTATTGCAATTACGTAAATATATGCGGAAAAAGGCGCCTTCTTTGAATAAACCACCATTATGCATTATTATGCGTGCACTAACAACCCTTATAAACAAATTTTCCAGTGTTGAAAACATGCCGTCGTAAGTCTCATTCCCATGGCTAGCTTTCCAAGGGTTAAAACCAACCAGTGCTCAAGCACTGGCTAATACTTAAGCATCGATTATGTTCTATAGACAGTCGACTTCCCTAAACCATGCTTAATGAGTCGGGATTATTTCCACTTCGTTTGGATTGATGCTTTTTTCTTTATCCTAAGCTGCTTTCGGGTAAAAAAGATTTGTCTCCATTGTCATTGTTTTATTCTTTCGTCAGTCTGCTTTCTTTCTATATATAATCAAAATTTTGCAATTTAACTAATTACCTGCTATTAAAACAATACGACGAGTAACCAGCCGCTATTTAGCTTTGTCATTTTGACGAATCGAACTAATTCTGGCCAAATCGTTAATATATCCACAAAATTTTCAATCAAAACAAATCAAATTCAAAAATCAACGGAAAAGAGCGTTTAAAACACGTTAAAAGTAAAAAATACGCAAAAGTACTTTGTAAACGCTTTGATCGAGTGTAAACGCTTTGAGCATTTGATATTTTTAAGCTTTGCTTCAGCATCGTCCATGGCATACTTGGCTTGGGCCATTTCTTAAGCATTGCTGACTCGGCGTTAGAAAGAAATCAGGTTCTCGACTATAGATTCGGGTGTAAGAGACTGTTTTATCGACCTAACGGTGCTGCTGATATAAAGAGCCATTGGCCCATACCTACTTGCTAAGCACCATATAATGTTTTTTAAGTGTTATATTTTTATCACGAATAATAACTATACGCGCTAAAATTCTTTGATAGCTTATGGAATTTGAAAGAAATTACCAGGAACAGGATCGAGTGCAATGGGTTTACTATTCAATATTACATGTTATGGCATAACGTCTATTCGATAATTTGACAATACCTGTCTTTCTTATGTAAACATGGCGTGATATACAGATTTACGAAGGCAACACAATTATCTAGCAATATAGTCTAGCAATTTCTCCTTCACCATTAAGAAGTAAAAAAATACTTTTCTAAGTTGAAGATTTTATTATATTATTCGGCAAGATTCATCTCTCAGAAATATAGTGTCTCTTCTATCTGCAATATCTACATATATAACCAAACATTTCAAAAATAACCGTAAGCACTATAAAAAAATGAATTAATAATTTAAGAATATCAAACACTGTAATTTATTACATATTCAAATACAGGGAGGGTTAAATAATTTGGCCAAATACTATGTACATTATTGGGAGACTTGAACGTTGCTAATAAGGTACAGGTGAAGTCATTTAAGTTTACCAATGGTTTCAGCCGTCATTATTTTGTATAGGTACCTGTACCCTGCGCAGTGAACTGTATGTACCTACTTACCTGGGGTTGTAAGAAAAATTTAATGTGTGAAAGTGTTAATTCCAACGGCAAATTTAAGTCATTGTATCTGTACTTACATACGTGTATTATTTATAATAATATATATCGGTCTCATAATCATATTGGTTCGATTCATATACCCAATGAGCACTAATGACTCTCGGACTATCGCAATGGACTCTCGGACTATCTGAGCCGCTAGCGATCGCACAACCGCTACCGCCGACGTATCATTACTGGCTATCAATAGCTCCGGCCTCCCTAAAAATGTAGGCGATCCGCTCATTAATACGGCTTATGCCTTCGTGCCTTCTTTATAATAACAGCGATTTTCATTTTGGATAATAGCGCGAGAAGAGAGTATGTTTGGGATATCTCTCAAGGATCGGCTCCGAAAGTTAGAAGTCATGATTTCCCCAAGCCATTAATGCCTACGGTTTTTTGGAGACTGGCGCGATTTATTTTATTTTTGTTTACGCATTCGCCACAATAAAGAACATTACAGATCGCAAAAAATCCGCTGCAAAAAAATCCAATCAAATCTGAGATAATTATGCGTGCAAAATATTATTATGCATTGACATATCAGCTATGACCGTCATTCTTCGCTAAACAACTCACACGACACTCAAAACGAAAGTAAAAGAATCTACCAACGCGCTTCTGGCACCGCGTCTGTATGCTTCTTTTTGCTCTTCCTATCGGAGGCTAAAGTGCAAAGTTTAATATGTGCGAAGAAGCAGGCAACTCACATCATTACATAGGCTATGGTATACCTATTCTATATTTGACACTTCATAATATATACATACATTTAACTATATTTTAAACAAATTATTATGATTACACTAAATATTATGTGGTACTAATAAAATGCATTGCGGTATTCTTGGACCTAGCCAAGACCTTCGACACTGTGTCACATTGTATATTGTGGAGCGAGCTCCGAAATATCGGAGTGCGTGGCTTACCATTAAAATGGTTCGAAAATTTTCTTTAGGAGAGAATGTAAACAAAAAAAGTTACTGAGACGGTCATCTACATTAATGGCCTTACTAACATGCT
The DNA here is from genome assembly GCA_944548615.1 of Micropterix aruncella. Classification (NCBI taxonomy): domain Eukaryota; kingdom Metazoa; phylum Arthropoda; class Insecta; order Lepidoptera; family Micropterigidae; genus Micropterix; species Micropterix aruncella. The sequence goes on along the minus strand of OX155956.1, from coordinate 7,026,099 downwards.
CTTTGTGGAAGGAGAAGCTATCTCCTCTGCAGACGGCAAAGTAATTGTATTCAGAGAAAAAATCAAGGACGATGTGTACAATTACACTGAAAACTGACTATCTGTCATCAAAGCATGGCGAATTTATTATCTACTGACTCTTAATCACTCTATAACTAAATACATGACGTTTCAAATAAAGAAAACTAACGACAAAAAAATCCTGCGCCAACTAAAAATCCACATATGCAACACTGTCAATGACACAGCCTTGTATCTGTGCAGAGGTGGAAAGAGTAGATACAATGAAGTAATTAGGGTTAGCTCTGGACTATACACTGAAGTGTGAAGAACATATCAGGTGCACTGCAACAAAAGTGAGAGAACTTGTACATATGTCCTTTAATGGTAATAAGAAATGCCGTATTAAAAGATTTACTAAGAACTATATATCTTACATTGGCCCCCAACTTACAAGCATACGAAATCATTGCTTGGGGTGAAGCTTCGGAACAAGCAATTGATCCTCTAATTAGGGCCCAAAAGTAACTATTGAGAGTAATCCACAAAAAGCCCATCCGTTATTCTTCTCAGAGCTTATACAAGGAATCTAACGTCCTAGACGTTCGACAGATATACGCTAAAGTAATACTACTATACTATTATGATCATGAGGATTATCATGAAATTCAACACACCACAAAGTAACATGAGTTAAAACAAACAGACAGCACTAATCCCAAAAAAGAGTACAAGTTTTGCACAAAAACGCTTTTCTTATATTGCTCCTTGACTGTTCAACATGATTTTTTGTAGGACTGAAATCCAAGACTAGTCACGAGTTAAGAAAAAACTTAATGAGTCACTTTTGACTATGGGTCGAGAAGAAACGTAGAGACTAATAACAAATATACTGAAATAGATCAAGATTTTTGAAATATATGTAGTATTATAAAATGTTTATCTATAAAATACACACATATATATATATATATATATATATATATATATATATATATATATATATATATATATATATATATATATATATATATATATATATATATATATATATATATATATATATATATATATATATATATATATATATATATATATATATATATATATATATATATATATATATATATATATATATATATATATATATATATATATATATATATATATATATATATATATATATATATATATATATATATATATATATATATATATATATATATATATATATATATATATATATATATATATATATATATATATATATATATATATATATATATATATATATAT
>OX155956.1:6851484-7024603 GCA_944548615.1 Micropterix aruncella | reverse complement strand
ATAGATATACACAAAGGCAAAAAATTCTATTTACTGTTTTCACAATGCTAGACTCTAACTTCCCTACTTTCTTATATTGTCTCCATTGGCTGTATGTTGCTAAAGTGCCGTATGTATGCTGCCTCCTCTTTCTTAAAGACAGGTGCTCCTCGACCTAAGAATATTCTATTATCGTATTCAGTTTACCGTCTCAGAAGCACTCATGGCTGGGGTTGCACAATTCGTTCGTTCGTCTTCAATAACCGTAATTTTAACTAAAAATAAACAAACCTTAAAATTAATCTCATAACAAAACTCCCATATCCTTCATCAGTCCTTCATCAGTTAACATGATTAAATAAGAAGTTTTCAATATATAAAAAAAAATATTGTATTTTTTAAGATTTCCCTCGTTTTCCAGAACCAATTATTTCGAACCATATTCATTACCGCAAAATTATGAATAATTTCACACGCCCGTGATCAATTTGCCGACGAGTCAGCAAGAAGTTTTCTCGTACAGTATATTAATCTTTTAAAAATATAATTAAATTGTTCTGAAGAGTGCTACATCGAAATTGATAGCCACGAAAGGACTTTCTTTCGTTTAGCGGCGGTGAAGACGATGACGATATATTCCGTTCAGAAATGTGAAACTGTAAAACGTAATTGGGGTCATGTTGGATACTTTTTCACGATACGCAATGCGAGTGCCATTGCGAATATTAGCAAGGCTAAGCAGACGCAAGTCGCGCTTTCTGCATCCGCGGATTCGTTCCCCGGTTCCGGACTTTTCTTTTGCGGATGCTACAAATCGAAAGAAAAAATCTCGACGTATAGCGGTGAGCTGAAACTAAATAGATAACTTGATTGTTAGTATCCCCTTAGTAATACGATAAATTGGCTGTAATCATAGGCAGCTCGCAGTGAGTGTGAGAAGTAACTTCTTAAAAATTAGTTACGTAAAATAACTGTAGTTACGTAAAATCTTTCATGTCATTGAATCAACCAGCCAACTATGATGACCATCTTTGAATACTTTACGATACTAAAACGACTACATCGTCGCATTCATGCGATTGACATTATGCTTTAAATAGACCATATTGAGATGTCAACCACAACGGGCGAACCCGTCACCGAAGGACGTTTTAACGATTCATCGTTCTATCGACCGTGCAGTGAGCGTAGAAGACTTTGGACATAACAAATCCGACGTCTAGCTACGCCACAACCCGTTAGAGACCAACGCCTTACCGCGAGTAGCCAGGTATGTTACCTGGCGGGCGGCACTCGCGCCCTAACTACCAATTGTGACCAGATTTCTCCGGTCTCTCGATTGGTTCCGAGTTCGAGGTCGCTTGCGCGGTCCTCTCCCTTACGAAGCGGTGAAACTGAGTATACCGAATCTGTCGCGGACCAAGGCGTCCTTTGCCCGACTCTGAACCGGGATCGGATGGCCAATGGTCATTTCAAGAGCAGTCGCCGTAAGGTAGACAACTACCCCCGCTCTATAGGAAACAATACAGTTCCCAGACTCCCCCGATTGTTAGTCGGAGAGCACAATCGATTGGCTTGCGCCGCTCGGTGCGCAGACCGTCCAGGAGCGCCAGAGGATTGATTCCCAGGGGAGACTGGTTGACCCAGTGTCCTACCCAGGCTCGCACCTCATGCGTGGAGGCCATCGGATGGGTGTTGACCCGTGAGTGTGACCGACCCTGAAACAGAATGGGTCTTCGTGGCCAACTCAGCAAGGGCCCATTAGCCCCCTTTAAATAGACCAGCTCGCCATTTATTACCGCGTGACAAAAGTACGCTCATACATAGACGTCGTGACCATTTCGTTGTTACGAGAGAGCTGACAGCCAGCCACCAAATATATTTTGTAGCATGAAAACCAAATAGTTGTTTTTTTACACATTGGAAATACGCATAATATAAAAAAAATCTGAACCACTGGCAAACGACTCATACATTTTACCTTTGAGTAACGCCATTGATTATGGCATTTCGACGTGAGAACGTGTTGATATGCAGTGCAGTAGTATTATGGTCATATCATTGTGTAAAATTGTATTATGTCACATCAAAAAAATTATTATGCTGCCTTTCCGATGTGAAATCGAAGCGTAGCATATAGTAATAATAGGGTAAAAAAATCGTCCGGCATCTTCCTTTTCACATTTTAGACCGCTGGAAGATTTCTCTTCGTGTATCTAATCCTCATCACTAGTTTCCGTATGCGTTTCCTCTATTGTATATATATATATAATTGACGAATTATGAACTGGAATCATTGAGATTAGGCTCGGGTCACATTAGTGACCGTCGGTGAAAACTTTACGCATCTATTCGTACCTGCGTATGGGTTCAATACTTCAAAGCATTTGATTACATCATTTTGATCGCGTAGAATTAAAAAGTTCAACTGAGCCGCGCGTAAAGGTAACTGCGTTTTTAAGTGTAAGGGCTTTCCTAAAATTAAAGCTATGTAACTGGATTACAAAGGTTTGCAGTGTTACACTTATTACTTATACCTAATCGCTATCACATTTTAGACTAAACAAAACTTAGATTTCATCGAACTTTTTTTAATTATTTGGAAGAGTGCTCTTCTTATTTTTTGTGCTTTAAGTTTTTTATAAGGCTTGTATTTCCAGAGTTATAAAGTTTCAAAGAACGCCGTCAGTTGTCACGTTATGAACTTGCCAGGGAAATGATTTAGGTCTCGTTTTAAAAATACGCTATGTAAAAAGGCATATTATAAAAGAGACGACTACGTAACTGATACATGGGATGAGATCACCATGAGATACATGGTTTTAATTAATATAGCTATTTTTGTTTAAGATGTCTCGTTAATACTATAAGTACTATTTAATACTTAACGAGGCTCGTTAAGCAAAAATATGTATATCAATACTTTAAGTAGGTACTATAAGTAATATAACCCACATGCAATCTTTTTCTTTATTGCCACTTTTGAAATAAGACGATTTTCCTACTTCGAAATATAGCATATATATTTTGTATTGTTTACTTCATACAAATAAAGTATGTGTCGTTGGTTTACTTATTTTTCGGCCTTGCCATTTTCTTTCTATTTCTATTTTATGTTTTTAATGCACGGCAAAGTCATGGTCATAAACATTCTCTAGATCTAACGGGCCGAATACTTAATATAAATCGGAAATAATTTGAATTATATAAAATTGTGTTAATTGAAATTGTTTCTTGACATTAATAAATACCAAAAAAAAGTGGTAACTTGTTTTATATGCTGTTATTGTTTTTTGATGTTTCTAATAATAATAATATATACGCAATAGGTTGAAAAAATAATTGATTTCGATTCTGATACCAAATTTATGTTTTATTTCATGCCAGTGATTATTTTTTCACATGTCGTGATTAAGAGTACCTATCAGAAGGGAGGTGATGTCTCTGTTAATGCCACATTTGTAACGTGAGGATTTTTTGCTTTAGTAATATCATGATTTAATCTTTGGTCTAAGTAAGAACTGCACATATACAGATGCAATAAACAGCCGCTAAGACCTGGTCTCGTAACCGCCATGACCATTATCACTAGGCGCGTGAACAACTCGCCATCATTCCATCGCCATCATTCCAAATACAAAATAACAAATTTCTACTGCAGTTTCGTTTATTATTCTGCGGTTGTATGGAATCGGTTGGGAATAGCATTGTGATCACGATGAATTGGAATATTCAAGGACCACTACAAGAATATATTTAGAACAAGAATACAATTATTATAATTCTTTTTCCATTTATTTATATTTTTTAATCGTTATTTTTTGGGGTTGATCATTGGTTTTTAGATTTATTTGATTTCAAATATTTTATTTTAATTTAGTTGAAGAGTGGTAGTTACCAGTAATGGTGTGTCCTGAAACTGGGTTAAGAGATATCCTGAGAATATTCCTAATTTGCTGCGTTTGTGGTTTTTTTTCAGTTTCATTTTTTAATCATGTGTTTTTTTGTATATTTTTGTAGACAGATGAAAATAAATATTTTATGATTATTATTATTATATATGGTTAAGATCAACAAGTATTTCCTAAACTCGAAGGTATATCGTCATCTGTAATAATTGGTCTACTGTACAGATTCAGGTTAGCTATTTTATGGCATTTTATTTATTGAAAAAAAACTGATTCACTCAGTTATGACAGGATTTGATTTCAGGTGCCGATATCTAATGACATAATTTTTTAAGGGAATTTACCTTTGCTTGCCTTGGAATATTTTCTAACATCTTTAATATTTCCAGTAAATCTGCAACGCACCTCTCCTTAGGTAAGTAGATGAAAAAGTTTCAAGTGGTACTTTGTTATCTATGTTGCTCGTGCTGTTATTGATGTTGTCAGATCTCGTCGGCGCCTTCATCTTGAACAGCGAAGCGGCCTCTTGCCCCGGGCGGCAGAACTAAACGCCCGCTTCTGTTCTGCGTTCGTTCAATGATTAATCGATAGTAAATTCATTCATTCATTCAAATGCAATGCAAACATATTGACGCCGTGAGCGATTTTCAGCAGCACCACGTGCGCACGGACTCAAGGCGGACCCCGCCCGCGCGTTAGTCAGAGAGCTCACTGCAGATAGGTCTCCTTTTACTATCGGGCACGAGGCAACCTTAGACCTCATTGGCTAATATTGGGGCCTATCGGGATTTGCATCTTGGGCTTGATGGTCTACTTGTGTTTTTAAGTTCGGTTCAACTTACGGTACCAGCTGCCATCCGGTAGCCATCGACTATGCACTCCAGCGAATAACCGGGGGTCTCGAGACGTGATGTCAGCCATATTGGAAAAGATTCGTTGGCCACTCGATCCCGTATGATATTGACGAGCAAAGAGAGCCATGGTCCGCGATAAATTCCAACTGAATTACTGCTAACATCAACTAGAGGCAGCGCAAGCGACTTCGAATCTCTGACCAGATTGCAGGATGGAGAAATCCGCCTAAATCGGAGAGTAAGGAGCGAGGTCTTCCCTCTGGGCCTCTTCCCAGTGCCTCGCTGACAGGCGTTAAATCCTAACGGGCGTAGCTTGACTGTGGTTTGTTTTTGTCTGCAAAAGTCTTTTAGGCTCCATTCATGGGAGACTGAACGACACACAGTCGATATAACTCCCTCTCCCTGGGGTGACGAGTTCGCTTGTTGGGATTGACACCCCTCGTATACCTTATTATAAGCTCCTTACCAATATAATTGGCTTTTATTCACACTGGCCACTTTGAACTTTGATAACTTTGGTTTGAGTAGAAATCCAAATTAAAATAATTTTTATTCAAGGCCATGTCATTCCTTTCCAAAATCAGTTATTTATTTGTCTGTCTGTCTTTTGTCATTGCTAGGATATTTCAGTCATATATAACTGTAATATCAACGGTGTAGGTACTGTCATTGATTATAATTATATTGCATTAGATTACGCAACTCCATAGAACGATTTGCCGATACGCCGAAAACGTCATATATTTCAGCGAAAAACAAAATGATATGTATTTTTTCAACAAATTAGGCAGACATTTTGCATTTTTAGAGTTTTTTATCGCAAAAAAAACTCAATAATTAGTAATGACGTCACAGCGATAAACCGCAACCAATTTTTCAACTCAAAAGAACAGGTAAAATTGGAATAAAATGAACATAAAAATCACTGAATTCGGTTGATAAAGTGTTTTAGAATCAAATTTACTTACATTTCTATTAATTTTTCAACTGAAAACACTAAAAAAACACAAAAAAAAACTGTTCACGAACCGATGTTTGACAATGACGACCGAATAGCGATGTTTGACAGTGTAATTTTACCAAAAATATCCGTTCAATGACGCGCGAAATTATTTTAGCGGCCGTCTATGTATCTATGGTAATAATGAGATATTCGGTATGGATTTTAGGATGCGTTCGAATTAGAAAATAATATTACTGCGCGCTCCGGGAGCAAGCTGTCGTTACGTAGTCAACGATCATATTGGTCGTTACGTCGTCAACGGTGTTCTGACGTGCAACTAAATTTGGTCTCGGTCGTTACGTAGCAGAAGGGTTAAGCCACTATCCAAAATAATCAGCGCGTTATTAACGGGCTTATATTCTAGTCTAGGTACAATGCGAAAAAGGTTTATCTGTTTTCCGTTTATATCGTTTAATTGAATAACGTTGCTCAATTGACAACTGCACTGCACTACGCAGCACGCACATGCATAAAGGTAAAATATACGAATAAGTACACATATACATACATATTATATGAGCATTAAGTACGTCTTTTTCCGTAAATTGTATCAGGCGGGTGACACTCTGTGCCGACTAATCTTAACCAAAGCAACTACAGTCCATATATCATAAAATGGTCAATATGGCCACAGAAGTTGCACTAAAAGCCACCCTATCAAAATTACCAGTTGGTAAGCCTGGCGCTTGTCTGTGGTTTATTTAAAAGTTGTATTTTAAAGCTGGTTAACTAAATAGTAATAATATAAAAAAAACATTGCAACCGGACTGTCATTACTCGAATTACATAAGCACCCACTTCTTTGCCATTTTTCTTCCCCAAAATGCAATGGTCCTTTGAAAGTATGCCATTTATTATAATGTACTTGTATATGTATACAGTACATTATAATAAAAGTACTCGTATATTTATGTATACAGTACATTTTAATATAGTACGGTCTATGACCATACTAAAAGCAACAGATGGGGCACTACCGGTCGAAATGTATTTCACCAAATATTATTTGATCAGGCGATATGCTTCTTACTGCTCTGCGGTGGTGGTGCTGAAGTAATGGAAAATTTAGGAAAAGACCCTTAATAATAATACTACAATCTCATCTAAGCGTACTGTTTATTTCTTTATTTCAGTCTATGCGTGCCTATACTCGTACGTGCATCGTCATTCTTAATCTTCCACTTCGAAGGTATTTTCATTGCTCTTTTGGATTCGTCTTGCCGGGATAACACCTTTAATATTTTCAAAATTTGGACTAAAAAATAAGTTTTGTCTCACCAAGGCTTTCTCTGCAAGTAGCAAAGGACAGGTTTTATCTGAATATTAATTTCATTAAAAAAATCGTAATACGATAGGGAAAGTGTAATGAGATTTACGTTGAATCAAAAATGGTATACCTAGATTTAACTCATTAGTACAGTTTCTACTTAAAATGATCATCGCTTCAAGAATGCCTGCAGCGAGCTCTTGGACTACTTGATGTACGACGTCTTTAAGGATAAACAGCGCATTTTTCAAACTTGCGTGAACTATCCAGTGATTTGACTTGCATTTTTAGTCGTTTGTTTATTTTTTTAGCATCCGCAAGACGCGTCACCCTCATCCAATATTTATGGGAACTCTAAGGGAAAATCATCATGAAAAACTGTTCCTGTCATGACAATGACAGATTAGATTTGGAATCCTGTGAAACAACTTAGAAAATAAAACGTGTAACTCTGTTGACATATTGTCAGATCACAAAAAATGGCACAGTAATAATAAACTATGTTCTTGGAATATTATACCTAATACATAATGCGCATCGCAGTTAACAGGCACAACTCGTCTATCATGACTAGAGATATAAACATTTAAGTTATTTTGTAAACAGGTATACGTGTTCTTGATATCACGAAATTCGCTGACGATTTATGGAAATATATTGTAGCGGTTTTCAACCGGTGTGCTGCGGCACAATGGTGTGCCGCGTATGAGTATCCTCCTGGTGTGCCACCAGGTTTTTGAGTTAATCTTTATGAGGTAAGGAATCGTTACTTACTTTTGTAGATTTAGCAATAAAACTTGTTCCATAAAGTTGGAAAATTTGTTTATTAAAAAATGTACCATAAAGTAGCTTCCGGCGAGACGAATTTTATAGTTTTGCGACGACTGTAAATCATTTATTTTTAGTTTTTAAAAATCCGCCCGTGTGTCGGAGTGACTCAACTCGACTAAAAGTGTGCCGTCACCAAGAAAAGGTTGAAAAGTAGTTCAATAGGTTGAATAGTATAAAAATACCGATGTCGAGACCTAGGAAGACGCTGAAATACTTGGCTGAAGAACTAGATACAATGTTTTGGAATTTGAATGAATTTCCTGGTACATGCTATTTTATTTTTTCCTACAAAAATTTTAACAGTATATTTGAGTAATGATCTTCACTTAGCAGCTTCTCGTTTAAGTTGGTAACTAAATGGCATGCAGATAATACATATATTTATATATCATTCCCTTGTTCTTCTTCATGTGCCTTCTTCTCTTTTGAGGTTTGGCTATCATCACCACTATCTCCAATTTATATGCAGCTGCGCGAAGCAGGAAATTCATTCAAATTCCAAAACATTGTATCTAGTTCCTCAGCCAAGTATTTCAGCGTCTTCTTGGGACTCGACATAGGTATTTTTATTAATTTCCACAACAATTTGTTATACATAATAAATATTTCTTTATCTTTCATTATGCATATGTCCCCGAAATCTTAGGCATCTTTTGGTATACTGAGTATATTAGAATGCCTAAGGCTTTTTACAAGAGGATTCCGCCAGGGTCGATATTTCTATGCCATATTATAAAGAACTGGAAACATATTCCAGTCTCGTTCTTTAAGTAAGGTTAAATAAAGTTCTTGACGGTTTATTTTATCAATAAATTTAATATACAAGGTACAATATAATATATATATATATATATATATATATATATATATATATATATATATATATATATATATATATATATATATATATATATATATATATATATATATATATATATATATATATATATATATATATATATATATATATATATATATATATATATATATATATTTTTTTTTAATACAATATAACTTTCAATTAGTATACAATATTAATTCTAGGTCGGAAATGAGATTCATCTCTTCTGAAAAATAATGGTCTTCCACCACACTCGGAATTAATCTGTGTTGAGGTGGTACTAATGTCGTTTGTTAATTCCTGTCGAGAGGTCAAGTCTCATCTGTTACAACCCTACAAAAAAAAATGCTGACAATTTATACCCAAAAATTAAAATTAAATATCTATTTTATTATAGGTACATTAGAGCAATACTTATATAAATTAGAGTAATACTATAATACATATTTTATTGTTCTTCTCCGTCGTTCCCTCATTACAGAGGATCATGGCCACTAGACAACAGTTTGCCTATGAGGCTCCTCCACTTTAAACTGTCTTCTGCTTGGCTGGTCGCAGATTGTATTGATCCTTTTGTAAGATCTTTCATAAGGTAGTTTCATCTGGCCGGTGATCTGCCTCTACTTCTTCTTCCCTCCATTTGATCCCCGGAAAGCATTTTCTCCAAATTCTCTGGTTTCTCCTAGCAACAGGGCCCTTCTCATGCATACGGTGGAGAGCCTCACTTGGATGCCGAGTTCTTCAAGGATAAATTTGTTCGTGCGGCGTGCTGTCCATGGAATTCCTAGCATTTTACGTTAACACCACATCTCCAGTGCATCGATTTTGGTGCGTATCCGAGCCTTCAGGGTCCACGTCTCCGATGCAAAGAGAAAGATCGAGATAACCAGGGCTCTAACCAGCCTGACGTTAGTCCGCTTTTTAACACCCTGCTATACTATATATAAATTTATATTATAACACATATATAATACTCTTATAAATAAGTACCTACCTACATATAAAATGATGATAAAAAAAAAGATAATACATACTTAATTATATTAAAAAATTGACAATTTAAAAAGCTAATATTGATTAAGTAGGGCTATTAGGACTGTCTCAATTAATACGATGTTTTATCTTCTGACTACGTTACTTTAAGCGTCAGCGGTGATATTGTAACACTATCACCGCTGACATTTTGTTTCTGTATAATCGCACAAAGTTATTTATTATTCTTTTGGTCTTCTTCTTTACAGATTTACACATTATCATTCTGCCGCGGCCGCCTCGTGGTGGAGATCTTTGCGTAAGATCGGGCAACGATAAATTCAATGATATCCATGGAATCGTTACCTCCCAGCCTCCGAAACCGATAAATATTTAATGAGCTGCTTAAACACCATCGCGGGAACAGATTGCCTGTCAGCTGATATCTGATATCGCCACTGCTCACTTTTACGTTTTCAATAAGGCGACGAGCAATTCATTCATTTGAATCGCTTACGCGTGTGCGTGGACTCAACTTTACCTGTTATTTCTGTTTGTATGTGGATTAAGGGCCACCTGTTTGAGTGGGCCACCATTTTGGCAACTGATCAGTGTATGTACATGTTGTGGAATTGTTTGAAGTCGCGATTGAGAGTTACCGATCGTTGTCCATCCCTATATTTGTATTTCCTTTGTCATTACTTAATTTTACCCACAACCTAGTTCGTAAGTCTCTTAGCTACCACTATTTAAAGAGAAGATGCGCACGTGGTCGGCAAGTGGCAGACTCCATATCTATCCAATTGAAATTTGTTGTCCATTTGATCTGTTAATAAGTAGATTTTGGATCTTAAACCAGTATTTTTTTAAACTTCGATGGCTTTCCAGTGACTGAAGTTGCTGGACGTGCATTATTATCTTCATCTTTCAATTTAAAAAAATAGCGTCTGAATTGGGAAAACCAGATGAAAATTGTTCGCTCAGGATGGAGCAAGATCCTTAAACGCTCATCCTAGTCGATGTTGACAGTTAATTTTACTTAGGCCGACTTTAACATCATTTGGAAAAACTTTGAATGCGCCAATAATGAGGACACAATGTATAAACGTAACCCTATCGGTGACACTCGGTCGTATGTCCGTCTATAAAAATAAATGCCGCTTCCGATTATCTCGGCCAATTTTATAACTATACTAGTGGAAGGTTACCCGGCGATGCTCGGGTATCCGTTTCCTTCCACCCTCCCACTCCTCATTCTCTTTCCCCCACACCCCCAAGTAACCTATGTTACTCACCGTTCCTTCCACTTTCGAATTTATAAAATTTTCATGGCGGTCTGTTGAACGGTATAGAAGCCGACCTGCTGCAGCGTCATCTAGTAGCAATTTATTAAAACGTGGATATCGCGAAAATAGTATCTGGACTAAAATACCTATGTCTACTAATGTTCACGGCAATTGGTTGAGCAGTTTAGAAGTTGGCAGCAGGGCCATCCGATGGCCATGTTAAAATACAGTTGATAGCGCGAAAATATTATGCGTGTCAAATGTCTATAGAAGTCGATATGCTGCAGCGTCATCTAGTGGTATATTACAAAAAAGCGGAACATGATTCTCCATGAAAAAATACATATATGTGCCAACTTTCATTTTGATTTATCAAACGGTTTCGGAGTCGGACAGACAGATATTCCAACATCCATTTTTATATACATACTAGCTGCACCCCGCGGTTTCACCCGCGTGGTGATGGAAAATTGTAATAATGATAATAGAAAACTATATATCTTTATAAATTATAGCCTATATGTTATTCTGATGTTATTAGTAAAGTTTCATCAGAATCCATTCAGTAGTTTTTGCGTGAAAGAGTAACAAACATCCATACATACATTCTTACAAACTTTCGCGTTTATAATAGTACTAGCTGCGCCCAGCGGTTTCACCCGCGTGGTGATGGAAAATTGTGATAATGACGATAGAAAACCATATATCTTTATAAATTATAGCCTATATGCCTTACACATCAGTTATTCTGATGTGTAAGCTATATTATTGTAAAGCTTCATCAAAATTCATTTAGTAGTTTTTGCGTGAAAGAGTAACAAACATCCATACATACATTCTTACAAACTTCCGCGTTTATAATAGTAGTAGGATAGTAGGATAATCATGAAATTCGGCATTGCCACAAAACTCGCTTGCTCTTATCTAGCACATCAGTCAAATTTAAAAAGTTTGAGATCATAATTTTTGATGTATTAACAAATATTTACAAAAATAACATTTAGTTTCACGTCACTGAAGAAAAAAATTACAAGAAAAGCAAATTAATACAAGATAATCATCGATACATTGATCATGATAATAGGTTGTTTTTATCCATAGAGTTAATTCACAAAAAAAGTTAATATTTAAAAATATATACGGAAAAAAATAAATTCTTCTCCTCGATTTTTAGTTTTTTCCTGTAAGGTATATAAACGGTATATAACCTCTAGCATGAACCATCTTCGGAAGGTAAATAACCGATTATATCGTATCGTATTGTAATTTTTTGCATAAAAATAACGTTTTCTTATGTAGTAAAGAAGTGCTTTCTTGGGGTCATTTTTCAGGTAATGGTTGAAGTCAGTCGATTGGGTGTATGTAGTTTGTTAAACATACAATCCTTTCTTCCGCTCATCAGCTTTTAGCCAATCGAAATTATGCGGGCTCTTTCTGATTTTGCAGACCAGTGGGATGAAATACGTGTAAAATCACATGAAAAACCTCTTTGTTTCACAATAATGACGTATTTATTTCTTTGGATAAATAATATGGAAGCGGCAGAAGGTTTACCTTCTGGTTACCTTCCTTTAGGAAGCATTAAACTGAGAAGGTAAACACGTGCTATTATTCCTTATTTTTTCAATTCTCGCTACTGCCCAAAACAGCGCACAAGTAAGGCACTTGAAATATTTCTAATGACACTTCATAAGGTTTCTGGCAGTGTTTTGTTTATTTGTTTGTGCTTTTGTTTCCACAGCAGCGAATTTTGAAAAAAAAGTAATTCGCCTGTTTTGACTTACAGAATATCAGCAAGTGTTTAACTTCTTAGAGCAGTATTTGTCCATATATACGAGTACAACGAAATGAATTCAGCCGAATATCCCAATCACGCCGCATGCTATCCTTCAGCTTCATAACATGATGGTAATTTCTTATGAAAGAGCAGCCATCGGGAACCCGGTTTACGCAACGTGTCACTTTACCAAAGTGCGTCCCCGCGTCGGCTTGTTTCGTCAGCGAATTTAAACAACCCGACATATCCGTCCGTCCGTCATATCGTCCAAAAAACACATCTGCCGCACCTTGTTTATTCAAATGGGTTTTCGTGCGCCCGTCTTCGACAATCGTGGATCGGGCGCTATGTCTAAGGAATAGGATGATAGGCCCATGTGTGCGAGAACAGAACTGTCTTCAACAGCGTCGACTACATCTTCTGTATCCTGAAGGGTGATGTAAAAAACGGTGGAAGAATTCCTGGGTCACCTATATATTCCCCCGTACACCCAAAAATAAAATTCACCCATGAAGTAAAAAAGGAATACTCTCTGGATTGTTACTTTCCCAGCCAACCAACTGACGAGGAATTCGGAAATATTCATTTTGAGCATCGATATATGATCCCCTAAATGGGCCTTTCGCGCTCGAAAATGACCACTTCAAATCCACTACTGAAAGCCGGTCAGTAGTAGTTTGGTCGCAGTCCGCTGGCAAACAGCCGACCGTTTCCGGTGTGAGAGCTGCCGCGAAGTTTAATTTATTGCTCTCTCTGTCACATGAATTACGAGAAAAGGGTATGGAGGTAACTTATTTGTATCTGAGGGCATATCTAGCTAATATATCGATGATTTTGAGCCGCCTGAGACGATTAGGACTATTTCCAGATGTAAGTCTGTCTGTCTGTGCCTGTCTGTATGTCTGTGTGTCTGTGTGCACGATAGTGCCCAATCGCTTAATCCAACCAAGCTAAAATTTTATATGCAAGTATCATTTGGTCATTGTGTTGAAATCGACAGAAGGACAATATTGGAGTTAGAGACTTGAAATTTGGTACACTTATGCCTTGTTGGGCGCTGAAATCACATTGAATTTCCACCAGTCAGTATATTTGCGTAAAACATTGAATCAAACGCACGTTGTATTTTCACTATCCGCGCTCGTCGCCGACTACCGCTTTTAATCAGTTCAACTACCTTCCCAAAGGGACATCACTCTCAAAATCCTTCCATAAGTCATTGGATTCTTGCCGGAAAAGTCTTTTGGTGACACAACCGCATTTTATATGACATGGTGACGAGAAGAAATTACAATACTGCTAAACATATGGTGTCTTGGAAACGTACCCATGCAAGGTCGTGCCAACATCCCTACCATCCACGCACAGTGCGAACGTCGCTTTTGAATCAAGCATGTGACGCTGAGCATCTTACGCAGGAGATGGAACACGTCAAGGACGTCCTTAAAAAAACAGGATAAATTGATACGGAAAATATGATGACACATGCACATGATCCAGTATAGAAGACACCCAGAAACCGAGAATATACCGAGCATTCTTACCATACGTTAAGGGCGTCACGAATCTAATAACTAACATGCTGAACAAATTCGATATAAAAACGATTTTCAAACCGACCTTAGGTACAGCTCTATCTCTGTCATATGTAAAGTATGTAATACAACTACAAAACTGGGTGTGTATAAGTTATCGTGGTTGGCTTAAGATGGACATAATAAAGCTACTAATGCGATTCGACTTATGCAACACATGGAGTCTGTTAAAAACGTTCAGCGAGAAATATCAGCGATCTGCCAACACATCTTGGATAGCAGAACGAAAACGGACCACTAGCTGCTATTTCGAAATCCAAGTGTGCTATCCAAAGAATAATTTTAGTTTCCTTGCTTGATTGGGGAAGACGTAGAATAAAAAGGATCCCGATTTTCAATGAATATGAAGGTTCTTAGCTCTCTACGACGTGAATCCCTTCTTGTTAATTGTTGTCAACGCCTATCGCCGAGTGCAAATACGCCAGAAGGGAAACAGTGAACAGTAGTAGTAGTAGCGGAATTCTTAAAATTATGGCATTGTATCGTACATATTGATCACTGGGACATCTCTAAATATTTGAAATGCGTCAATACCTATGTATAACGAATTCGATCTCGTTTTAGATGTTCTATCTCGGCTCCTCCAAGTCAATTTTTTTTTGGGGTCTCTTCTTGTAGTATGAGGACATCAGGAAAAGTTTCTGCGTCTCCAACAAATATATTGGCAGTTATACTCGATAGATCCAGTTAATCTCTTAATATTCCTCCGAGTAGGTACAATTTCGCAATCGAAGTAAAATCAGGAAAAAATATAAAACCAGGTGCAGACTTTAGCTTGTTTACAATTATTTCGGTTGTATTGCTGAGCTACGCGGTGCGCTAAGAAATACGCTTTGAGTTAGGCTATGCGCTATGCTACGATCTATGCTACGAGCTATAATTTAGGCTAAACTACGATCCGAGAGCTGTGCTTAAAGTAGCGCCCAATAATCAAATTGACACATATTGGAAAATCAAAATTTCGAAAAAGAAACTTGTTAAGTTACTGCATATTAAGTCGCCAATAATCCATATGTATGTTTTACTAAATCATTAACTAAAATTCATTATTTACATAGTCTCGCCACGTATAGGTGCCACTTTGAAATCAATATATTAATGTTACATGTAATGACTTGTTATAACTTAATTTTACATAAATACATACATAAATAAATAAATATATAAATAAAGATAAAAACGAAAGAAACCACAAGAATAATGTACAAGAGAAAATGCAAAGAGATCTTTAAACACTTTAGCCACCAAAGCATTTTAGACTTCACTCAAGTAATATTCCTCCAGTGAGAAAAACGCCTCATCTGTGAGTTACCTCTTAAGGCGGCTCTTAAAACACGTCAAGAGATTGCGTCTGCTTAATGTGCTCGGTGATGAGTTTGTTGTAAACCGATGTACCGGCGATATACGCTAGCCTCTCCAACTTGGATAATGCATGACTTATCGAACGTAGCATGCTTCGGCATCTTGTTGGATAGTGGTGATGCACACCATTCACTTTAAAATCGGATAGATTTTTGCGAACGAACAGCGTTACTTCCATAATATAAATGAACGGCAGCGTTCTGATGCAGAGATCTCGAAACAGAGGCCTAGCGGGCGTATCAAGCGCCACACGCGCTATTGTGCGGACTGCACGCTTCTGCATTACGATGGCCCTCTGCCTGTCGGCTGTACGCCCTCATAACTCCGCGCCGTCCGTTAGCAGTGAATAAACATATTTTATGCAAAGTAGCACATGCGCAGCGCGGATAAATCGAGAAATGAAGCGATGCGATAGAGTGCAGAGCACGCTCTTCCCAATGATGTTCTATCTCGGCTCCTCCAAGTCAATTTTTTTTTGGGGTCTCTTCTTGTAGTATGAGGACATCAGGAAAAGTTTCTGCGTCTCCAACAAATATATTGGCAGTTATACTCGATAGATCCAGTTAATCTCTTAATATTCCTCCGAGTAGGTACAATTTCGCAATCGAAGTAAAATCAGGAAAAAATATAAAACCAGGTGCAGACTTTAGCTTGTTTACAATTATTTCGGTTGTATTGCTGAGCTACGCGGTGCGCTAAGAAATACGCTTTGAGTTAGGCTATGCGCTATGCTACGATCTATGCTACGAGCTATAATTTAGGCTAAACTACGATCCGAGAGCTGTGCTTAAAGTAGCGCCCAATAATCAAATTGACACATATTGGAAAATCAAAATTTCGAAAAAGAAATTTGTTAAGTTACTGCATATTAAGTCGCCAATAATCCATATGTATGTTTTACTAAATCATTAACTAAAATTCATTATTTACATAGTCTCGCCACGTATAGGTGCCACTTTGAAATCAATATATTAATGTTACATGTAATGACTTGTTATAACTTAATTTTACATAAATACATACATAAATAAATAAATATATAAATAAAGATAAAAACGAAAGAAACCACAAGAATAATGTACAAGAGAAAATGCAAAGAGATCTTTAAACACTTTAGCCACCAAAGCATTTTAGACTTCACTCAAGTAATATTCCTCCAGTGAGAAAAACGCCTCATCTGTGAGTTACCTCTTAAGGCGGCTCTTAAAACACGTCAAGAGATTGCGTCTGCTTAATGTGCTCGGTGATGAGTTTGTTGTAAACCGATGTACCGGCGATATACGCTAGCCTCTCCAACTTGGATAATGCATGACTTATCGAACGTAGCATGCTTCGGCATCTTGTTGGATAGTGGTGATGCACACCATTCACTTTAAAATCGGATAGATTTTTGCGAACGAACAGCGTTACTTCCATAATATAAATGAACGGCAGCGTTCTGATGCAGAGATCTCGAAACAGAGGCCTAGCGGGCGTATCAAGCGCCACACGCGCTATTGTGCGGACTGCACGCTTCTGCATTACGATGGCCCTCTGCCTGTCGGCTGTACGCCCTCATAACTCCGCGCCGTCCGTTAGCAGTGAATAAACATATTTTATGCAAAGTAGCACATGCGCAGCGCGGATAAATCGAGAAATGAAGCGATGCGATAGAGTGCAGAGCACGCTCTTCCCAATTTATCACATAAAGCATCGATATGTAGGTGCTATCGTAACTCATTATCGATTACGAATCCCAAGAACTTTGTTGAGGATACTTGAGTTAGTATTTCGTTTTGGACGGTCACGTGTATTTCAGTTTTAGTAGGTCTAAGGCTGATATACATAACGTTAGTTTTGTTAATGTTAAGTATCAGCCCATTAGCGTCAAACCATGCACCTAACTCGTTCAACAAAAGTTGGGTATTGCTAGTTAACGATCGTACACTCTCGCTCTTCATTACTGCGCACGTGTCATCTGCGTATAGTATCAGCTCAGCTCGCGATGTGGCAGATGTAATGTCGTTTATATATAATAGGAACAGTGTGTTACCCAAATAAGATCCCTGCGGTATGCCTATCGCTATCTCGCCCGCTATAGAGTGACAGTCCTCAATAGCAATCGCATGCTCCTATTGCGAAGAAAAGAATTCATTAGGTTCGAGGCGTTTCCATCGAAACCGTACAAGTCCAGCAAGTCGTTATCGATAACATCGAAGGCTCGTAATAAGTCACAATAAATGGCGGCGACATGTCTTCCTGCTTGTTGACTTTTCATTACATGCGCGGCTGATACAGTGCTGCGGTTGCAGCGATAGGCATACTGTTCATCACAAAAAAGTTTACTGCTGTTGAAGTGAACATTTATTCTGTTGGAAATCCCAATCTCATTTTTTTTTGTAAATACAGGTACAATTGCTATCGGTCTGTAGTTAGCCATTAATATTCGAGAGCCTTTATCCTTATATATAGGGGCTACTTTTATGCGTTTTAAGCATGTGGGATATATTCCTTCGGCGATTCAGGTATTGAACAGATATTCCAGTACGTGACTTATCTTGAAGATACACATCTTCAAGATAAGTCACGTACTGGAATGCCAAAAACATCGGCAGGTCATACACATCCTTTGTCGGCTTGGGCTTAATTTCTGAAAGGCAAAGTTTAACTATTTCTTTATGAGTGAAAAAATTAAATTGCACTGCTGATTCAATAGGCTTTTGCTTTTATTTCGTCGGGATTGCGCGATAGTGAAGTGGATATATTGAGAAAGTAATCGCTCATTACATTGGCTATTTGGTTTTGATCAGTCGTTGAATTACCAGAGGCATCACACAATGTTGTGATCGCATTTTCACCGTGTTGCAGCTAGTTACCTGACAGTTTTTTACATTATCTAAGCAAGTGATGGAATTACTGATGAATCTATTTTTTGCATTTTGCAAGAACTTATTATATTCGCATTCAGTTAAGCGTACAAGATTGTTCAGTTCCTCGTCATTCGCGAAACAGCATTGGAGCTAGCGGAGTTCATCCAGCCTCACTTTCTTAGCTATGATGTCATCGTTTATCCTTTTGTTTCGAGACTCACATTGATAAGGCATTTTCTCACGGGCAAAAAGACATTTAGAGAAAGAATTGTAACATTTGAAATTTAGAGAACTGCTCGTCAATCGACAAGACATCACAATTTAACACGTGTGTCGTTAGGCCGTATTTAATCAATGTTTGACGACGTGCTGAAAAACTTCGTTATACTCATTTTCTTTATACAGTGTTATTAGGGCGTATATATTTACGCGTATCTGCAGGATGGCTGGTTTCCGGCATTACAACTGCGGTATGTAGGTGAATTATTGTTAGGTGCCTGCGACACGATTAGTGCCTTCGGTATGTAGATGTATGTATATGTATAATACCACTATAACACCAAGTAAGGCTGCAGTAACTGCACATATGCAATAAGTATGCAATGAGCCCTTTGTTGATTTTCCACGACTTCCTCAGTAAAAGAGTTTTGTAAAAGCAGTACAGTATTTTGGCCAAAGAATGCCGGGTTACAGTCAGTAGGTAAGATTTTGGGATACCTGGAGCTGGCGTACTAGGAAAGTTGTAATTTTAATTAGTACGCACAAAGTGTTTTGGAAAAGCTGAAAATTCATCAGTAGACATATGGTCTACTGCTATTTAATCGAACGCGTGACGTCAGCATCTCCATACTATATTATATTGCGTCATTGTGACTATTATGTTGCGCGGCACAACCGATGAGTGTCATGTATGGAGATGCTGACGCCACGCGTTCGATTATGAAGCAGTATGACCATATGTTTCAAGTTCTTCTTTGCATCCACTGCCTACTGTTAAATTTTTAGCTTTTCCAAAATACTTTGGGGTTCTAATTAAAATAATTACTTTTTTCCTAGTACGCCAGCGCCAGGAGTCCCGGAATCTGGCCTGCTGACTGTACCCTGGAATTCCATCCTGCCAAAATACTGTCTGATCTTAAAGTATCAGATTTTCCAAAACATTTGCACTTTTTTGTCGCTGGCTCTTGAACTATTAGTAAATATATTTTTTTGGACAGGTTGGACATATCCCTAAGAACACAGGTTTATTTTAATACGCAGGTTCAATTTAATAAACCTGTTCAGGGGGATTTATGATTGATTAAGACGCGGAAAGTTCTTGCGACGATTAGCTTACTTTCCAATACTTCCGTTCAGATATTATTATTTAAAAAAGTTCTGAACCGATTTTCATAAAAATAGTGTCATTAGGAAGGTAAATAAATAGGCTTTCATAAATTTTAAAAATAAAATTTCATATTTGGTGTATATCCGGTTAGTCGTTCTGGTTTTTATCCGAACTGAGGGGGTGAGTCGATTTAGTTGCTCGCAAGTGTCATTATATTTTAGGTTATATGTGTGATTATATGTGAAATATATGTGAGATATTTTCTATGTGATATATATAGAGTGGTGATACGGATTCATTGCTGCGTGTTTTACGATTTTGATATTTCGTCCAAAAAATCCCGGGTTTTTTTCAGGAAGATTCGGGCCCCGGACCTTCGCCGTCTGAATCCTGAGCCCTTGATCTACTTACCTCGTCATGACAATAGTTAGTTGGGTAGACGTAGGCTGTTTAAAATGCGCGATCCGTCCATCGCTATCAGGAGCGCATGCGCAGCAGTCGCGCGGGAAACGGAAAGGAGGAAGTACGCGAACGCGGGAAAAAGGCTTCGGAAAAGGAGCGACTCGTTAGTCGGAATCGTGGCCTTTTTTTCCTCGGTCGTGGCTCTCTTTTGTCGCCGTAATGCAGCGGAAGACATGCGTGAGTACGTGGCCATTTAGATTAGCCACATGGCCAGCCCTATTCTAGCCACGGCACCGCAGAGTATCGTAGAATCTGCCGAATGTGACTCGAATCTGAAATTTTATTAACGGTCTATTTATTTGCCGTGACTCTTGATGTCTGTCCGCGGTCGATGATAATGACTTCTTCATTTTCTTAATAGGGTACTTACACTACTCTATTTATAAAAAACCTATATATATATATTTATGAAGCACTCTTCATCTTCTTCATTTTAAATGTCTTCAATAATTATAATAAATAATGAAACATTTATAAATTATTCCTTAGAGGTGTAACTATTATCTTAACCTATAAGATAAACCATTTTGAAGGCTTTCTTATTTATACGTTTACATATATGTGTACGTTTATACGGTGTTATAGAGATATCTTAGAGAGATGATAGGTATTATTTTTCGTAAAAAGTAAGTATATTAAATATATTGCCATATTTTTTTGAGGTCGTCTACCTTATAAGAGCATTTGAGCTGAGCCAGTGTTTAACTATATGTTCGAACATTTTTAGTTGGAATGTGGCGCAATTGCTACAAAGAAATTGAGATTCATAAATAAACTAAAAATCACTAATTCAAAATTTTGCCCTATCAATAATATTTCGCTAACAACTTAGTTTCACTATTAATTGTATAGGGTATAAGATTACTCAATGCCATTGTATGTTTTAGCGACTCTTCTGCGACGGTGACATGCAGGTGGTGCTAATAGCATTTTCCGGCGAAACTAATAACAATTTATGTTGACATCTATATTGAAAATGATAATGAATGTTTTTGTTTATAAGGACCCGATTAGCAACAAAACTTATTATTTAACCAATGGTAAAAATAATGGCACTAAATTATTACCGTAATCTATCGCATTTTTATACAGGCATTTATCACATAAATAATACGGAGGGATTAGCATGCTTTCATTGGTCAATTTGAACAAAGCGCCTAACTAATTAATATGTATTTAAACCTGTAGGTATATCAAATTTAAATTGACATACTTATATAAATAATATAAAATAGTAAGAGGTACGCTTTAAAAATTTGTTTGTTATTATATTAATAGATGATTTTGAGATATGATATGTTTATAACGCCATATATAAGGCTTCTGAACGTAGGAGAAGATTAATCAATGTTTGGAACTCTTTGTTTATTTGTTTCTACTTTTTTTGTACAATTTCACACGGGGCGGGTTTATTTTCATATGATTTTTTTTTACAATCAACTCAACTATGATACTTTACACGTATATGTGTGCGCATAACATGTGTGTACGTGTGCGTCTTGCTATTGCATTTGATCGACAGAATTGAAAATTCAATTCCATCAATTTGATCCCACGGAAAATGGTGATTTTGACCGCAGTAAAATCCAAGATGTAAAAATGAAGTAGGTACGGCATTGAGCAACCTAATACCCTATCTATATAATCAATTTTATTACGTATAATTGAATTAAATATTACTAATTTAAACTATTGACGCGCATTCTAATATTTCCAATATTTGTGATACTGTAGGTATCTGTAGGTATTCCAGTATACATATATATGTAATAAGTTAATATGAAAATAGTAAGAGCTATGATTTAAAAATTCGTTTGTTATTATGTTATTATTTTATTTTGAGATATTAAACGATTAGCACGCCATCTATCGGGTTACTGAACATAAAAGAATAGAAGAATATAGAGAGTAGAGAATATTAAGAAGAGAATAGAGAAGAGAATAGAGAATATTATAAAATCCTGAATAGTCCCATAGCACCTCCTTACCTTAAAGATCTCTTTCTCCCGTTAGGAAGTCACGGTGTTCCACTCAGGTCAAGTCAGGACAACACCACAGCAATTCCACTACATCAGTCTTCTTTTTTCATCAACTCAATAGCGTCCAATCTGCTCGACTTTGGAACCAGCTTCCGCATGCTATTCGTCATGCAACATCGTTGCCCTGCTTCAAGGCGTTACTGAAAGAACATTTTCTCCCTCAAAATATCAACTAAGAACCAACACTCCCCCCTCCCCGGGTGTGTTGATTGTATACTCATAAGAACTTTGTAATATCTATCATTTTATATAAGTAGGTAT
The DNA here is from genome assembly GCA_944548615.1 of Micropterix aruncella. NCBI lineage: Eukaryota > Metazoa > Arthropoda > Insecta > Lepidoptera > Micropterigidae > Micropterix > Micropterix aruncella. The sequence goes on along the minus strand of OX155956.1, from coordinate 7,001,990 downwards.
TTTTATTTTTATTTTTATTTATATGTAGTTTCTATGTATCTATTATTATAATATATATTATATTACTATTTTTTTTAATGTATGTATGTATGGATGTATGTATATGTATATTTATGTGTATATTTTTATTTATGTGAGCTGTATTGTTATTTTTATTTAATATTACAACGGTTGGCTGTAAGAAATCGCAAAACGATAAACCCGCCGTTTGTACTAAGTTAAAATAGAATTTAAGTTGTCTTTACCAATGTAATTTTTTTTTTAGTACAATAAAGGTATTTTTTCATTTTTCAAGAATATTCATCAATATCTGAGTGCTATCTATGAGTGACGTCTACATGTTGCGTTTCATAGTAAAATCCTAGCTGCCAAAACGTAGAACGGCATTGAGCAATCTAATAACCTATTTAATCAATGGTTTCATTTTTAATCTGTCCAATCACACCAAATCGTTTAATAAACTCCACCAACCTGTACCGATTACCCTATAAAATAATTAAGTATAATTTATTAATTACTTTTGCGGGTACTTGTAATATTAATAATTACTCTAAAAATTAGCAAAAAGGGGAAGCGCATCCGATCGCGATACAATAAAAAAGCTGTCAGTTTAGACAAATATATACGTTCGAGTTGACGATTTATGAGCCTTCGCCGGCTGCAGATGTTTTATGCTCACAGCCGCGCATTGAAATAAATAATTACAACACAAATGCCAGCCTTTCCATAATTATTGTTATGATATCAATGTACTAAGCGCGGGGAAAATGTACATTATTTATAAGTAGATGCGGTAGGTTCATAACTTGCTTTTCAAATTAACCAGGAATGCCGTACTCCGGATGCCGGAATGCCGTGTTGACTCCCTTACTGGCTTCATATTTATTTCATTGTATTTTTTAAAAACGATTTAATTTATTTCACTTCATTTAATGAAATGTCAATGAGATGAAGTGATGTGAAATAAAATAAATAAATATTTATTCATTTTTATAACTACTATAATATAAGTAAAGTATAGTGTTCAATTGAATTTCACCGATGCACTAAATATACGTATATTGTATTTGTGGTACAATGGGGTAGTAATTATTATTAATAAAAACGAGGTGATAATTGAGAAAATAAATTATTAAATATTATAGGCTTGGTAAACTTTGTATTCTTGAGGCAATATGATACGATTTTTATTTTGTAAAGAAAAAACAAAATATACAAAATAATACTATTACTAATGAAATGTTTATTCCTAGTTAAATTTCCGTTCATTTACGTATTTCTTTATTAGTGATTTCATTATTTAAGAGAAAAAAACACAAAATAAATGAAAATGTAAATGATGTGAGATAAACATATGAGATTTAGATTCTTCTCACGCGAAATTTAACATAGAAATTATAATATACGCTTTGTTTTAGTTTACCACTAGATGGCGGAGCACATCAATTTCTACACTGCTCAACCGATCGCCATGAAAATTGTTATACATACACATTTGAGCACGCATAATACACTCGCCACCAGATATCGCTGCAGTTAAGTTTTATAGCGTTCAACCGATCGCTATGCAAATTTCATAAATTATAAATTAGAAGAAACGATGATTAACATAGGCTATTTGTTGGGGGGGGGGGGGGGGGCAAGGAGAGGGAGGGAAGGAGGAGTGGAAGGGGGAAGGAAATATGTACCCGAAAATCGCCGGGTAACATTCCACTAGTATATTAAAACTATTCACGCGATTAATAAGACATTAGATCAAAGAGGGAGAGACCAAGGACTGAAATGATTTTCTAATGGTTTTCATGAAGTGACTTTTAACAAATGCGAAAATATCAACGTACCCGAAACTATCCTTGTTCGTAGTTATAGCTCTGTTTATTAGGGAGTGCTTGGAATAGTTGGGGTTAGTTTTCAGTGTAAAGTTAGTTAGTATAAAGCAATCGTTGCACGAATCCCTTCAATCGAGGATGCGTTACATCCATATCCTGCATGTCAGGAGTCTGTAGGTATATTGTAAAATTTCAGACCTATTAATATTGGTTTTCGCTGTCTGTAAGTCGTGTTCAGTTTAAGCTTTGTTTGCAGGTTTCGTTGTATTTGTGCCTTACAGTAAGTGCCGTTATTTTCACTCTGGCCATTTTCAACTTGGATAACATTGGAGTAAGTTGGAATTAAAATAAATTTTAATTCAAAGACGTGTTATCAAAATCTTTTTCAAAATCAGTTATTGTTTTTATTTTTGTTGGTTGCTTATTGCTTGAATTTTTTCGTGTGTACAATCATGAAAAAGTTAAAAATTCGCGTTTTTTTCAAATATAAGGTATCAATATTGTATTTAACGATAATGTGGACTGTGTTAAGAGCTGTAAACAATGACGGAGGTGCATGGTCAATCGCTCGACATCATTGCTTAGGCCAGGACCACATAATTGATGCTGGAGTTGCGACTGGAACTTATTGTCACTCAGCTTACTTGCCAGCGTACTTGCTCCATCGGGCATTATTTTTTCGAAATTTGTATAACCTTTGTACAGGAAAAAATATCAACACCGAAAAGGTAATGAAAAACGTATTCAAAGCAATTTTTTTGCTATCCATAATAAAAAAATTATTAATATATTTTTAATACAAAATATATATTTATTGGGGTAATATTGTTATTATATTTAAAAAAATATATTACATTTCTGTTTTAGAAAGGCAACGGCAATCATAATAATAATCATTAGGTTCTAAGGACCTAAAAGTATGAGTAAGATTTCCTCGGTTCTTGGCTTGATTAGTACATTTCGTGACATCAGGAGTTCATATTCTGAGAGGAGTTCATCGCGGGTGGAAAAGTCGTCGCGTCGTTCGAATCCTGCGATGATGTTCTAAATTCGAAAATGCAATCCTTGTCAAATCCGCTGAAACGGATCGGATCCATACCTACTCATGCAACATGATTTCCTGATACTTCAAATGGGATTGGAAGGCGCATTTCTCCATTTTTTTTAAACAAAAAGTGCCTTTTTTCTTTTTCCGGCTAACCTACCGACCAGGGAGTATTGGTGAAAGCATATTTTTTTGAGATGAAGGCGGAAAATCCCATTTATTTTTAACGCACATGAGTAGATTGAATTCTCTGTCTGTGTCTGTGTGTGTCTGTGTGCGTTTGTGTGAGTCTGTGTGTATGTATTCCTCTACGATAGCGCCCAAACGCTTAATCCGATGGAGCTAATATTTGGTATGTGTGTATCATTTGTTCATGGCAATAATAATGCGGCTGAAATCGGTCCACCGGGAGCTCACTAGTCATGTATCATTCTAGAAATATTGGACTTAGAGTCATGAAATTTGGCACACAGATGGTTTGTTGGGCCAAAATCACATTGTGACTTTTGGATACATTATCTCATATACAAGCTGCTCTAATAATGTTTAAATTTCGCCATATATTTTAACCAAATATTAACGCCGAGCTGCCTGAGGCTAGCCGAGAAACAAACAGCGCGGCCTGAGGTGTCGAATGTCACCCAAACGGGTTGAACCGCCGATCGAGAGAGGGCTCTGATAAATTTTATTTATGAAATTATTATTCACAACCGATTTTTTCATTATTTCGACGTGTATAAAATTACCACTAAACACATTGCAGTCTTTTCTTTATTTTACTAGCTTCATGCTTTAATGTAATAAATGTACACATGACAATGTAGTGGTCGTTTCAGATTGGGTCAAGTGGCCGAAAGATGGCCCGATGATTACAGTGGTCCATCACGGTGAGTCCAAGTCCACCCACGCCAGTCCATATCCACGTCCAGTCCACGGACCCCGGTCCACGTTGACGTCGCCCGGGGCCCCGACGCGGCGCGACCGCTCCGCACCGCCCCCCTCCCCCGCGCCAAATTGAACCAAACCGAAAAACGACGAAGACGACAGACGATCTCGAATCTTGCGTATTTTCTTACGCTGGCCATACACTGCGGCTGCGAAAGTGCGTAAAAGTGTGCGTAAACGATACTATTGTAGAGTTTCTATCCCAGGGAAGAGATTTTTAGGGGCTTGAGAGTTAGGGCAAAAACCACTTCCCTTGCAGATGATAAGCATTCTTACAAATTACTCAGATAAAATGTATATATGGATAGGCAGTCAAATAACTAAGCTGCAATGTAAAATAAAAATAAATAGTTAAAAAAAACACTAAAACACGCTTTTATAAATAAATGCACGTAAAAACCACATCATCAGACATTGAAACCTAATCGTGGTCAAAGTTCATTCCAAGAATTTTCTAACAAGTCTAAACACAGCTATGATACGATGTTCCATCATGAAGTTCCAGTTCATATCTTCCGACTCCATCATCAGATCAGTTAGACAGTACCATATTATTGTATTGTCATCAGAACTACACACAGCTGCCAATTTTCATGACGCTACGATCCTTGGAAGATGGTTAAATTAGTTACCTTAGATTCCATTACATAGTTACATACAGGTCGAACTAATAAAAGCGTGTTAAAAACAATTATTATAGTGTTATATCCGGACTCAAATACCTATGTATACCTACCAATTTGCATGGCAATCGGTTGAATGGTATATAAATTGATGTGCTGAAGCGTCACCTAGTGGCGAGTTACAATAAAGTGAATAACGCGAAAATATTTTGCGGACTCAAATGTCTATGTATACCAATGTTAATGGCGATCGGTTGAGCGGTATAGAAGTTAATGTGCTGCAGCTCTATCTGGTGTCTAGTTACAATAAATAAAAAGAGCGCGAAAATATTATGCGGGTTCAATTATCTTTGTATACCAATTTTTATGGCGATCGGTTGGGCGGTATATAAGTTGATGTGGTGCACCGCTATCTAGTGTTATGTTACAACAAAGCGGATATCATAAAAACCTTCTCTGTAAAAAAATACATATATGTGTCAACTTTCATGGTGATCGGTCAAACTGTTTCGGAGTCTATTAAGCTCGCACCGACAGACAGATCACTTAGCTTTTTTTAGACAAGCAGTTATTTTTTAGACGTACTTTTTTGAAAATTTACTGCGAAGTAAAACTAATGAGACGATTTTAAACCCCTTTAAAAAAAACAACAAATTATCGGCTTATAAATGGACAACCCGATATGTTATTTTAGAAATAGGTATCGGAAAACAATTATTAATAGTAATATTAACTCGTTTTTATCGATATTTATCATAGCCTATAGAAGATTATTAAATTTAACTTTAGTAACATGAAATTTTAAATCTTTATCTAAGTATACGTGTAATATTTGTAGTTAAATAACATGCGCGCGAAGTGGGTCCTTGTGAGGTATGTAGACCAGCGGTTCCAAAGGCCGTATCTTTCGACGCTCACTAAGAAGAATCACTGACAATAAATAATGGTAGGGGAGGTCTCTAGGTTGGAAAGATCTTTACATTTTGTGATAATAGGAGTTCATATTGCGAGAGGAGGCCATGGCGGGCGAAAGAGCCGTCGCGTCGCGTCGTTCGATTCATGCGATTTTGTTCCAAATTCGAAAATGCAATCTTTATCAAACCATCTCCAAGGGATCGGTTCGATACCTCCTCGTGCAATATGATCTCCCGATACATCGAATCGGTTTTAGATATAAAAATAGTAAAACAATGCCCGTAAGTAAATCTGTTGTGGAGGCGCTCGCTTTACCGATTCTATATTATGGAGATTATGTGTATGGTCCTTGTCTCGGGAAGAAGCTTGTTAATAAAATCCAACGAGGAGGTAATGCATGCGCTAGATTTATTTATAATATCTATAGTAATAGGATATATTCCTCATTCACACAAAATCTAAAATAGGAAAAACTACAAAGAAAAGATCCCAAAAAAAAGTTGGAAAGATACTAGGTTACCAAAAATTACTCGCTTTTCGTTTTGCTAGGAGGCGAAATTTTACAAATAAAACTATAACTTATTCCAGTATAATTCATGTAATACCTTCTTCAGGTTAATCTAAAATAAAAGCAGGCCGTGCTACTGTACCGAAATCCGAATTTTATATTGAGTATGAAAATAATTGTTCAGTTTGAAAATAAAAATGTTTAAATTAAATAGAAGAGAATGCAAAACTAAAAAGTGTTCATTGAGTCTGTTGACTATGTGAGGAACTCGGAAGTACTAAGGCTAAAGTACAGTGACTGGAATTGTGGCTGAAATAAACGAAAACCACATGGTAAACTCACTTTAAAAATATCAATTAACAAAAAAACGAGAGCGGCTACTCGCATATATAATAATATTAACTGCATTAAAACATTTTTTTATTTTTGTGGTTCACACAAAATATATAATGTATAATGCTAAATAGCATTGGTCCTGCCGCAACAAAATAGAAGTCAACCTCATTTTTCGCCATTTCTCAAGGTCATTTTCTGGGGCAACATCATTACTGACAGCAACATCCAGCAATCATAGGAATACTTTTAATTGAGTACATTAATTATTCACATTATTCCATAGAATCAAGATTAAATAATTCTATTATAGACGCTGATTTTTTATTTATTAGAAATTTATTTTATTTTATTGTTTTCTATTGTAACATTAAAATACCTGTTTTGTGCAATATTGCATAAGAATAACTTTCAAGTGCTTTCAAATGTTAAGTAGATATTTTTGAAAGACGAATGTTATTTTTATTAGGTAAGAAAATAAAAAAATACCCATGAAAATCTGAAAAGCCCATACAAATAATATGGAAAATGCACAGAAAAGTAATTTATGCTAATTTAGTCTAGATAAAAAATCTTTTGTCATGAAATTTAGCATAGTGTTAGATCATGATATTGTACAGGGCGCTGATTAGGTAGATTTTTGAAATAAATGTTAAATACGACAATTATTACGATTTCAATGTTTAAAGAAAAATTTATGATTTTCCAATATAAAAACGTAATGTAAAAACGTAATGTAGGTATATATAAAAAACTATTCAATCTGCGGCTTGTTCGATAATACAATCTAACACTACGCTAAGTTTTCGTGGCGCTGGAGTTTTTTATGAAGAAGTATTACTTTAGTGGCCGATATGGCTCACATATCCAATTTTCATAAAGTTCTTATCCTACTTCCATAATGCCATCACTCACGGAATAGACCCAAACGTATTTAAACTTTATTTCCCTAGCAATTGATTTGGCTTTAAAGAAAAGGTAACGGTTCTTCGGAATGTGATCCTCGGACATAGGTAGGTTCATGGTTTCCAGTTACCACTTACCATGAAGCAGGTGTTTTATCCCACTACGATTATGTGCTTCCTGGTAAGTAAATAAGCAAGTAAGTTAGTAAGTAGTATTTTATTTTGAAAACCCCTCTCCGGGAGTAGAAATGACAACTACATTTGTTTAAAATTACAGTTACAATAAAAATTTTAATTACATTTGAAATATTACCACACAGCTTGGACCCCAAGAAAGTGTGGGCCCTAATATATAGTTTGTGTAGCTTATACGTAAATCCTGCACTGCCTACGAACGAATGGAACACGTCCAGTCATAGATCCAGGGCATGAAGGAGACAGTGGCACAAGGGAATGTATAGTGAGTGGTGTAGTGCGTTGCAGGCTTGCGGAAAGATGGCCGCGGGTGTCGCGGTCCGGGCGTATAATATCCCGAGCCGATCGCCCGTAGATTACGGCCTGCCACCGTTCGAATTAAATTATTCCGTGGCGCTGGGCGCGCACGGACGCAAGCGCCGTACGCGCGCGCACGGCGCTTACGCCGCTGTGCCTCCGCGGAGGCGGTGCCCACGAAAACGCCGGTAGCTAAAAGCCATCCTTTGCCCGACTTCGGCCTTTCGTCTTGCGACTCGTAACCGCCTCTTTTTTTACTTCCCTCCTCATAGTAATTTATTTTTTTCAATATCTATCGCCCGCGTGTAATACTCATTACAGCCGGGCGCTTATGACCGCGCCGGCCATGGCTGCCAACAGCAGCGCTGTAATTAAAGCCCTCGCTTAATGGCCGTGACGACGCGACGCTGCACTGCCCTGCGCGAAACACCAATCACGCCAACCTTCCATAAAAATAACCACAGACAGAATCGCCATATGAACTTAGCAAAGTGTAATGACTTTCAGGTTCCTAATGGCTTCGCGTAGCTTGGGTGGCCAAATGTTATGTCACTTTGGCCTTCAACTAACAGTTTACCTCCTATCCTGTAGCCTCCTCGAACAGAGACTCAACATGTCAGAGCCGCTGTGAGCCTAATGGCCGTGACGACGCGACGCTGCACTACCCTGCGCGAAACACCAATCCTGCCAACCTTCCATAAAAATAACCACAGAGATAATCGCCATATGAACAGCAATATGTAATGACTTTCAAGTTCCGGACGGTTTCGCGTAGATTGGGTGGCCAATTTTTATGCCCCCTTGGCCTACACAACTCACGGTTTAACTCCCATCCTGTAGACTACTCGAACAGAGGCTTAACTTGTCACGGCCTGCAGTTAAAGGCGGTTGGGATCTTTGGAGCTGTCGTCTGCAATGTGCGAACACGACATCTCAGGCCGTTATAACGATATAGATCGTTCTTTCACTCGTGAGGTGTTTATGCAGAGACCTATGGACAACACAGTCCACAGTCTAGCTTCGCCAACATGCCTGTAAGAAGCGGACGCCTTACCGTGAGGCACTGAAAAGTGAACACAGAGGCCCTTTCGCGGCCTCTACCTGACGTTGGGATCAGGAGCAGCGCCGGCTCGAGGAAACTTGGCGCCCTAGGCAAAAGACTAGTATGGCGCCCATTTAAAAAAAATCACAAAACAGTAATTGTGCAATTATTAATCAAATAATTAGAGCACAGATATGACTTACCTACTTATATATAATTATAATACAAACTTTAAAAAAAAAATACAACCGACTTCAAATAATTTTTGCACCTATTTTTCCGTTATTTTGATTTTAAAATCAAACTACTAAACCAATTTTGATTAAATTTCTATGGGACCAATCTGCAAGTATATTCTTTCAAATACAAAAAGAATTTTCCAAATCGCTTCATAAATGACGGAGATCTGAGGTAACAAACATAAAAAAAAACATTCAACCGAATTGAGAACCTCCTCCTTTTATTGAAGTCGGTTACAAAGAGAATATATCCACCTTCTTTAGCTGTATGAAGTGAAATATAAGAATTTTTTAAAAGACTAATTAGAGGTTAAATCAAGCAAGTTTTATTTTCCTTGCCTTTATTTTAGCAAAAGTGGAAACGATCTCCTTTAAATCTATTGTTTGAGCTATTTCTTGTTCTATAGATAAAATCGACAACCACCTCCTCTTTCAAAAAAGACAACAAGTCTTTCTTGGGTCATTGTGGAGCGCAGATACGTTTTAATTAGTTTTAATTTAGAAAAACTGCGCTCACCACTGGCCACAGACACGGGAAGTGTCAGCAACACCCTTATTGCAGTTACTAAATTAGGTAAGATATCTAGTAACCCATTTTCACAAATATAATTTAAAAGTTCTTGTGTCGCAGTGTTATTTGGTACTCTTCTTGCAATAGCTTGTAATTCGCTGCATAGCTCAGTTGCATCAACATCCTTAGATTCTCCATGACTAAGAGATCCTTCTAACTTTACACAGTGTTCCAGAACATCTTTGGATGTTTTATTCTGCATCTCATGAACGTTATAGAGAAATCCAAAAACATGATTAATGTTATTTAACTGATTAAACCTCTCATCGATTGAATTTATTGCTGTGTCCAGCACGGCAAAATAAAAATTTAGGGTTCGAGGTCGTTTGCGCGGTACTCTCCCTTACGAAGCGGTGATACGGTGTCTACGCGGACCATGGCAATATTTGCCCGGCTTATCACCCTGTATCGGGTAGCCGAATGGTTTCACGAGTAGTTGCCGTAAGGTTAATAGCAACTCCTGACATATAGTAAACAAAGCCGCTTTCAGACCCCCCAGATCATACGGAAGCCGCACTGATGACACTGATGATAATGATGTAGACTTGCGACTTAATGCCGAAAGCCAAGAAGGCTAACACCTCGGAACTCGAGTTCGTTTCAAAGGAGCTTTCGTCCGCAGAGACGATAGCGTAAACGTCGGGCAACCAATTGCCCTGGCTATCGGTTATCGATTAAGCGGTATAGAAGTTGACGTGCTGCTGCGCCATATGGTGGCGGGTTACAATAAAGTTAATATCGCCAAAATATTGCGTGCGGGCTCAAATGTCTATATATACCAATTTTCATGGCAATCGGTTAAGCGGTATAGAAAGTGGCTGCAACTTGGGTTGTCGACTACAGCGGGCAAGCCCGTCACCTCAGAAAATTTTAACTATTAGTCGTTCTATCGTGAACGTAGAAGACTTGGGGTCAAAACAATCCACCGTCTAGCTACGCCACAATCCCGTAAGGGGCCAACGCCTTAACCGCGAGATAGCCAGGAATATTACCTGGCGGGCCGACACTCACGCCCTTACTTCCAATTGTGACCAGATTACTCCGGTCTCTCGATTGGTTACGAGTTCGAGGTCGCTTGCGCGGTCCTCTCCCTTACGAAGCGGTGAAACGGTGTTTACCGAATCTATCGCGGACCAGAGCATCCTTTGCCGAGCTGTTCACCCAAGATCGGGTAGCCGATGGTCGTTTCAAGAGCAGTCGCCGTAAGGTCCGCAACCACCCCCGCTCTATAGGTAACAATACAGCATCCAGACTTCCCCGACTGTTAGTCAGAGCGCACAGTCGATTGGCTTACGCCGCACGGTGCGCAGACCGTCCAGGGGCGCCAGAAGGTTGATTCCCATGGGAAACTGACCATAAGGCCAGAGTCCTACCCAGGCTCGCACTTCATGCGTGGAGGCCGTCGGATAGGTGTTGACCCGTGAGTGTGACCAACCCTGAACCGAATGGGTCTTTGTGGCCAACTCAGAAACTCCCTAAAGTGGCTACAGTGCTATCTGGTAGCGAGTCACAATAAATACAAAAGCGCGAATATATTATGCGTGCTCAAATGTCTTTGAATACAAATTTTCATGGCGATCGGTTGAGCAGTATAGAAGTCGATGTGCTGCAGCGCTATCTAGTGGTAGGTTACAACAAAGTAAATATCATAAAACCTTCTCCATAAAAAAATATAATGCCAACTTTCATGGTGATCGGCCAAACGGTTTCAGTCTATTATCTCGTCTATTAAGCTCGGACATGGATATCAACATCCATTTTTACATATAAGATAACGATGTTTCAATCGTAAGTTTGTCGAATTACAAGGAATTTTGTTGAAACTTCATTACTTGAGTATATGTAACAATATTTTCAGTACGATTAACTCGGAAAGAACAGTATACTGTAGTTTCCATTCATGTGTCCGACTATAACCGTACGTTTTACTACTACATTCTGTCATCTTAGAAGCAAGATGTCAAGGTCACGACGTAATAAAATAACATTATGTTTTAACATTACGGCACGTCAATTCTCCGTTCAGTGTCATGTCAATTCATACGAATGGACCACAATCAGCTTTACATACCTACATAATGCTTGTTGAAACATGCGTGTTTCCGTGTAGTATCTTGTTCTAGCTTGTATCTTCTAGTAGCTACTAGTATCTTTTAGAAGCTTAGGTGAGAGACGTCGCATTACTTATTCATAATAAATAAGTAATCGGGCATTCGCCCGCGCGTGCGCGAGCTATTCAACAGGTGCACCGCAAAGGTGACACTTTAACACGTTTTGTATTTATTTGGTATTCGTCTAGGGCTCTCGTGTGGGCGCGGGACACACCCATCGCGCAAATGACGCGATAAAAAGGGCGACAGCAGCTGTCCGTCACACGTCGCGCGACACGACACGATGCGACACGACACGACGTTGCGACAATTGCGCAATGACAGGACGGGGCGTTGCGACAGCCACTTATACCTCTTATCTGCCTGAACCTTATTGCACGTGTGCCAACAGAAACCGTCTAATGAGCACTTACTTTTTTCGAAAGATCCCGCTCGCTTTCCACTGTTTACTTGGCCGCTTATTAACAGTTGTTTTAATATGCTTTAATTTAAGGATATTTTGTTTGACTTTGCTGGACATATAACTGGAATACTGGGGACATATAACTGGGTCGATGTAATTTAAATTAGTCATCATATATAGCCATAATATATCGGCATATGACCCAGGATGACCGGAGTAATATAGGGTAGGGGGAAGTCCCCTAACACCGGACGGCACCTAGCGTCGGACACTAATAGTATCTCGACAAGTCGCGGCGCGATCGATACAAAGACGTAGGAAAAGGAAAAGCGTACGCTTCCTCGCGCCCTATCACGCCGTACCTATACTCTCATGCTAGAAAAGGTACACAGGTGTTTTATGAGATTTTTGTAATTCAAGCAGTACGGATTTTATCCATTGTTATAAGACTACATTTATCACAGGCATGTCTGGATATAATTCTCTCTGTCTCAGAAGAGAAATGCTGACCATGTCCTATGTTTTTAGGCTAATTCGTGTTAAAACTGATAATCCTAGCTTACTAGCCAAGGTGGATTATTCCTTACCTAAAAATTACCTTAGTGCTCGATCGCACCATCTTTTCGCGGAGCCGTTCTCGAGCATTAACCTTACGAGGTGGAACTTGGTTGTGCATGCTTTGCGATGCTTAAATGAAATTCACTCGATGACACCAGGTTTTGATATTTTTACCGCCAACCCTCATTCGTTAAATTGCAGGCTAGTAATTAATTATTCTTATATGATAGCTAGTATTAAAGTGACTTTCATTCAATTTGTATAATTACGGCGATACCTTAATTAATTTTACTTCTCAATGCATTGGTTTTACTGCAATGTTGATTAGTAATAAGCGAATAAACAAATAAATAAATAAATAAAATTGAAAAAAGTACGTTTTCCGTTTCTTTATTCATATTCATATGCATTTTATTAGTATACTGGTATACAAGTCAGATACAGATTAGCAAACATACATACAGATCAGCAAGCAAACATTTTTTCTTTCGTTATGAAAAATAAAAATGAAAGATAAAAACGAAAGAAAACACAAGAATAATATAAAAAAAAGGAAATACACGGGAAAATGCAAATAGATCATTAAACACTTTAGCCATCAAAGCATATTATACTTCACTCACTCCACTATAATTTCCACTATAACTTCTAAACGCTTCAACCGATTTGGAAGTGTGTGGTATTGCTATCACCTCGAGTGTTATAGGTACCTTAATATCCAAATATCAAGTAAATAGTTATCCAAATGTCCAAATGTCAATAAATGAACATAAATATATCGTTTTTAGTGTCAAATGAAAGGTCTGATTTAATACATTCCAGAAATATAAATGTATCTATATGGAAAAATACATCCACCACAAAATTATATGAAAAAAACCGTAATCGTTTCATTTCATTTTATAAAAAAACCATAATAAAAATAATTATAAATACTATAGTTCACTTTCTGTAACGGCAGCCGTATTTTTTATTATTTTTAATATATATAATTGTTTTTTATATAAATGTATAGTTTCAACTTTCGTAGCGAATTTTCATTTTCAAGACACTCAAGGTACGGCCTATAAAAGTTGTTCGTCTCCACTGAATTCCTTTTTAATGGCCATGTCTCGCTCTTAATAGAATACCCGCTCTATAAAAATTACACCGTTTACCAGGCAGTTTAAGTGACCCGCTCTCTTCGCGAATCTTTTCGAAATTAATAATGATCCGGGGCAGATAATTTTTGGTCCAGGCGATCCTGCGTCGAAGGAATATTAAGATGTGCTATGGCTAAAGAATGTACGAAAACAATGCTAAAACTGATGTAATAATGATCTTTTTAATAATCTCCTTCCGAGTTCAAATGGATCTATCGTTTCGTGGTTATACATATACGATGTAAAATAATAAAATAACAGGAAAGAACTTTTAAATCATAGCTCTTATTATTTTAATATTATTACCATAAATGTGTCATTTTTTTACTTTGGTATAGAGGTCTCAATGCGTAATAATTATGCTCAGTAAAATTAAGATAAACTAATAGATGGTATACTATCTCTAGAATAGAATAGAATGGAATAATTTTATTGTGCTATAAAAACATAATTTAATGAATATTACACTGGTTTTATAAAAAGGACAATTTATGCACAAATGACGGACTTATCGCTATAGCGATATCTTACAGTCAACCATTCCATCTCTCCGTATTATTTCATAAACAAATCAAATAAATTGATACATCACAGAAGGCTGATTACAGCCTTGAAATCTTCACAGAAGCGTATATAAAATGCGAGAACATGGCGCTAATAATTAAATGTTATTATTGTTATCATTGGTTAAATTATTGGGCTAGTTACAATAAAGCAGTCTTTTATAAAAAATCATTCTGTATCTATGATATTATAGATTGACACAAAAAATCTATTAGTTTAGCCGTCAACGAAAGCGCCACCTGCATCTCGCCGTTTCAGAAGAGTTTCCAAGTCGTACTATGAGCAATCGAATACCCTATATACAATGCCGATATTGAGTAATTACTAGCCATTCCCGCACTAAGAGGCACTCTGCCAAAGGGGTCCTCCGTCGCGAGCCATATGGCTCCCTGAGAAGCGGTGTGAAATGCATGTATAGAATTATAGTAATTAGTATTACCTGGAAGCGGACATCGTCTTGTTATCTCCATCTCCACTGCCTCCAGGGTTGGTCATACATGAAGTGCGAGCCTGGGTAGGACTTTGGCCTTAGTTAGTTTCCCCTGGGAATCAACCTTCTGGCGCTCCTGGACGGTCTGCGCACCGTGCGGCGTAAGCCAATCGACTGTGCACTCTGACTAACAGTCGGGGGAGTCTGAAAGCAGTACTGTTTTCTATAGAGCGGGGGTGGTTGCGGACCTTACGGCGACTGCTCTTGAAACGACCATCGGCTATCCGATCCTGGGTGAACAGCTCGGCAAAGGACGCTGTGGTCCGCGATAGATTCGGTATACACCGTTTCACCGCTTCGTAAGGGAGAGGACAAGCGACCTCGAACTCGTAACCAATCGAGAGACTGGAGTAATCTGGTCACAATTGGGAGTAAGGGCGTGAGTGTAGGCCCGTCGGGTAACACTCCTGGCTATCTCGCGGTTAAGGCGTTGGCCTCTTACGGGTTTGTGGCGGAGCTAGACGGTGGACTGTTTTGTCCAAGTCTTCTGCGCTCACTCCAGGGAGATAGAACGACTAATCGTTAAAACTTCCTGAGGTGACGGGCTCGCCCGATGTAGTCGACAACCCTAGTTGCCTGAAGTAGAAAACTTTCCTGATTCACTAGTGCTCTTTACTAGACAATTATCGTTTTTTTTCCATTTTACCTCCCGAAAATCTTCTACTGTTGCCAACCGCCAAAAACAACACTCTGCAAAGTGACTCAGATCTGTTTAAAAATAATAAATAAAAATAAACTGTTTATTTGCATAAACATTTTAACACAAAAATGCGATCTTATTGCCTCATGGCAACATCTTACAACTAAACTAATCACAGTGCAGTACATGCGCGCGTTGTGGAAATCTAGATTATTAAGTTTGTCTGCATAAAATATAAAGTTCTACATTTAACAGTAAGAATACCCGCGTAGATGAAATTTGGAGAGGAAGGAGTGAGATAGGGAAAACTGATTACTTCTTAGAAAGTCGTAATTTTTGAGGCGAGTCTTGAATGATTGTAAAGAAGGCGAATTTCGTATATTTGCTGGGAGATCGTTCTAGAGTCTTGTGCCATGGACGCAGAAAGAGTAGGACTAGAAATCGGCATTATGACAGGGAATTTTCAGTAAATTGTCAGAGCCTGACGAAATACGAGATGATGGGATCTTAATGGTTCAGAAAGTTCGCGGAGATAGGACAGTTTCGATTGGGAGAGAACACGATAGAGGTATATGAACATTTCTCCTTTAGCGTACTGGCAACCATCTATATAAAATCGAAGACTATCGCGGGTGTTTGACATTATACATAGGATAGAAGCGAATTTACCACGTTTCCCGGATCATGCGAGGAAAGTAGATTTGTTTCTTGGATAGAACAATGGGATGTTGAAACTGCATCCACTGGTTACTTCCGCTATCCAATACATGTTCGCAGATCGCCGATTTTTCTCGCGGAACGTTTTTAACAGCTTTGATGTGTTCTGTCAGTCGCGTGGCTATGGGCCGATTCGTTTCTATCCTATTTATAATGGCAAACATCTATTTTTCTAAAAAATCATCATCGAAAATTATAATTTACTATATATCTAAAACTATCTATCTCGGAAAAATTCACAGTGCAACGCGTTCGTTAATTAAATTTAAAGTTGTTAAAGACTACCTAAAATTTCAGAAAAAGGGATTACTAAAACAGAATTTAACATCACTATCTACGCGTTTTCTTTACCTGTCAATAAATCGCCCAGCTACGCAGTGGAATGTTACTCGGCGCGGCCTGTTGATTGCGCATGCGGCAACAAAATGTGGATTGGATGGATGGATCCATGGATGTATGGAACGCATGGCGGGAGCCCCGAAACGTCCCGCAAAGCAAATTAGGTGGATTCCGAAATTATAGGCGAAACGCTGCGCCCCGTCGACAATTGGGCAATTATCGATGCGCCCGCGAAGAATGCCACGTGTAATGTATGGAGACCGTTGTAATGGCGACTTCAAACTGTGTAACCACAGTTATCGAGACGGCCAAATAAATTGCCCACCAGGGGCGTCCGCGTATGTGACATAAAAATGGTCTGTGTCGAAATCTTTTACAATGCTAATGTAGACGTCCATGCTAAAATTAGCTACCCAAATCAATATTGGGACTTTGTGATTGAGATTCAGAGCTTTCGTTAGATTCGCACGTTAGTTTAGCTATTTCGTTGTTTGTTTACACCCGTCCACAGTTTCTCGACATTCCATGTGTGTAGGGCTAATTTTACAATTTTCACAATGAGCAAGTGCAGCAATTATTGAGGAAATCGCTTAATGACAATCGTTTCTTTATCACTTCCTTGTATTTGTTTAGCTGTTTTTGTTGCATCCGCAACAATATACAACTGCCTACTCTTATTAGCACGTATAATTGCTATTAGGGTCGTAGACGCAATTATAATAAAATTCCAATTTTAATTAAGAAAGAAGAAGCATTAACAAAAGACAAAAATAGCTGAACAAGAGTAAACAAACTACTGGGATAGAGCACATCCACTTTCCGGTATGAGTCGCGCTGCCAATGAAGTCAGTCCTGCCTAAATAGGTTAATGAAAAATCGTTGATGGAGGTCTAAGCAAACTACAAAAATTTCTAAACAAACATAAACAAACAACGCCAAGCAAATGATCTGTAAATATAAAATCTAAACTATCTGAGTCGGGTTAGCTCTATAGACATCTCATTTTGACTACAACAGTGATTGTGAAATCGAAGTTGTTTGACAATATAAATAGGATACAAACGAATTTACCGTCGGGTGCTACAAACTTGAAGCGGTAAATTCGTTTTCATCCTATTTATGTATAGTAGTGGATTTGATTAGATGCTTTGAAGTCTAGGCCTCTGTATTCAGTGAGCTGCGACCCCCCAAATCTTTTGTGCCTCATTTGGCTGAACATATTCTTGCTTATAAAATCTCCACTATATTTAAGGAAACAATTTATTAAATCTTACAGTCTTTAGAAATAATCTTGCTTATTTATTTATTTTTAAAATATTATTGCATTATTAAATATTATTGAATAATTAGTAATGCATATTTATTTGCATATTTGCAAATTGCACATTAGAAAAAGCTTGTTAGTTGCATTTAACTTACCGTCGAGTCCATTAGTTTTAGTATTTGGAAGGTTTCTGATGTGAGTGTTTGTTAGCTCTTCCACAAATTTTCGTATTGGTATAATCTGTCAGTATGAATGAGTCTATTGTTCTTTTAACTTTCGGGTTGCTGTGGTTTTTGATACACAACAGAAAGGCTATGGATCTATCATTGATCGCATATATTTTTATTTATCATCATCGATCTTCATCCATTCCTATAAGGCGTCCAGCGTAATGTTACTCCGTTCTATAAACTGAGGTCCTTCAGTGCTTGGGTGCACCCAAGAAAAAAAAATGTAGTCATCGCGGGTCTTTGGGCTCACAAAATATATCGGCATATCTAAAATCCTATTATGTATTCATTTGCACGAGTTTAAAACTAATAATTAAATATTTGATACACAAAAGACTTTTTTTTAATGAAGTATTTCCTTGTAGCTTTTTTTGTTCATGGATTTGGTAATTATGGTAGACTAAGGCTATTCGGATCACAGGACGAGCCGGTTTAATGTACCTAATTGTCGTCTACACCGAATATCGCCCTCTGTAACCAAATCGTAAATTAGAGTTACCAATCCGATTGCGAAGATAACCACATTACCGGCTGGGTAATGCTTTTATTACATCTCGCCAGTTACCAGTTATAAAAGTCTCAAGCCGATCCATGTCTCATCTTTATTGGTTATTTTTGTCGATTTTTGTTTTTTTGTAAATTTTTCATACCAAGCAATATTGTATTTGTACAATTTGTATATTTTTTGCTTTTGTACTTTTATCAACACTCAAACATATGATGTCGATTGCTCGAGAATTTAATTCGACTATATAATTTTTAAGTAGTTTTTTTTCATTCTTTTATTTGATTGAGATTTTTTGGATCCACGATTACGGGGGCCATTTGGATCGCAGGTTCAAGAGGTCTAAAAGCCCTGAACTATTTTTTAAAAAGATGTTTAAGTTAGCTTTCTTCTTTGATATATTTTTAATTTCCCGGCCCACCAACAAAAAGGTGGGAAGTATTATGAACGCGCAAAATTTTATTTTCGTGATGAAGACAGAAATATCTATTTTGGGCCACTTGAGATTATTAATAACATTTTAAGACGTTTGTTACTTGCCGGAAAAGTTTTGGAGAAACACAACCGATTTTTTTAAAGAATGATCCGGACTTATGATCGTACCACTTTTACCAAATACGAGCAGCGAGTGCTATGACAGAAGCTATTGCAAAGTCCCAAGTGATGACACTATCGAGGTTCTAAATTTTAAGTGTCGTAGGCACACCTCTACAAGGAGTAATTTCTTAATATTACTAGTTAATTAGAATGCCGGCACCAAAATACTCGTAGCTCATCGACAAATACAAGTAGAAAATGTTTAACAGACTAATTTATTTATGTAATAATTTTGTTTAATAAATTAGTCCCAGGGTATTTAAATATCCATTTCTTTAATTTTTGGCAGATATCTCCAAAGCATTAATGATTAGCGTAACGACTACATATAAGAAAATATACTACAAAAAATGCCTATTATGTATACCAGTAGGTATGAAGCTATATACATTTTATGTAGTTTTATTTCGTAGAAGTATTCATAGCTCTAATCCTAAAGGATGATTCATGCTACACCGGGCCGGGGTCGGGCCGGGCCCCGGCCGAGTCGTTTCCAACGTGCTCCGGCCGGGCCAGTCATTCATGCTACACCGGGCGTGACCGGGCTGTTTCCGAGTTTATTTATCCCACGGCCGTGTCCGCGATAGGTAACTACTGTTGTGTCCATCTAATTTGGCGATAATAATATTTTTTAATTTCTATTTTCGCTTGATTGATAAGTGTGTTATTAATGCAATTTTCACAACTTGAGTTGGCAGCCATTGCAATTGCCATTGAAGACGAAGTATTGGAAACACGAACTGAATCTAATAAAAGAAGATGGAGTGTACATCCAGCCTGGAGAAAACGACAATCAGAGAGAGAATTCGCCACGCTCTACAAGGAATTAATAGATGATGAGAGCAAATTTTATGGTTATTTTAGGATGTCTAAAGAATGCTTTAGTAAAAAGTTAAGTTAGGAAAAATAAAACGTGATTTAACCAAACAAAATTCAAGATTTCTGAAGCCTATCTCTCCCATTGAACGATTAGCAGACCGGAGCCGGGAAAACAATATCCACCGCCATTTCGACGCTGTGCTCCGGTCGTGGCACGGCCGGTCACGGCCGGAGCATGGCCAAGCATGAATTGCTTCATACAAAAGTATACTATAGATATCTCACCGTGTCCCGGCCGGGGCCCGGCCAGGCCCCGGCCCGGTGTAGCATGAAAAGGTTTTCGAAATATTCGTGAAATACTGAAGAAAGCGATATTTGACCATTTCCCCACCCCAGGTCCCCCTCTCTCGCCAGTTTTTATTCTAAGTTGCTACAATATGATTAACCCCACTTTTAGGAGCTAATCGGATATTACAAAAAAAACTCTAATAGACGCTATATTTCCTTAAAAAAAGAATATTATAAAATAGAATAGAATAACTTTATTGTGCAATAAAAATATAATGAATATTACACTACGACGATTACTATGAATAGATTTTTCGATTAACTATGAATATATGACGATGAATAGATAGAAAAAATAGACGATTACTAAGAATAGATTTTTCTAGATATGTTTGCTTAACGTGTCTCTTAAATACTCTAAGTATTTTACGATGTATTTGCGTGACAGTTACCACCTCTTTTTGTGAATTGATTACACAATTTCATAAATTAATAAAAACAAAAAATAAATATAATGCACGCGCCGCCTTTGCTGGAAAGCTGCGCGCAGCCTCTGATAGGGGCAGCGAGCTTGCGCGTAGGTTGTAGTTTAATATTCCTAAATCATAGGCCTCGTGTAAGACAGAAGCCGTGCTTAATTTACTGCAACATGGTAGCAGTATATATCAAATCCGCGTATTACGAGCGGCGGCGGTATAGCGACGTCCAATCGATTATAATCGTCTGACTGAGCCGGTTCGGGCTTCGCCACCAAGGCCGTCGCTATTACGCAGAGCCACGGAGCGATCAATCGAGGGAATCACACTGAGGTGACGGTCGCAATGATGTGTCGAATGTGTCGTCAGTCTTAAGTCATGGGGCCCACATCATGCAAAGTACCTACAGAAAAACCTGCAAGGCCATCATATGGGAAAGTTTGCGCGATGGGCACGAAGGCATTGCACTGATACAATTTATTTCATCAGTCATAATCGTATCGGAAATTTTCGGAAATTTTCGTATCGCCGAACGACATTTATTTTGAAAACTGAATAAAAAATATGATACCGATTACAAAATTCGCATTCTTCAATGTCATAAATACTCCATCACTGGTGATCTGGTTGCTTGAGTTGCGAAGGTCAAGGACGTATCGGGGGGGGGGGGGGGGAGGGGAGGGGAGGAGTGGACGCGCCTCCTGAACTATTTTAAAGTTTATTGAACACCAATAATAATACTACGGTTTATTTCTTGTATTTTTGTTATAATCATTATAATGTTTCTTCCCTTATTGTGTATGTTTATATTACTTATCAATGGCTTGGTCGTGTCTACAATATTGATTTTTTAAAATGAAATAAATAAATTAACTAGGTATAATATAGAATACTATAGCGTTTGCGTCGCGTTTCTAGCAGACAGCCCTCTTAAACGCAGCTGCTCTTGATTACAGCGTTTAAGACCAGATTACACTGTCCGGCCAGTGAATGCAGGGCATTACAGTGGGAGCGAGACGGACTGATAATGACAGCAAGCGCCTAGACGTCTGCCATCTCTCGGCGATTAATATAAATATGACCGAGCCAGCACCAACAACCGTCATCAGACATTTGCAGGATCGTTAATAATTTCTGTGCTTTATCTTACTGGGGACTAATCGCTAATTACAATGTTTTCATTAAAACCAGATAATTATTATACCAGAGAATGATTACATTTAGATACTATTACTATTCAACCAGACATATGAATTAAATCTCGAAACATGTGTTTCCTCGGCTAAAGATAACATAATATCTCAAAACGTTGTTAAACTAAGGTACAGTTTATTTTTGTGGACTAATAGCACCAAATAAGTTAAGTATTTAAAACAATTTGGTTAGTATCCGTCTAAACCTGAAACAACACTCATTGATGAAGCATAATTAATCTAGATACTGAAGTAAAATACATTTCCCTAAAAAACCCTGAAAAACGGTCGTTCAGAGGCAGCTATTGTTGATTGAAAGAACATCTTTTTTTTGAGAAATAAAATTGTTTATTTCCATTTAACATGTCGTTATATTTCAACTCATTTATATGCTGATAATTTTAAATACATAATATGTATACTTCAGTAATATATTTATTACAATTTCTCCGTTGTAACCATTATAACATATTAATAACATATATATTTTATTTATTTATGTAAGTAATGCAAATATTAAAAATAACAGTAAACAATTTCAGCGTAGGAATTATGAATAGAAATACTTTCAAAATTGAGTCAAAAGCAGAAAAAGAATACATTGCATAGTCTAGTGGCAACGTCACCTAACTAGGCCGGGACCTGTTCTAAGGTAAACATTTATTTTTGAATGTGCTTGCACAAATACCATGTTTATAAAAATGGCATATATTCCATGTATGCACAAAATAATGGAACATCTTAATATTTATTATTGATTATTTATATTAAATATCAATATATTTTATTTATTGAGAATTGTAAGTAGGTCGAAGAAATCGATGGGTATTACATTATGTGCCATTCAGTTATACAGTATGGTCTGTATATAAATATACTTACACTTAATTCATAGTATATGTATGTAGGCATTAATACGTATATTACATAGACATATTAGAACTCAGGCACTCAAATAAAATACCAAAAAATCAAATTAAACTATTATAAAATAAATCCATATACATCGTCTACTACCTGTCTGTGTGATAATGATATATTCAATGATCGCTGGGCGGATTTCGAGACGTTTTCAGCGTTTCTTAGAGCGTCTTTGGAGGAATGTTTATTTTTCCTACCTACCTGGACAGTGGCAATTTAACTGTTAAATGGATGGATAATTAGTCTAGATACTACCTTTGCGTTAAGTATCTAGACATTCTCTGAAACTATTAGATCCTCTGAAAATTAGAAACTGCTTGAAATATTCTGATTTACTTAGGCCACCTTTCGAAAATGGTTAAATTGAAAAGAGCATAATTATCTGTTATAAGAGGACTGAGCGGTGACGTGTTGAGAGTCTTAATCTATAAGCGTGTTAAGAAAGCGTGTTAAAATAAAAATGGCCACTATCGCGCCTTTTAAACTATATAACTTAAAACTATAGCAATTTATAAAATTTCTGTCTGTAAATGATATCAGTGAGTCAGTGACTGGTGTGTATTTCAGTAGTGTGTTTACTATTTCCCGAGGTATCAGCCAAAACCACTTTCTATTTTGAAATTAAAACTAATTTTAATGTCAATCTATTAATATTTACAAAAATGCTTCATTGCTCAGGCATCTAATTTAGATCGAATATATATAGAAGTGTATGTTTTGTTATTGCATTCGATCGGCAGAATTCAAATGGTATTACTTTAATTTTATCACGATGGAAAATAGTGACCAACCCGATTATCGAACCCTGTCTTTACAATGTAAGACGATCACTTGGCTCTATTTATATCCGAAATCGCCAGTTCTTTTAGTATGTTAGTGTTGTTAACTCATTTTTGCCTAATCTGTGGCTTAGATCCCTACACATTCGAAACATTCTGAGGTATATTGCTTGGTACAAGTCGTACTTACATACACACACGTGAATAAGTAATCAAAGTGCGGTTCATTCACGTTTGATTGTTAATAACGCTCAGAGCGACGCATCTTGAAACGTACCGTGTTATTAATAAACGGCGTAAATCCTCGACCGCTATCTGAAGGTTGACCAAAGTTACGATATTGCTTTTAGTTTAGTCAAGTCGGACGAAAATGAAGTTCATAATTAGTGGGCGGAGTCCAATCAAAGGCCAGACGCACACTCGGCCGGCTTCTGAAATCAACCAACCGATGACCAATTACCGCCTTTATGACGCTGCTTTATAAGGAACATTTTATAGCACTGACACGGGCTCAGGATGGACCGAAGGGGTGCGGAATGACAAGCCGCGAGGGCGACCGGTGAATCCAATGTCATTTCGTCATAATAATCCGTCGAATTCTCATTTCGGCATCATTACTTCCTCTCAACAATATTTGGTGAGATGATATGGTGATCTTGCTGATTTATAAAGGACATTTTATAGCACTGATACGTACTCAGGATGGACCAAAGTGGTGTGGAATGACAAGCAGCGAGGACGAACGGCGAATCCAATGCCATCTTGTCATATTAAACCGGCAAATCCTCATTTTGGCAACATGTTTTCTCAACAATGTTTCATATGAAGATATGGTGACCTTGCGTCTTTAGGTACATGTGATGACACCGGGACGGGCTCGGGATGGCCCGAAGGGATGCGGGATGACACGCCGTGGAGGCGACCGGCGAATCCAATGTCATTTCGTCATAATAAACCGTCGAATCCTCATTTCGGCAACTTTATGTCCTCTCAAGACTGTGAAGATATTGTGATCTTGCTGGTTTATAAGAAACATTGTATGGCACTGGCACGGGCTCGGGATGGACCGAAGGGATGCGGAATGACAAGCCGCGGGGGCGACAGGCGAATCCAATGACATCTCGTCATTGGATTCACTGGATTCATTGGAGATGTCATTGGATTCACGAAACCACAGTGGCTTTAAAATAATGCTTCATATAGGCAATACGTGTGGTGCAGATATGCAGCATCTTGTGAAAAATCGCAAAATGTTGATGGCTTTATTCTGTGGCTATAGACATAAATGCACTTGTAGGGATCAACTAGGATACCAAAGTTCAGGATAAGGTGGAATGGAAATAGTTTTGTGATGAAGCCAAGACACAAAATTAATTGTAACAACAATGATGAAGATGATTACAAATTCAATCTAACTGACACTATTTCCACCAGTATTTGATAGCATAACTGAAAAACTAAAACGGATGACCAAGATATTTCAAATTCATTGCGGGCTAGTTGATTCACTTCTGCGCTATGGTGGTACCCCACGAGGTATCCCAGAGCACATCAACAGTGTATTTCGCTCTGCAGAAAAGAGCTATAGGTACGTGTGTATTAATCCATGGCAGTCATGTCATGAACACCTCCAACAACTAGGGATGTTGACCGTATATATATTTTTTCTCAAAAGATCTTTACGAATTCTATTGCAATAAGAGCTCGACAATATTCCACGAGGAAGTACATCGGCATGACTCCTGGAATAAAACCCATGACCTCCAACCGATCATACCACGTACGGCCAAGTTCCAGGCGACTAGTCTCTATGTAGCACTTAATATTTTTATTAAATTGCCTGATAAGTTAAAAGCGATTAAAAACATTGTTGTTTTCCAGAGATTTTGCCGGGTGCAACCGCTTAAAATCAACATGTATGCACATAGCGGCATTTTAAAATGCTTTGGAAACAACATCGTAATTACCAAATTTTGGTAATTTACCAACTTTTTATTTATTGGAATGACTAGGACTTTGGACAGCTGTACATTAAATTGGCCTTACTGGATGAATGTTTAAAAGTCAACGAAGTATTAATGAAGGTGTGATATATGTATACGATAGAAGCGCACTCAAGAGATATGCTGATACCACGTAAGAATACTTTGTATAAACAGAGACACTACTTAATAATTACTCTCATAATTTATAATAGCCATCCTGAATCAATCAAGGCTATACAACATTTGAAAAATCTGTGACATCTTGGTCGATGAAGGAAGGGAGGATTATTGTAGATAGAACAACCAGTATAATTGTCTGAATGGTATTTATGTATCTAATGGTATTTCTAATTTAATATGGTGTAAAAACATCATTATTGATATTTTTATGATATCAAAGGTTTTATAGTGTTTATAAATACGAGTCTTTTTTTTTAAAGAATATTTTAACATTGGTATATGTACTCATTTAAAGGGCATTTTTATTTTTTAACCCAATTTGAATTGTTCTTATTAATTGTGATCGTCTTAATTTATTTTTCAGCAATTATGATAATTGTATTACTATGTTTTCACGTGACTGTCTAACCAAAAAGAGTGTAATGTGTTCAGGGTTCACCTATGTATGTTTCCGTTTCTTTATTCCACCATAACTTCTAAAGGCTCTAACCGATTTCGAAGTATGCAATGCTGTTAGAATCGTTATATCATCCCAAGTGTCATGGTACCTTAACTGTCCAAGTATTAAGTAAATAGTTGTCTAAATGTGTAAATCTAAAATGTCAATAAAGTAACATAAATATATCGTGTTTAGTGTCAAATGAAATATCTGATTAAGTACATTCCGAAAATATACCTACATGTATCTGTATGGATAAATACATAAACCACAAATATTTCATAAAAAACCCGTAATAAAAATAATTATAAATACAATTGTTCACTTTTTGTTAGGACAGACGTGTTTTTAATTCCTTTTAATATACTTACTTGTTATACATTGTAGCCTTCTTGCAGGATAACTGCAAGGGTTACAATATCAAAAAACAATATAAATTTAGAATTGGGCGCCGGAAAGACTATAAGCTAGCTTGAGCAAAAAGACAATCAAATACACGGGTCGTGAGAAGGTAAATTAAAATCAATCAGTGTTTCTTTCTGGTATTTATTAAAAAAACATTATTTATACGAGGCCTAGTGCACATACTAGAAGACCTAAAGTGTACATATTACAAAAAAAAACGGCAACTTCCGGAATGGTTGGCAGCAATACGAAAAAATATACAACAAAATACGGGTTCTACTTCCGACAGCGTAATACCGGACTTCGTCGCGGAAATTCAGTTCCCTCGGCCCAAAACCTACTGCGAAAAAGCCGGGCCTGGGAGTCAAATGGCTGGTCGAAGGCAGAGCTCAAAGATCTTAGAGCTGTTCTCCAGCCCAAGATAAATGCCCTGCGAAATCACCCAAAATTACATGAGTGACCGCTCGAAATTTCGCACTACTCAAAAATATGGAAAAAACGGATAAACAACTCACAGATATTCCTGGACTTTTTCACGAACAACGGGAGAACTGGCACTAACTCCGCAGTTAATTTTTTAACAAGGTTTAACACCGATTTTTTGCCGAAACTGATTTTTATATTTAAAATGCCGCAGCCCACACGTATAATTCGATGAAGCGCCTTTTTTTCTCTCCCCGAAAGTACCCCCAGCTGTCTGTCAACAATTAAATCGAATATTTCACCCACTATGGACATCTAGCGGAATTAATAGGCATTTGTTTCAGCCAAGAAACAAACCTTGATAAACATTTTATAAAACAAAAAAGGTGCCATAGAAAGGAAATTTAAAACAAAGATATAAATATAACGAAATTCGTTATAGCCCCCCTTCTAAAAGAGTGACCTGGTAAATAATGTAAACAGGAAACGAATTGCATTGCCCTCAATGCATTAAAAACAAGAAAAAAGGCAAAAGCAACAAAAATTTCAACAAATAGCTCGTAAATGTTCGAGAAGAACGATGAGAAATCACAGTTTAGTCGGGTTATGCAATGTCGAGTGATACAGAAACAGCAGAGCCAATACAGAAGTTTGAGCAGTTACAATGAGACAAAGCTCAATCTGGTAAGTAACCCAACGAAAATGATAAACTGCAAACTTTCCTATACACTATGCATGTTCGAAGAATAATGAGAATTCCAGTTGCAGACTCATGCATCAACATTCACTTACATACATACAACAAACTTTCATCAAGTACTTACTACCAAAACGTGATATTATAAATCACGCTGCGGACCTTACACGCTACACTGCATTGAACATAATTTAAGAATGAACAACGCAATTACTGAACTCATATTCTGAAGACTAAATGAAACCATCGAACCCACGAAGATTAAAAGATAACAAGGCGGTTTTAAGCATCAGACTGAGGTTTATAATCCAATTTCAAGTCTTTTGCATGCCATTTTCCTAGAAATTTTCCATTCATATCGGCTAAATCATAAACCAAAGAAGAATATTTACGAATAATTTTACATTTAACGAATTTAGGAGCAAACTTGGCAGAAAAATATGTGCCAGCATTACTTTGTGGATACGATTTCTTCCATACAATATCCCCTACATTACAGTCTAAGTTTCTTCGTTTACGATCATAATATTTTTTATTGGTCGCGTGAGAATCAATCAACCGGGAACGAACTTTTTGGAAAATATTCTCAAGTTCCCCTAAGTCTTGCGCGAAATCCGACCTATTTCCAAAAATTACATCCTTTTGGAGAACAGGATCTTGCGAATAAAAAGTACCACACAATACTGGTTCTTGGCCATGGGCTAGAAAATGTGGACTAAATCCGGTAGACTCACAAACGGCAGAATTAATCCCAAATTGAATCTTAGGGAGGAGTAAATCCCAACCTCGATGGTCAGTATCAGTAAAAACTGCCAGCGCGGTTACGATAGTCCTATTCTGTCTTTCAGTAGTATTAAACTGAGGAGTGTACAAAGGAGACAATTGAAAATTAGGAACGCTGTATTTAGACATCAAGTCACGAAAATCTTTGCTAGCGAACTGCTTTCCGTTATCAGCGATAACAGTATGAGGAACTCCGTACTTAAGAAATACATCATTTTCCATATGTCTACAAATGGATGATGCAACAGCCCTTCTTAACGGAAATAACAAGCAATATTTTGAAAAGCAACAAGTGACGACAAGAATATGCATAAATTTATTACGCGTCATAGGATAAGGACCTAACAAATCTGTGCTAATAGTTTGAAAGGGACGTTCACAGACTTTCGGACTTCCAAGCAATCCAAAAGGTGACCTATTCGGAACTTTGTACGCCTGACATTTCTCACATCGATTAACGTACTTGGTTACGTCAGCATGCATAGAAGGCCAATAGAATCGTAAGCACAACTTCTTATGCGTTTTGAAAATGCCAAAATGCAGAGAAAACTCAGAGTCATGGCAATCTTTAATTAACGCTTCTCTTTCAGTTAAAGGAACGACTAGTTTCCAATCGAAAGAGTTTGTCAAACGATATTTGCTTTTACAATAACGGAATAAACGTCCATCTTTAATACTAAAATTAGGATGTCCACCAGGGTTTGACGAAACGCCGTTAAATAATTTTGTATACCAAGAATCGGAATTAGTTGATATGGCATTGACAGGTAACATCCGAGAAAGCGCATCTGGAACTACATTATCAATACCGCGACGGTGAAGAATTTCAAAATTAAACTGAGCTAAACGGAGACCCCATCGAGCTAATCGACCAGTCGGGTTCTGTAACTTAAGAAACCATTTTAAACTTGAGTGGTCCGTATAAATCGTAACTTTTGAACCACCATCATAATAAGGACGAAAATGTTCCAAAGTGAAAATCACAGCTAAAGCTTCACGTTCTGTGGCTGAGTAACGACATTCAACGGAAGATAAAGTTCTACTGCAGTAAGCAATAGGATGATCTACTCCTTCAAAATTCTGGGTCAACATACCACCTAAGCCATACGCTGAAGCATCGCAATGAATAGAAAATGGTAACTCAAAGTTTGGACATGAAAGCACAGGACTAGTAACTAAAGCAGTTTTTAACTGTTGGCATGCTTCTTCTGCCAAATCCGACCAAATAAATGGAGGTGAATCCTTTCTAGTACTGGTAAGACGGGATAGAGGAGCGGCAATAGAAGAAAAATTGCGAATAAAACGCCGATACCAACCTGCGGTTCCTAAGAACATCTTGACTTGTTTGGGATTGGTAGGAGTTGGAAATTCCAAAATTGACTTAACTTTTTCGGGATCGGTACGAAGACCACGTTCGTCGACCACATATCCAAGATACTTCAACTCCTTCCGGAAAAATTTACATTTACTTCCATTGATCGAAAGATTGGCCAATTTTAAGCGTTCGTAAACGCGATTCAGCAAGGACAAATGTTCCTCAAAGGTTGAACTAATGACGATTATGTCGTCCAAATATACAAAAACCTTATTATTGAAACTAGGATCAAATAGTCTGTCAGCAAGTTTCTGCATTGTGGCGGGACTGTTGCATAACCCGAAAGCGGCGACCGTAAAATGAAACATTCCGCGGGCAGGAACAGTAAATGCAGTTTTTTCCTTTGACGAATCTTCCAAAGGTAATTGAAAAAATGCCATGCTAAGATCGATAGACGACAAAAATTTTGCACCCCTGAGGTTATCCAATATCGAGGAAATATAAGGAAGCGGATAAGCATCTGTACGGGTCACAGAATTGAGCTTCCTGCTATCCAAACAAAAGCGCAAAGAACCATCAGGTTTGGGCACAAACAAAGTGGGACTATTCCACGAACTAACACTAGGTTCAATTATTTTAAGTTCTAACAATCTATCAATTTCCGAGTTTAATACAGCTAAACGAGCAGGAGAAAGAGGGTAGTATCTTTGCTTTATAGGCGCAACGGTACCAGTGTCGATGGTAAGCTTAATGAGCGAAGTGCGACCTAAACCTCTGACTTCTGTCGAAATCTCGTGGAACTGTTTGAGAACAACAGCCGCAAGCGACCTTTGTTCTTCAGACAAATTATCAAAATCCTGAATAACACAAAGTTCATTAACAGAGTCCAAAAATGAAGAGTTATCAGCAGTATTATTCTTGATCAAGTTTACTAAATCTGGTGCCAATTTAAAAGATTTAAAAAAGTCAACACCCAAAATTAATGGTGAAGATATATCAGGAGCAACCAACGTTTTAATAACATGACAAATATTGTTAAATTTAAAAGGAAGGTACATGTAACCTAGTACTTTAACCCTAGATGAATTGGCTGTATTAAGAGTAATATCGTCAAGAGAATGTATAGAATAACCTAATTTGAGTAACTTAAGGTGTGCTTTTGCACCTAGAATGGACACAGAAGAACCAGAGTCAAGCAAACCACAAACCTTAATATCACCTAAATCGATTTCTAAATATGGACGAAACGAATCCCTATGTTTAGAAAAATAAACCGAGGCTGCTTCCAAAAAAGCCGTATAGCAGTCTCGAGTTGTCAGTTTTTTGACGAAGGCAAATCGACAACAAGCTTTCCATCCGACGAATCAGGACAGGTCCTTTTTGTAAATCCAGGTTTATTGCAGGAATAACACCTAATTGACTTTGCATCCCTGGGTCTTTTGAAACATCTTTCGGAAGTATGAGTCGACTTTTTACAGTAGGAACAAGATGAAACTGCAGCGACCGCTAACACGCTATCGGAGTCATCAGAGTTCTCTGTACGATACGAGCATGAAGGAGTTGAGAAAGCTTTTGCTAAATCTTGTAAATCTTCAACTTCTCTACCAAAAGACAACAACTGTGCAATCGACGTAACAGGTCTAGACGCTAATTGACGAAGATAAAAAGGACGAATATTATGACGATAAATTTCAAGTTTCTCTGCTACTGACAAAGGGGCAGATAACCTACTGAAAAGTTTCTCCATGATAGGCACAAAAATATGCATGGGTTCATCAACTTTTTGTCGACGAGACCTTAAAAACTCCCTTAAATTGTATTGGAAATCTGTCTTCGAAAAATCTTTTTTTAGTTTACATACCAGTGAAGACCAATCTTTGCAAGTGGGAGCATTTCCACGGAACCAAAGCAATCCGTTACCCGAAAATAATTCATAACCTGAACGTAAAAGACGATCATGTGAAATATTTCTTGCGAAAGCAATCTCTTCTAACTGTTCTAAAAAATCAAACACACAACCTTTTCCATCAAATTTTAACCCTAAGTCCAATGGTCTGAGAGAATCCATATACCTACTTCCCTCAGTGAAATTATCACATCGGCTGCTATATGTATTATCCGGAGCAACAGTGCCACTTCGGTGCATGCTATCTTCCGAAACATTAGCTTCTGTAATAGAAACAGTAGGAATTGAAAATGAACTTGGTTCACTACGCTGCGGCGAAGGAGAACGCCTTCCAACATCTCGATAAACCAATTTCAAAAACAACGAAGAAACAATATCTTTTAATTCCATTAAAGATTTTGCCTGTGAAAGATTTTCAGGAGTAATTCTGTTTAATCTGTGGAAAATATGAGCAGTTTTAGAACTCACCCGTTTGTCAACAAGCTTACTATCAGATTCGGCGGACTCTTCTTTTACCAACGCAGCTAGTTTTGAGGAGCAAATCTCGAGTTCTGAATCCACCGCGAAGACGGTATTTTTAATAGAACCTATGGGATGTGACTTCGAGAGTAAAGCCATCTGTTTCCTAAGTAAAGGCACAGTAAGTTCAGGTTTCTCGCCTCTGATCAAAACCTCATATTCTAGTTCAGATTTATCTAAAAGTGAAAATGATATCAAAGGGATCGACATATTGATTAAATTAAAAATAAAATTATATAATCAAAGACACAATAAGAAAGACAAAACAAAAAACCACTTAAAAGATGATGTGCAAAAAAAAGGCCAAAAAAACAATTTGCAAATATGCAAACAAAATGAAATGTATCGAGCAATTATTGCAATGTTATATCAATTAGGACACATTTTCTAAAAAGCACATATCCATAAACAAACAAAAGTATAGTAAAAATGTTACATCATAATACATATGGTAACTTACAGAATACCATTCGAAAGGCATCTAAATACAATGTATACAATTGTATGCATTTATAAACAATGACATTTATATATAATTAAACATACCAATGCATTTATTGTTACCGTAAAACG
Source organism: Micropterix aruncella (assembly GCA_944548615.1). NCBI lineage: Eukaryota > Metazoa > Arthropoda > Insecta > Lepidoptera > Micropterigidae > Micropterix > Micropterix aruncella. Next base: position 6,969,282 of record OX155956.1, on the reverse strand, counting down.
ATTTTTCCGAAAAATATATAACAGAAAAATTAAGGAAGAAAATAGCATAACGTTTTGATTTAAAAACTACAAAGCAAGTTTACAAATTATAATAAAAAAGAAGGAAAAACTGATTTTCTGGCCCTAAAGTTGGGTGGCCATTTATGTAGCCTTCTTGCAGGATAACTGCAAGGGTTACAATATCAAAAAACAATATAAATTTAGAATTGGGCGCCGGAAAGACTATAAGCTAGCTTGAGCAAAAAGACAATCAAATACACGGGTCGTGAGAAGGTAAATTAAAATCAATCAGTGTTTCTTTCTGGTATTTATTAAAAAAACATTATTTATACGAGGCCTAGTGCACATACTAGAAGACCTAAAGTGTACATATTACAAAAAAAAACGGCAACTTCCGGAATGGTTGGCAGCAATACGAAAAAATATACAACAAAATACGGGTTCTACTTCCGACAGCGTAATACCGGACTTCGTCGCGGAAATTCAGTTCCCTCGGCCCAAAACCTACTGCGAAAAAGCCGGGCCTGGGAGTCAAATGGCTGGTCGAAGGCAGAGCTCAAAGATCTTAGAGCTGTTCTCCAGCCCAAGATAAATGCCCTGCGAAATCACCCAAAATTACATGAGTGACCGCTCGAAATTTCGCACTACTCAAAAATATGGAAAAAACGGATAAACAACTCACAGATATTCCTGGACTTTTTCACGAACAACGGGAGAACTGGCACTAACTCCGCAGTTAATTTTTTAACAAGGTTTAACACCGATTTTTTGCCGAAACTGATTTTTATATTTAAAATGCCGCAGCCCACACGTATAATTCGATGAAGCGCCTTTTTTTCTCTCCCCGAAAGTACCCCCAGCTGTCTGTCAACAATTAAATCGAATATTTCACCCACTATGGACATCTAGCGGAATTAATAGGCATTTGTTTCAGCCAAGAAACAAACCTTGATAAACATTTTATAAAACAAAAAAGGTGCCATAGAAAGGAAATTTAAAACAAAGATATAAATATAACGAAATTCGTTATAACATATTTTTTATTATATAAGCCTAGTTAGGTAACAGTTTTGGCATATAATGCTATCAGTTTTTTGCTACTGGATGTTTGTTTAATTGTATATGGTCTCCATTTTACTGTACGTTATTGTGAAACACAAATAAATTGAAAATTAAAACCTAATTAAAAAAATAAAGGTATTATACTAATTTTTGCCTAGTCAAATGTTATATTATAGTCTTGTTTAATTACAAATTGGAATAATTTTGGGGTAATTTAATGAATATCATTCTGTGCTAAATTGAGTACTTATCTAATTTATGATTAATTTAAAATACTTGGTCATTCTTACACAATTGTAATGGTTGTAATGGAAATAAATACTCCTAATTGTATATTCGTAAGTTCCAGCTCTATGTTCGTTAGTTCTCTAGGGTTAAGGATGATGATGAATCGCGCGCGTCGGTCCCGCCCATTGCCATGTCACCGTTGCTACATATCCGTCGCATTTAGCAGTGGCGTGGCGAAGGGCGAGCTCATCAATCGGCCCGAGGTGACAGACGCGCATACATTAGCCGCGCCCATCGCGAGATTTTTCTCGCCGATTTCGGATAATTAGCCGGCGGAATTTTCTCCGAAGACGGTGCGAGAGTGGCGGAGACGCGCCGGTATTAGTCGGAGATCTCGCTGCTGAACGATACGTGCTATATAAAGAAGTTTCTGAGATACAGCTATTTGAAAATGGTCAATGTTTTTCAAAACGTTAAAAAAATCACAACCGATGAAAACCGATGGTGGTCTGAGAGATAGTGGGACAGTAAGGTTGACAAATTTTGCTAATATTCGAGGAGCTGTTATAACTAGGATACTACGGAATATGCGATTCTTGTTTTGGGCTTTAATTAAAGGCATTTTAATATACTTATTTAAGAAACAAAACCAAAATTTTTTCTCTTTCTAACGGGATATAGAGCCAAAACCGCAATAGGTTTAAAATTTTCCTGTTTTTTGGGTATTGCACAGCTTGCACAGGCCTTTCGAAGCTTTAACTTTAGAACAATTCCTATTAAAACAAGTCCTAACCACATATAAAAAATCAGAACTACATACTACCGTTTAGTTAAATGTGCAAAATAAAAGGTCTTCAACACATTCGCGCCGAGCAAGGCCTAGAGACTCTGTTAATGGAACCCAGGGCTTTCAACGTTTCACTGTTGGTTTCACTGTCAATGCTGATCAGTATGGGCCCATAGATTGGCAATATCAAACTATTTATTTATTTATTTATTTATCCTATTTTTTAAAGTTACATAAAAAAAGATTGCGTTCATTTTTTTAACGCAGCTTTAAAAGAATACATATGATGAAAATCGCGAAAGGGCAATAACTTGTCAGGATTACATCACCCCACTAGGTATACGCCTGTGTTGGGGTGATGGATACAATGTTCTGTGGTATTATTTGCTGAGCCTGTACGCCTTGCCTGCTGCCCTTCTTCGGTCTCATAAAAAACAATACGTAATTTAATTTAGCATAATATAATATAAATAATATAATACAACATATTACAATATAATATAATATCATATGTTATAACATATAAAATAATGTATCATATTTATATATAATATACTATAACATAATAAAATATAACATATTATAATCTGTACATTATTCTTTAACCGCCAAACCTATACGAACGTACGTGATACGTCCGCTATATTATCGCCAGAACGAAACAAAACGTATCCCGTACGTTCAAATAAATAAAAAAACGCAACCCACAAAGCGCGCATGATACGTCTTATTGTTCCTAAGATTCTAAATAAAAAAGGGTCACAAATGTGGCTATTGTGTAAAAAAGTTTTCTGATACTCGTTGTAAACATGTATTGTTATTTAAAAATCTAATAAAAAAACAACGATTTTTACCTACGTTTTGAATAATAACCCAAAAGGTAGGATGGTTAAAAACCGCCATAGGATTGCAGAAAATATATATATATATATATATAGAAAATTATTTAAAACAATGCCAACATGGGGGTTATCTTTTTAAATAAAGAAAATATGGATGACGTCATATCTCTATTACTTTCGATTACACCTTCGAATCAATCTGTCAATCAGTCATTGTTTACTGTCTTAATATGTAATATTAAAAATGAAGTTGAGTCTCACCCAAATATCACAGTTACAATCAAGAGTGTCGCTTTCGTGTAGGACTAGGTGGTTATAAAATCCATCAGTTATTTTTCTGTGAGTTTCTCCCACTGCTGAAGGGTGGTTTTTGTGGACTGTAAATGTTATTTACCTTCGCGTTCTCTCGTTCTTCCTGGCCGCCGAGTAGTCTCCCGTATCTGGTTCACACTCTATTAGATGATCACACAGTGAAAGAGTTTATTTCAAAAGAACGTTTATTGTCCCTCAATTTACTCGTGAGTTACAGTATACACTTAAATTATGCGCGCGAGTACGAGGCCAGCCAAGGGCTGCCGTATGTACAACTATTATCCCGCCGCTTAAGGGTCGTTCATTCTCGACCTCGGTATTTTTGTGACTGTTCGATTTTCCAAAATCGTTCACTAGCCTCGCTAAAGCCCCGCCACTCTAACCCGTGATTGGTTAAAAGGCAATGGCGGCGGTAAGAGACCGGCCTACTGAGGGTTAAGGGGTGTGGCTTAGCGAGAGTACATATTATTCAATCAGGCTTACATTTTTAACTTAAATTAATCTCACCTTAATTGAAGGTAATTTTCTATAATATGTATTACTACTACATTATCATTAGGTTTATAGCGAAAATATGTAGATTAAACATTAACAATACATCATATTTAGTACTTAAAATTCCTTCGAATAGCTAGCAAAATTATAAGTATTTGATTTTATCCAAGCTTTCAGTCGAATAATTAATAGCCTCCTAATTACCTCAAACATTGCGATTATTTTGAGATTACCACATTTGTTTTAATATAAGAGTGTTGCGCGAGCGGCTTGCCGCGTTTACGATTTTTTGTTATCGGTCGACACCCTCGATATATCCACTGCGAGAAATGACAGGCTGATAATTAATTAGGGGTCTTCGGCCCTTAAAGACGGCGATATATTATTACCAGGACCTTTCATGGAATTTTGTCCTGCGTATTTAGTTAGGACTTCCTTGCGGATGATTTTAATATTTGAATGAGCCGTATTTTGTTTCAGTGTCTGTTATTTATGTCTGTTATGGGGTGGCTCGAGCGTGTGAAAGAGGAATATAAGCTTCTAAGAATCGATCTCTCGCGAACAGCCACCCATATTAGAAAATGCAAGTGATAATTCGTACATTTCCCCGCTCATGGCAACGTGCCATTAACTTATTTTACGAATTATTTACCTTAAATCTACGTTATTTATATCTATGGCTTATTCTATTCGGGCGGACAATTCTAATCTAACTAGTTTGCTTATTGACCTGCGATAAATTTTTCCGTCGATTTTTACATCTACTATCCTGACAACACCTGTTTTGTCAGGGTAGACTTCCGTTACTATAGCGCGAGGCCATCTTCCTCTTTCTAGAGAGGGATCCAATATTAACACCAGTTCCCCCACCCTTAGTGGAGGTTGTACCTCCTTCCATTTAGGTCGAGAGACTAGCATAGGTAGTACTTCTTTAGACCACCTATTCCAAAAAGCGTCAGCTAGAGCTTGGGTCTGTCTCCACTGTTTACGGTTACATAAATCTCCAATGGTAAATTTACCCATAGCGGTGCTGTTAGAGTGTCCTAACAAAAAGCTTTGCGGCGTAAGTGGCTCCTGGTCTCGACTGTCTATAGTAATGTGCGAGATAGGCCGCTGATTAAGGATTGACTCCACTTCAGCCAATAAAGTCTGCATCATTTCCACAGAAGGCGCTCTTTCTTTCAATATGGCGTACAAAGCTCTTTTGGCTGACTTAACCATCGATTCCCAGCAGCCGCCATGATGGGGAGAAGCAGGTGGTATAAACCTCCAGTCAATCTGGTCGTTACTTAAACGTTCACGGATACGTTCATCGTCAATCTCTGAAACGACCTTCTTCAATTCGGCACTCGCACCTTTTAGATTAGATCCATTATCTGACATTATCACCCTTGGTTTGCCCCGCCGGGCTATGAATCTTCTTATCGCTTGTATTGTCGAATTAGTAGACAAATCATATGCTAATTCAATGTGAACCGCTCGTGTGGTTAGACAAGAGAACAACACGCCATATCGTTTCTCCACTTTTCTTCGTATAGTCACCTGAACCGGCCCGAAGTAGTCTACGCCTACGGCGTTAAAACACCTCGTATGATGCTGCAAACGTGACATCGGGAGTTGTCCCATCAACGCTGTGACTGGTTTTGCCCTTCTCATTTTGCACAGCATACACTGGTATATAAATTTTTTGACCGTTTGACGGGGACTAATTAGCCAGAACCTCTGGCGTAGGCTGGCCAATGTCGTTTCAACCCCGGAATGAGCCATCTCCTCATGAGTTCTTACCACCAGTAGTTGTGTATAGCGATCCCGGCCGTCAAGTATTATGGGATACTTAGTGTCGTGTGGTATACCCGGCGCATTTGCGATGCGGCCGCCTACTCTTATTAAGCCCCGCTCGTCTAAGTACGCATTTAAACCTATCAAACGGCTATTCCTAGGTAAAGTCCCTTTCACTCGTATAAGTTCTATTTCTTTCTTAACCCCTCGAGTACCAGACGGCCCGAAACGTCCAGAATTGATATTTACCGTCGAACCCCAGACGGCCCGAAATGGCCAGGCGAGGCCGAATAGGAACATAAAACAGGTCTTTTTTAGACGATCGGTGTGACAGTTTCGGAGTAATCGTTTTTTTTCTGAAACGCCATCTTTTTTTTGAGACTCGCGAATTTCTTACGGGCCGTAAGGCACACATTAAAATAAAACCGCGGGCCTCGAGGGGTTAAAAGAACGACTCTGCGACTCCTTTAATAATATTATTTCAGCGCTGGCAATGTCTTGTCCGTTTAAAATGCAGTTATTCGTGGCACCTCTACATAGTTGAATAAACTTCCTAACGTATGCGGCTACGCGCAATAATCTGCGATGTTGGGAGAATCTCGCGACATCTATTGTGCTCGTAGGTACAGCGTGTAGCGCAAATACCGCCAATGGTTTATACTCGAGGGATATCTTATCCTTTTCCCCGGGTTGATGGGGAACCTTTGCCGGCCATACCTCTGGTGGCTGTCTAAGGTATTCAGGACCATTCAGCCAACGGCTCTCGGGCGAGAGGTCAATTTTTGACTTCGCTCTCGTAGCTTCATCTGCAGGATTACTATTTCCGCTTAACCATCTCCACTCCTCCGGGGTAGTCAGTTCGTCCAATACTCCCAGACGGTTAGAGACAAATTGTTGGTGGTCGGAGCTACGTGAACGTATCCACCAAAGTACGTTCATCGAGTCTGTCCATAAAATCTTTTCATGAAATTTAATTTTGTACTCGCTAGTGATTTTTTTCGCTAGTTCGGCGCCTAATAGTGCTGCTGTCAGTTCTAAACGCGGTATTGTCATTTTTTTTAACGGCGCGACTCTGGTTTTACTTGCGATAAAGGATGTGGTCGGTTCTTCGCCTGGTCTGGCTATTCTCATATACGCGACAGCGCACATAGCCTCTTGAGACGCGTCACAATATATGTGTAATTGTCTATTTTCGGAGGGATTCTTTGTTACGCCGTGATAGCGTGAAATCCTTACGTCCTTCGCCGAGCGAAGGGCATTTATCCATTCACCCCAACCTTTGAAAATATCTTGTGTGACCTCCTCATCCCAGGCTACACCGCTGGTCCACACCTTTTGCATTAGAATTTTGGCTCGGATAGTTATTGGGCTTAATACCCCGAGTGGGTCATAAATTGACATTACTACCTTAAGAGCCTCTCGTTTCGTTGGCACTCTCTGGCCCGTTTTTAAGGCGTCATCGAGTTTTTCTAACCTAAAATTAAATGTAAGTTGGTCACTTTCTGGCAACCATTCTAACCCTAAAAGCCGTTGAGAGCTTATTTCTCCTTTCTCCAGAGCAATATTATGGGTAGCTTTCCTTTCTTCGGGTATTTCGTTCAAAACGCTTTGATAATTAGACGCCCAGCCCTTTAAGAAAAAAATCCCTTGTTGATGTATGTAAATTATGTTTTTTATCACGTTACGAGCTTCTTCTATTGAAGAAGACCCGAAAGCAAGGTCGTCCATAAAGTGATGGTCTGTGATAGCCTCCACTGCTAGAGGGTACTGATTCTTGAAACGTTCAGCGTTTTTATTTCGGATATAGAGGGCTGATGTCGGGGATGACCGAGAACCGAATATTAAAGAGGACATTTTTAGGATACGAGGTTCTATATCGCGCCGATATCCCCGCCAAAGGAACAACTGACTATAGGTATCGTCCTCGATCACCTTAATACGCATGAACATGTCCCCAATATCGGCGGTAAAAGCCACCGGATGCTCGCGGAACCTAAAAAGTATACCTGTTATGCTTTGATTATAGTCTGGCCCCGTTATCAGTAAGCTATTTAGAGATACTCCCTTTACGCTAGCAGCAGCGTCATGCACGATCCTAAGCTTGTTTCCTTTGGCGGCGCTACAGACACCCAAGTGTGGTAAAAACCATATATCAGTTCGGCCGGCTAATTTGGAAGGGTCTACTTCTTCGGCGTAACCTTCTGCTAAGTACTTGTCCATTTTCTGACAATAAGCGTCTCCATAAGTCCGATCTCTGTCCATTTTTCTCTCGACGGCGTGAAGTCGAGCTAGCGCCATAGGTCGGCTATCAGGAAGAACACGTCTGTCATCTCGCCAGAGCAACCCCGTGTGCCATACCCCGCCGTTTAACGAAGTAGTGGATTCCAATAATTTTTTAGACCTTACCGAGTCCGCAAGTTCTCGCTTTTTATTCGGCCAGTCTTGCTCTAATCTGAGGTTTTCCTCGAGTAATCTCTGAAGAGACGCGTCATTGCTACCGCTATCACTTAGGCAGAAGCTATGTAATGCGTCATTTTGCCTATCTACAGATACTCGTCCCACTGGAACCCAGCCCAGTAGTGTTTTTGACAACGATAATTCGTCATTAATGCGCCTTAATCCGCGTGAAACGATTAATTCCCAACAATTAGCCCCGATTAGTAGGCGCGGTTGGACATCTGATATTTTGTCGACTTTCACCGCAGTCAAAGTGTCAAAATCAGAGGCGGCCGCCGATAAATTTTTTAATTTCGGAAGGTTTAACGCCGCAATACTATAAGCCTGCACGTCGAAAACCTTACGGCCCAATTCCCCCCTTATTTGAAACGAGACTGTTTCAGCCCCTTTAGAAGAAGTTTTCATACTTCCTATACCACATACCTCCATATTGGTGGGAGGCCCTCTAATATTCAGCTCTTGCGCGACTTCGCGGTCTATTATAGAGACCGTCGATCCGCTGTCTAAAAGCGCGTAAACTACCTTTCTCCCCTTTGGTCCTATTAACGTTATCGGTAAAACTTGCAAGAGGACTCTGTTGTTGGCTACTGTATGCGCGACAATAGCCCCGGTCTGTGTTTCACCTTCGGCTGTTGCCGTAATTATCTCGGTTCCGCCGAGCGCCGCGTCCGCGGCAGTAAGTAAGAAATGATACTTAAATCGAGGAAACCTTTTATAGGCTGGGCAGTTTTTCCTGCCGTGCGAAGGTGCAAGGCATTTAAAGCATCGCTTAAGTGATTTTACGACTCCCCAGCGAGAGTCTAGGGAAAGTTTTTTAAACCTTTCGCATTTGCTGAGAAAATGATCGCCGGTACAATTTGGGCATTTCATACGAGACTGCTCAGTCATGTTAAGAACGTAATTTTTATGATTTTGCTGTTTATACTTTTTATCGCGCGCTACTACTTGATTTTTTCTACCGCTGTCTAATGGACCTATTCCCGCATCTTGCGAGTCTATCGCTAGTGTTTCTAGCCAAGATGCGAATCGTATGATAACCGGTTCGTCTGGTTTACCCCTTCCTTTATCTCCTAGCCACAATGTTAATAAGTTTTTTGGCAACTTCGCTACAAGAGAACCTAAAAGTTCTGGGTTCCATAGGTGCTCAATCCTATTTACTGATTTTACTGTGGCCACCAGATTCTTAACTTGGCAAGCAAATTGCAACAATTCCTCTGCTTCTATAAATTCAGAGAGGTCCCTGGTTTTACGTAAATCAGCTAGTGTGCGCTGAATAATTACATTTGGATTTCCAAATAACGTCTCTAATGTTTTCATTATTTCGCCAACGTTCGCAGGGGATAAAAGTAACCCTGAAACGCAATCTCTTGCTCGTCCGCGTATCGCGGATTGCAAGCGAAGTAAGTTTTGTTCGTCATTCAGACCTATAACTTCGGTGGACTGGTTAAAAATCGATTTAAAGGCTAAAAACTGAAGTGGATCTCCACTAAAGTGTGGAAGTTCCTTGTTATATTGCGGCTTCGAGGAGGCTATTGAAATTACTCGACATACCTGGCTTATTAATTTTTTGCTCGCGCTGTCATCGGACCCGTCTCCTGTGCTGGAGCCAGCGGCCGCGGCGGCGTCTGTGGCCGCCGCGTCCGCTGCGGTCGCGATTTCGCCGCCCGCTGCGCGATGCGCCGCCCCGTCAGGTGCCGCCGCGCCCGCCTCGAGCCGCATCCCCTCGTGCGCCGCGCGATGTGTTGCCCCGTGAGGTGCCGCCGCGCCCGCCTCGTGCTGCATCGCCTCGTCCGATTCTTCTTCTCTCCTGCCGCGGTATCTCTCTTCATTTCGTGGTTTTATTTGGTCGGGTTCACTATATGAAGTCAGCGGTGCTTGCGTCTCTGCCCACAGCGTAGTACGACCTGCTGTTTCTTCAAGATCGGCGTAACTTCTTGTCTCCCATTCTCCGCTTTTTTCTGAGTCGTAAGCTTCGGAAACTACGTCTAACACTCTAAGTGCGTGCTGACGGTCTGCTTCTAGCATCTGCAATTCAGCTTCTAAATCTGCATGTTGCACTTGAATCGCAGCCGCCGCTCCTGCCGCCTCCGATCTGCGTTTTGCCGTCGCTATCTCTTCGGTCGCACGGAGTTGTTCCCTTTGCGTTATCGCCTCTGATTCCAATTTTTTCTTTTCCGCGGCTACCTTTGCTTGTTCTCTGGTGACCCGCCTCAGTTGTTCTGATGCTTCTTTCACTTCCTGAACTCTTTCACTCCTCCTGCTGCTTTGTGACCAGGTCCGCCTCGATACGTTCGATTTTTCTGCGGTCGACTCCATCGTACAATTTATTTTTCAAGGTTCTTTTCTTTATTTTTCATCCGGCTGCGATGGATCACTTATGGTTATAAAATCCATCAGTTATTTTTCTGTGAGTTTCTCCCACTGCTGAAGGGTGGTTTTTGTGGACTGTAAATGTTATTTACCTTCGCGTTCTCTCGTTCTTCCTGGCCGCCGAGTAGTCTCCCGTATCTGGTTCACACTCTATTAGATGATCACACAGTGAAAGAGTTTATTTCAAAAGAACGTTTATTGTCCCTCAATTTACTCGTGAGTTACAGTATACACTTAAATTATGCGCGCGAGTACGAGGCCAGCCAAGGGCTGCCGTATGTACAACTATTATCCCGCCGCTTAAGGGTCGTTCATTCTCGACCTCGGTATTTTTGTGACTGTTCGATTTTCCAAAATCGTTCACTAGCCTCGCTAAAGCCCCGCCACTCTAACCCGTGATTGGTTAAAAGGCAATGGCGGCGGTAAGAGACCGGCCTACTGAGGGTTAAGGGGTGTGGCTTAGCGAGAGTACATATTATTCAATCAGGCTTACATTTTTAACTTAAATTAATCTCACCTTAATTGAAGGTAATTTTCTATAATATGTATTACTACTACATTATCATTAGGTTTATAGCGAAAATATGTAGATTAAACATTAACAATACATCATATTTAGTACTTAAAATTCCTTCGAATAGCTAGCAAAATTATAAGTATTTGATTTTATCCAAGCTTTCAGTCGAATAATTAATAGCCTCCTAATTACCTCAAACATTGCGATTATTTTGAGATTACCACATTTGTTTTAATATAAGAGTGTTGCGCGAGCGGCTTGCCGCGTTTACGATTTTTTGTTATCGGTCGACACCCTCGATATATCCACTGCGAGAAATGACAGGCTGATAATTAATTAGGGGTCTTCGGCCCTTAAAGACGGCGATATATTATTACCAGGACCTTTCATGGAATTTTGTCCTGCGTATTTAGTTAGGACTTCCTTGCGGATGATTTTAATATTTGAATGAGCCGTATTTTGTTTCAGTGTCTGTTATTTATGTCTGTTATGGGGTGGCTCGAGCGTGTGAAAGAGGAATATAAGCTTCTAAGAATCGATCTCTCGCGAACAGCCACCCATATTAGAAAATGCAAGTGATAATTCGTACACTAGGTTATAATTTTTGTGGAGGTTGCTAACGAGCATCTATGCTGAAGGCTACAAGCTTAGTTTTATCCACGTTTCGGCGTTGACAGATTGTGGTCAGGCCAGCCCTTGACACTTTTCATCGCGGCAGCTGCCTTGTTGTATGCACTTTCCCAACTATTCGATTCGAGTGGGAGGGCAGTATCGTCGGCGTGGGATAGTATATCTGCGTCAACGTCCATTTCACAGCCATTTGTGTAGAGTGGGAGGGGAGTCGGTCCAGGAGTGCTTCCTTGTGGGACCCCATGATTATTGTGGAGACTATTACTGGGTGAATCGCCTGCCCGGGTACGCTGTTTTCGGGATCCAATACAGATGCGAAACCAGTTTAGTTCGATACCTGTAATACCATATTTCCAAAGTTTCATTAGGAGCATTTCATGGGATACTGTGTCGGGAGCTTGCGCGGGGTCGGGAGGTACAGTAATACACTTTTTGTTGGCGTCTACATACCTAGTGATATGCTCTGACATTTTTAGTACTGCATCTTGTGTTCCCATTTCTGGATCTGAAGCCGTATTGGTTTTCGGATGACATGTGATTGGTTTCTAGATGATTACAGAGTTGTGTAATTACTATTTTTTCCAAAATTTTTGCTAAAACATCAGGTACTGGTATCGGTCGATAATTTGAGGGATCAAACTTCGGTCCATATCTGTCACCTGATACTTGATAAGAAATATGTTTTCGGTTGATTATGTTTAAAAAAAAAATGATAATATTATATTAATTAATTAAATTCACAAGTATATGTGCACAGTAAGAAACCTTTTTAGGCTACTTAATTTATTGGTCAATTTAGTTATATATTAATCTATATATTTATTTATTTTACTTATCTATAAACTTAAATATTTTCTTTTTCTTTATTTAATATTAGTTCTTTATTTATATACACATTTATATATTTATAATAACTTTAAAATTTATAAGAATGAATGAGCGATCGGAATGAATGAAAAAAAAAAGAAAAAAAAAAGAAAGAAAGTGAAGTCACTATGATTAAAGTGAAGTCTTAAATACTATCACCCCAGAACAGATATACAATCTAGTGGGGGGATAAAATCCACACAAATGCAATCTTATCTGCTTCGCAAAAATCAATTGTATTGTTTTGGATAATTTTATAAAATAAAATAAAAAAATAATATATTTAAATTTACTTTTTCATTCAAATTTACATGTTAAATAATATATATGATAAATGAAGAATGTTTGTGCAAAAAAAATCATTCTATTCTATTTATGCATGATAAGATACTAGATAATGATATTTTCTATTGATGATAAGGTTGAATACTTTATGTCGATTTTGTTCTTAAGGGCTGCAATATAGCTAGTTCACATAGATCTATATCTTTAAATTGCTCTGTATTAGCTTTAAAGAACTATTATGTAATAACATTATTAAACAATTATTTATCTACACTGCAACAGTCAAATAAAGCAATCGGGAGAACTTATTTGAAAAAAGACCTCAATCAATAAACTTGATATTTCGTTCTTCATTAAAAAATATCCAATAATCTTCAAAACAACTATCAGCAGTAAAGACAATCCAGGGCGAAATGTCCTCTTGAAAAAAGCTTTATAAGGAAAAGGAAATACTATTGCTAGCTTTGTAAGACTTACCTGCAGCGAGCTCCCGGACTGTGAGCTTCCGTGTTAATTATATCCGCCGGAGGCACACTTTTACCCCCGGGTATCGCGCTTCTTACCGCCACATTAAGGTTATACACGAATTTAACTATGGAAATTGGCGTTTAAATGCTTCATTAGCGGCTGAAACCACTTCCTGGGCTGGATTTTAATTGGAAAATCTTCGGATTTATTAATATTAACGATGTTCAATTTGCTCGGTATGAAAGTAGGTATCAAAAGGGCTTAACGGCAAGTAACACAACGACTCGAGAGAGATTCTCACTTTCTTTACAATATGTTGTTCTGTGATTAGCAGGGTAGAAGAGGGTTTTTATGCAAACCCTTCAAATCTCGGATTTACTTACATTTAAAAATACAGCTAAAGCTGTATTTTTGGTGGCAACAAGGTGAAGTAGCCATGCATTAAACTTCCTACCACTTCTTACCTACTGATGAAATAAATTAAACATTTTTATACCATGTATTAAACTAAACACAGCAAGGCAAGACACAAAATACTCAGGGCCATATTACTTTAACAGGCTACCAGAAAGTTTAAAAACTATTCAAGTGGAAAGCTTATTCAAAAAGTTACTTAAAGAATTCTTATTAGACAAAGCTTTTTACTCGATCGATGAGTTTGTTAATTTTAAATAATTTTTCAAATTTTTTGGTCATTTTTTTGACAATTTTAAGTAGTATTTTTTAATTATTCTGACTTTTTCTGATTTTAATTTCTTGATTATTTTTATCAATTATTTTAATTTGTGGTTTTAGTAAATAAATCTTAAAAATGATTTGGATGCCCTAAAAGCAATAAAGAAGTAACTGTATGTACGTGGTGATAAATTTAAATATTGTAAAAACGAACTAATATACTGTATTAATTACTGAACTAATATACTAAAAGCAATAAAGAAGTAACTGTATGTACGTGGTGATAAATTTAAATATTGTAAAAACGAACTAATATATTGTAATTTAAATGTACCTAAATATTAAGTTTCTACAATCTGGTAAGATTTTTTGGAAATAAATTGAAATTGAAAAAAAAAATTGATGTTATTCTGTTTGACCATTAATTATATGAGGAATTAGATTGTTTAATGCCATAGTGCAACCCTTTTATGCCGGCGACAGTCAGGCGGCGCTGATATTATTGTCTGGCTTAACAAATAACAATTTATTTGGTCATCTATAATAACACTGATAATGAATGGTTTTTATAAAAGACTCATTGATTATAAAAAATACTATTATTTAATCATTGATAACAATATGTACCTACTTTCAATTATTAGTGCTGTCTATCGCATTTTTTCCAAAGGCTGATTACATCAAAGGAGAGACAGAATGCCGTCTATTTTTATTTTATCTGAACAAATTATTACGTATTGAAACCTTTGTACGAAATTAAAAATAAACAACTTTATTGTCATACGACAATCTCTTACAACCAACCCTACTATGAAGTGTTTATATGTATGTGTGCGTGTAACATGTGTGTAAGTGTGTGTCTTGTTATTGCATTCGATCGACAGAATTGAAAATGCAATTCCGTTAATTTTATCCCAACGGAAAATGGTGAAAATGGTTTGTTATTTTATTATATTTTATTTCGAGATAGGATACCATATAGGCGTGCTTAGAGCACCATCTATAGTGCGCCGCCATACTGCCATACCACGAACGCCGCCATATTGGACATAAGAGAACATTAATCGATATTTGGAACTAAGAGCGCCATCTACGCGTTGCGTTTCTCAGTGAAATCTTACCTGCTAAATCGTAGTAAGGCATTGAGCAACCTAATACGCTATATAAACAATGGTTTTACTTAGACAGCGGAGGAGATTGCATGTCACAGTGGAAATTTTTCTTATCGTCAGAAACATTTTTGTTTATATTGACAAGTCTGATTTTGTCACCATTTTATTTATGTATTGTTATTTTTTTATGTTATGGAATATTTAACTAGCCATGTTTTAAATACAGTACATGAATTAATATTGCAAACAACTCACAGTCGGCATACACGGTGATTGTTGAGATGGTTTATTTCATATACCATTAATAAGAGTCAAATTGTCTTTTAGTAATATCGGGTGTCCCGCAGGGTAGCCTTTTAGCTCCTCTGTTGATTCCAATATACATAAACGACATAGATGAATGTTTTATTTGACTATTCGGCCTATTCTGACTATTTCACCTATTCAGTAAGTCAAAGAGCGGTTTTGGTAACCTTATGAAGAGGGCAATATCTGATAGAACTCACTATTTTGTATTTTGTATGTATATACATATAATAATATGTATATTTTTATTGTATATAATACTAGCTGCGCCCGGCGGTTTCACCCGGTGGTGATGGAAAATTGTGATAATGATGATAGAAAACCATATATCTTTATAAATTATAGCCTATGTGTTATTCTGATGTGTAAGCTATATTACCTATTGTAAAGTTTCATCAAAATCCATTCAGTAGTTTTTGCGTGAAAGAGTAACAAACATCCATACATACATACAAACTTTCGCGTTTATAATATTAGTAGGATATAAATTCTTATCAAATCAAATTGCACCTTCTGATAATGCGCACTCCTGTGCTATTATTATTAACTATTATTTTTTATTCTATTTTTTATGTGCTTCCGATACACATACACAGGTGTCGATACACATACACAGACACACATATATACTCCAATCTGGAAATGTCCTAAAAGTCATCCTCCTAATCGTGTCGGGGGGGGGGGGGGGGGGAGTTCAAAAAAAGTCAAATAATCTTTACTAGTTAAAGTATGACTTTAATAAAATATAAATGAAATCAATATCCTAAAATTCATACCAAATATCTCATTATTACCATAGATACATAGACGACCGCTAGAATAATTTCGAGCGTCATTTCACGGCTATTTCTGGTAAAATTCCATCGTCGAACATCGTAATTTTTTTTCGAGAAATCATCAAAATTTTTTTGGTTTATGAGCTAATATCTAAATATTTTTGTATTCAAAAGATTTTTTAATTCTTAAATAATACTAGAGGTGTACCTAGTGAATAGAAATGATTTTCGGTACATGATTTAATTAGGACGACCTATTTCTATGGTATATTTTTTGTAATTTTCAAAATAAACTATAGAAAAATTATAACAATTTTTCTCAGATATAATTATGAGGAAAGATATTTTTGTAAGATTTATGACCATGGAAGTAACAACAACTAGGGTTGTCGATTACAGCGGGCGAGCCCGCCACCTCAGGAAGTTTTAACGATTGGTCGTTCTATCTCCCTGGAATGAGCGCAGAAGACTTGGATAAAACAATCCACCGTCAAGCCTCAAACCCGTAAGAGGCCAACGCCTTAAACGCGAGATAGCCAGGAGTGTTACCCAGCGGGCTTACGCTCACGCTCTTACTTCCAATTGCGACCAGATAACTTCAGTCTCTCGATTGGTTACGAGTTCGAGGTCGCTTGCGCGGGCCTCTCCCTTACGAAGCGGTGAAACGGTGTATACCGAATCTATCGCGGATCACGGCATCCTTTGCCCGGATGTTCACCCAGGATCGGGTAGCCGATGGTCGTTTCAAGAGCAGTCGCCGTAAGGTCCGCAACCACCCCCGCTCTATAGGAAACAGTACTGCTTTTCAGACTCCCCCGACTGATAGAGAGTGCGCGATCGATTGGCTTACGCCGCAAGGTGCGCAGACCGTTCAGGAGCGCCAGAAATTTGATTCCTAGAAGAAACTAACCCTATGGGCCAGAGTTCTATTGGAGGCCGTCGGATGGGTTTTCACTCGTGAGTGTGACCAAACCTGAACAGAATGGATCTTCGATCTATTTATAATGTCACACAACCGCGAAAGTCATGGATTTCACCTTTATATTATAGTTATAATTACAGATTTGTCGTGGCCTGTGGGTCATCCGGAGCCGTGGCGTACTGGGTTGGGGCTTGAGGCCGTCTCCGAGGCGAGCTGGTGGCAGCCTTTTCAATAAACTCGGCGGTTCCGCGCCCCACGCCCCACGAGCCGCGACCCCGAGACCTGCGTTCACGCCCCGCTCCACTACCATTTACATTTCCTACATAGTCACACTTCACTCGCTAAAGTCGACCATATTTAGCTCATCGATCAAAAGCGTGAAATATATAATATACCCGTACCATTTCAGATATTACGATTCAAAAATGTTTGTCCCAGTGAAGACGGTTTTTTCTTGAAGATACGAGAATATTTCTTTCAAAATTGATTTACGGTGTATGACACTTTATACCCATATAGACAGCCGCGGATCTATATAAGTGCTGTTTGGGCTGCAGCCCAGGGCCCCGTGGATATAAGGGGCCCCAGCCCTCATTGAAAACTATGGACAAAATCGATAATATCGTACTTGTCAAAAACAGTGTATGAGCAAATAATTAAGATTATGGGCAAACAGATAATTAAACAAATTATAACTCAAATAAATAACAACGACACAAAGTCCTAGTCAATTATGATAGATTCAACCCCAGATCTATCTCACAATGATCAACTTGCTATTGTTTTACGATACTGTTTTCGGGGAAAAGTGTATGAAAGATGCGTATCATTCATTAAAATTACTAGTCATACTGGCTTACATTTATTTAATATTAGGTTATAAAAATAAAAAGCTGAAATAAATCTTGTTTACATATAAGTAATTTATATTGTTAGAGATGTTGTGTAAATTGTGTGTGTGTGTAAATGTGTTGCTATTTTTGAAATGTCATGAGGATACATTCAGTTTAAGTACCTAGATACATTCCTTTTTTTTAAGAACCACTTATGTATGTCAATCCCGAAATATCAAAGTGTTTGTATATATTTTACTTATATTAACTACTTACTTACATTATTTATATTATAATAATGTTACATATTGTTTTACTTAGTTTGCTTGTTTCGACGTTTTCTTAAGTATGTAGGTACATTTTTGCTAATCGATTTGTCTATTTTTAGTGAAAAGTAAAATGCCTTACAGTTTCTGCGTGTGTATCTGTCATATTAAATAAATGAAATATTTTATTGTCCTAGATATCATTATCGAAAATAGTTTTTTTACAAAATGGCAAATAGTTGATCAATTAGTCAGACCCCCAAGTAATATTAGCCCAGGGCCCCACAAACTCATGGTCCGCCCCTGCATATAGAAGCTAGTAAAGTATGAGATTAGTACTATGAAAGGGCTCGCCGTGAAAGGGGCACTGTTCACAAGTCTAACAAAATGAATGATCAACATAAAACTAAAATGTGGCAACCTCGCCTTAACGTCCACGTACAATCCTGCCAATATTAGGTATGCCTAAGAATAAAATTGATTGAACATACGAATGAAATTAACTGCTTTTGTGTTTTTGCACTGCGAAAATAATTTTTCGGTATCTAAATTAGTTTGTTAATATTATATGCTTTATTTGTCAGGCTTGAACATGATTATGTTGATTTTTCATACACTTATGATAATATAGTAACATAAACAGGTTATAAAAATAATAATAAAACATTAAATCACTTCCAATACACATTTCCTATACAATTTAAGAAAGAACCTCTGTAAAGATCTTTGAAAGTGACCAGCCCCTTTCAAAAATCATTACTTCCGTGAAAAGGACATATTTAGTTTTATGTAGTAAATACATGTTTTTAATATATTATATATTGTATATTCATAAAAACAATATTATATAACATACCTATGTGGTCAAAGATTGTTTTAATTTAAAAATAAAGGACAAGTAAGTCCCTACCAAAAGAAAGAGAAAAACCGGAACAGTTGGAATCGCGATGAAAGAAGTTTCAGACGTAAAGGTATCTAAGTAGGCTACATATTATATAAATATCATGTGTTCACGGTATTGCCAACTATATCATATATTCACATATGTCATACATTCACGGTATTACTTTTAAAATTATTATACAATAAGGAATTCTAAAAGGGAAATTGACAGAAATGCATTTACCACCCTAACCATTATTGATTTCGTATCAGGTCAAACAAACCAATCGAAACATTTCTTGGTAAACATACGCAAGTACAATTCATGCTTCCAAACGACATCGATCGGAGCAAAAACTATCGTAAATTACATACTTAATATTTAAAGTGCAAGGGATATTTATGATCATTACTGCGGAACGCATATCACGAATTACTTCAAATTTATGTCATGGTAAACAATGATGAACAACATCATTCTTCTCCGAAACATCAATCTAACACGACTTTGCAACGGAACCTAGCTTGCAGTATAAGGACGTTGAACAATATCATCGAAGCTACAATTTTAAATGGAAAATTTAAAGGAGAAGATGTATCTACTGTATTTAAGCATCCTAATGTTTCCGACAGATATGCCATTCGAATTCAAACGTTTGCAGTTTCTAGTGTGAATTGCATGTGCAATGACCATCAAAAGAGCACAGGCACAATCGCTACAAGTGTGTGGACTAAATTTGAAAAATCCATGCTTCTCACAAGGACAACTGTACGTGGCATGCTCATGCGTCAGAAAACCATCTCATTTATTCCTGTATGCACCAGACGGAAATACAAGAAAATGTGTATCCTAAATCACTTCAATAAACTCTTTATTTATTTGAGTGGCATTGCAACTCATGCTGGGTACAAGCCATAATATAAAATAAGAAACGGACAAGAACGTATTCAGGAGGGGGGTGCACAGGGGACGAGCCACCCCCTCCTCCCGACATTTTCAGAGTAACAAAAAAAAATCGACAAAAAAATGAGAATCGGAGAATCCGCGACTTATTTACCTAGTGTCAGGAACGTACCCGGAGTGTAAGGAAGGGGGGGGGGGGGGGTTAGTTGGAAGAACCCCCGAGAAATCCGGCGTATTCTCGTTTCATTGTACGAGCAAATTGGAGTTTCGTGGGTGCCGCGCGCGTTGTTTCAATAATAATAATAATAATAATAATTGTATTCATTCAAAAACATAAATTTACAATTGTATTAGTTGCAGAATCTACCTAACTAGGCCATAGCCCGTACCAAGGAAAATTCTATGTATGGCATAGATTTATTCATGAGCACATAATATTAAAATGAAAAATACAAAATATGATAAAATATAAAATAGATAAGCCAATTCAAATTAAACTTATTGATATAGCATGGTCATGGAAATAAATATTAATATAAAATGTCCTAATATGAAGTTTGTAGAACAAATAAATAAATAGTATCAAAATATAATGTGTAGTGCAATGTATGACAATGAATGTCGCCGTCGTCGTCGTCCCCTAAAATTAAAGTCTGGATACCTGCCTGGACACAGAAGGAGCCTCCTCGGAGATTGTGCTCATTTTCGACTGTCTAGTCTACGGGGAGCTAATGGGCCCATGATGAGGTGGCCACGATGACCCATGTGTTCAGGGTCGGTCACACTCACGGGTCAACACCCATCCGATGGCCTCCACGCATGGGGTGCGAACCCGGGTAGGACACTGGGTCAACCTGGGAATCAAACCTCTGGCGCTCCTGGACGGTCTGCGCACCGAGCGGCGCAAGCCAATCGACTGTGCTCTCCGACTAACAGTCGGGGGAGTCTGGGAACTGTATTGTTTCCTATAGAGCGGGGGTGGTTGCCTACCTTACGGCGACTGCTCTTGAAATGACCATTGGCCATCCGATCCCGGTTCAGAGTCGGGCAAAGGACGCCTTGGTCCGCGATAGATTCGGTGCATACCGTTTCACCGCTTCGTAAGGGAGAGGACCGCGCAAGCGACCTCGAACTCGGAACCAATCGAGAGACCGGAGAAATCTGGTCACAATTAGAAGCAAGGGCGCGAGGGTCGGCCCGCCAGGTAACATTACTGGCTATCTCGCTGTAAAGGCGTTGGCTTCTTGCGGGTTGTGACGTAGCTGGACGTTGGATTTGTTCTGTCCAAAGTCTTCTACGTTCACTGCAGGGCGACAGAACGAGAAAATCGTTAAAACGTCCTGTGGTGACGGGCTCGCCCGTTGTAGTTGACACCGCAAGTTGTCTAGTCTACGATCATGAACAATAGGGCGTCCCTGGAAACGGTGGAAACGGTGAGTCGCTGGAAACTATCGGCCGCTAGAGAGTTTAGACTCACTCGGCCAAAGCTTCTGGGCCAAACAGCAACGAACGACATGGTCATCCAGGCCGCTTATTTTTGGAAGGACCTGTCCTAACCTGACTCGGATACAACGAGGGAGCGTCTAAGGCTTGCAGGTAGCATACGTAATTGCCGTCGCGGTTGCAAAATAAAAAAAGGTGGAGTAAATATCACGCTCGCGTATCGCTCGGCCTGCACTTTGCACCGAGCGAACAAACATCACACGAGGAGGCGGATTTCGATTGGATCACGACACCCGCAGCACCAGCGTCGCACACAAACGCTCCACCGCTGCGGCCGCACCGCCCGCCGCGGCAGAGCATCAGCACGAACGCCGAGGAAGCCCAAATGCCCCGACAATCATTTGCATAATACATTCCCTATTCTTACATATTAGCGGACTTTTTGTTCAGGAAGCGAGTGAGAAGCGTGAAGCGTATCTGAAAATAAAACCAGTATTCCGCGGCGCGCTCGCTCGCTAAAGGTTCCGCACCTTATCAATAAAGGCATTATTGCTAGGAAACGCCCATGAGAGAACGGCTTGGTGTAAAAATTTGGTTGAGGTTTTTCAAAAAAGCTCTCGGTCTGTAGATGTGTCATCAAAAGAAATAATAAAAAGAGAATCAAAAGAGAAAATAAAAAAAACATGTTTTGTATGTAAACGCCAAATTGAGAGAACGGCTAGGTGTTAAAGTTTGTAAAAAAATAATAGTGTCATGTGCTGGATTTCTACGAGTGGGAAACGGGGGAGGGAAGGGGTGAAGGGGTGTGAGTGATTTGGGGGTAGGGAGGGGGCAGGGTCGGGGGGAGAAGGGGAAGAGAGATGGAGGGTTGAGGGGAGTTGGTAAGGGTAGGGGTAGGAATGGGGAGAAGGGGAGAAAGAGAGGGAGGGAGGGTTGGGGGAATGGTTGGGGGGAGGGTTCGGAGTGGGTCGGATTGGGGGAGGGGGTGGAGGGGTTTGGGTGGTTGGCGGTTAAGATGGTTTAACGCGCGAGGGGATTGTCTGCTTGCCGGTAAAATCTGGGGTGACGACCGTTTTTTTTCTCAATATAGTTAAAAACAAATTTTAAAGATTTTAATCATTTCACCGCTATGTAGCGTATAGTTGCAATTGGCGCGAAACATTTTGTTTACTTTCTGTCATACGTCATAGTCGCTTGTCGATTGTTGTTGTTCGTTTTCTCCGAGACCTTGGTGACATTTCTGATCGTAGATCAAATGAGGAAGGCACCGCAATGTAATCGAATTAATCCAAAAAAATATTATTTGTACCCAAATACGAAGTATGTTTCCGTTCATTTTTGAAACATTGCTGTCAATAAACTGACCGTCGATCTCGACGGGTTTCAGCTAGTAACTACATTAACTATAATATAAACTTTGGCATCTGGGGCTGTCAACACAACGGGCGAGTGTGTTGTGTGTTGCGAATATGTAAGAAAGAGAGCTGTCGTCAAAATTTTGATAACTCGTAAAGCTATTCAACGTAATACCACTGCACTGGATCCAAAAGCATTGTATTGTGGAAACGTCACTATTATATGCAGGGCGATATGTATGAATCATCTTCACTAATCGACAAAATATTGTTGTATCGTATGTGCTCCTTATACATCGAAATGTATTGAATAGACCAGATGGTAGGTACATGCATAAAGGTCGTTTATAACACCTCATACAATTGATAAAAACACAGCTAAATTCCTGCAAAACTCTTGGCGGCTTTTCATTTTGGCAGTCAGATTGCTCTAGACATGCAACTGGGGGTGTTGAACACAATATGCGTACCAGGCCGCCCAGGGAGTTTCAACGACATAAAAAAATCAAACAATAATCTTCAGAGAGGAGACAATTTCCTTCACGCACGTTTTTGATGTTTTCTCTTTAAAATATTTTGAAATCAGCGAAGTAAGCCCTTTCAATGGATATCCAACTCGACCGATTATATGAGTGCTGCATTTGATGCAGTTAGACAATCACTTTAGCCCGCTCTACACGTTGGTTAATGCTTTGGCCACTGCTTATGACTCCCTCGCTCTTTCCCATACATTTTTCACATGTCACAGTGGTGCTAATTCGTTTCCACCTTAGCAGATTGGCCAACATTGGCCAAGGCGTATAGCCGGCATTTGAAGATGCCAAATTTTATCTGCAATTATTACAACGAAAACATTTTCTGCTCCACCCACAAGTCGGCAAATGATCTCACCCGTTTGCCACAAAAACTCTTTAATGAAAATAAACGGTCAAACAAACAAAAAAATTATACCATTTTTTTTAATGTTCTCCCTAATAGTACATAATGTTTGCCTATGTGTTTCGATTTCCGTCGATTCATCATCGATTGTAAATGGTTGAACTCTTTACTATGATATTTAAATTATTCGGAATATGAATGTATGTAGCATGCGTAAATATATCGAACCGAGTTTTAATTAAATTACGCGTAACTGTCGAAAATCCGTTTGAGCAATGTACATACAAGTATGTGGTAAGTAATACTAAGAAATTAAGTTGCATATGTATCTCGAAATCTGTAGGTATATTTAGATAATATCAAATTGTTCGCTGTCTTTTGTGTAGGAGTTAAGTACACGGAATCATTTATAATAGACAACTAAACTAAATAAACACCATGTTTCTGCAAAGACAGTAGATTCGTAAGACTTATAATAAACAAGAAAAATCATAACATCCATCGTAATCGTCGTAATCGTAATTCATCGGAAATCAGCACATTATTCGTAACCAACTAGAGTTGTCAACTACAACGGGCGAACACGTCACCTCAGGAAGTTTTAACGATTAGTCGTTCTCTCTCTCGTGAAGTGAACGTAGAAGACTTGGACAAAACAGTCTACCGTCAAGCTCCGCCACATGCCCGTAAAAGGCCAACGTCTTAATAACTGCGAGATAACTAGGTGTGTTACCCAGCGGGCTTACACTCATGCCCTTACTTCCGATTGCGACGAGATTACTCCGGTCTCTCGATTGGTTACGAGTTCGAGGTCGCTTGCGCGGTCCTCTACCTTACGAAGCGGTAAAACGGTGTATACCGAATCTATCGCGGACCACGGCTTCCTTTGTCCGGCTATTCAACCAGGATCAGGTAGCCGATGGTCGTTTTAAGAGCAGTCGCCGTAAGGTCTGCAACCACCCCCGCTCTATAGGAAACAGTAGTGCTTCCAGACTCCCCCGACTATTAGTCAGAGTGCACAGTCGGTTGGCTTACGCCGCACGGTGCGCAGACCGTCCAGGTGCGCCAAAAGGTTGATTCCTATGTGATACTAGCCCTAAGGCCAGAGTCCTGCCCGGGCTCGCATTTCATTCGTGGAGGCCGTCGGATGGGTGTTGACCCGTGAGTGTGACCAACCCTGAACAGAATGGGTCTTCGTGGCCAACTCGGCAAGGGCCCATTAGCTCCCATTATTCGTAAACAAGGAAAATATTTTATTGTTAGATTAATTATTGTGCAAGATGTACCTATAGTGCCCTTTCTCATTAGCGGCATCTATAATTGAGCGGCGAGTAGAGCGGTAACCTGTTCTTGGGGATTTTAATGCAATATGTATAGCTTCGCCAATTTAAAAAGATTCCTTAAAAATATCTAAAATTTAGTTTTTCTGTAGTTCATTAGGGGTTTCTCTACAGTGTCTACCGTTTTTCCCTAAACTTTATTGAGAATGCTTTGTATTCGTATATTGACTGCCGAAATTGATATGATTACTACTAAATACGAGTAAGCTAGATTTTGGTTTGGAGGGTATACCCCTTCCCAATCTCCTTTGGATTCGCTACTGTACACATACACTCTTCATCCTCACATATAACTTATAACCTTATTATATATTCATGCGCACACCAAGACAGCAAACCACCCGGTCTATAAGATTAAATAATCTTGATTTCCTATTTATATAACATAAATGTATTTTGTCCCATAAATATATCAGTCTAATTTACTGTTTACATGAAAATAATTGAATAAATGTAGAACCTTATTTTTGATTTTTTGAGAAAATTTCTCAACTTGAGAATTAAGCACTGTATAATTTTATTTATTTATTCATTTGCAATAACTTTATATATGTCATATACACACCACTAACATAATATGGTTGATTTGGGAGAGATTGAGGACATCCTATGGTGAAAATGTTTATCCGCATTCCTAACTAGGTCAGAGACCCGTATCTAGGGATGCTGATTTTTGTTTAATGGTATCGATGAGCGATGAGCTGACTCTTTTGATATTATGAATTTACGTTGCATTGCATAATACATAAGAATATATACATATATATATACAAAAACATATACACATATGTAAATATATAAATACATACCTACACATATATACATACATAAGCAAATAATACACGAGATTTGATATTAGTTAGTAATACAAAATTTAATAAAACAACTTAAATTATTAGCGAGAGCAATTGAGACTCAGCATACAATGGACCCCTTTCAAGCAGGTACTTCTTTATAAGTATTTTGAATGAATTTAAGTTGTTTGCATTCTTTTAACTCTCATTTAAATTATTATAAAATCTCGGCGCAAGGAAGTAAAAATGCCTTTGCGCAAATGAAGACTTTACAATCGGAATATTATAATTTGACGCAGTAGCTTGCCTTGTGTTTTTAATTTGTTGGCTTCTTGTCTGTTGATCCTTGATTCTGTGAAACTAAATTAGTAATTGTTTTATGAATAATTTCCTAACATCAAGTACTCCATATTCTGTATAGAGTTTCGCTGAGGGGTATCTAAGGGTTTTTTTATTGATGACCTTCAGAATCAGCTTCTGCGCATTGATCAAAGGAAGGAGCACTTGTGTGATGCAACCACCCCATGCGATTGTGCCATAGGACCACAGGCTTTGGCACAATGCCATATATACATACAGTTTTGAAAAGGGGCTTTGGTAGAATATTTCGAAGCTCTCTAAACACGTAGGCGAGTTTCCTTGTACTTGTGGCTAGGTTGCTTACATGTTGCTTCCATGTCAATGTTGCATCCATAGTGACACCCAGATATTTATATTCCCTAGTCCTTTCAATGGTTTGACAATTGCAGACGTCAGATCTAGAGCAAAAATAATACTGCTAATGTTTCTGATAATATAATATACATATAATATATAAAGAATTTTACTACATTTATCAAAATGCTTTAGGAAGTAAAAGTAAATGTTCGTCTGAGGTCTTATAAATAATCATAATATGATAAACGCCATATGTTTGTATTGTAAAGTTATCCTATCTATCATGTCCTTACTTACACGATGTAGATGTAGCATACTAGGTAAACCCTGCCGTGCGCTGTGCTGCTGTAGCCGCAGGCTACTGCTGGAGTCGCATGTATGGGCCCCGCCACTTGATTCATACAGGGACGTGGGCAATATTATTATATTAATTATCAATGTACCATGAAAAATGTTAAATGAAAAAACGTCCAATGAAGTCGTTCTGACGTATATAGAGAGCATATCAACAATGTAATAAGTAAGAGCGAGCGAACACTGGGTTTAATATATAGGGTTACTAAACCGTTTAAAAATATTAACTCTTTTAACTTGCTATATAATTCTCTAGTACACAGCCAACTGGAGTTTGGTTCCATAATTTGGAATCCATACTATGAGGTCCATTCGGAAGCAATAGAGTCTGTGCAGAGGAAGTATATGCGTATGTTAACCCATAAAATCGGCCTATCACGCACTCTCTACTCTTATGAAGAGCGTTTAAATTATTTTAAGATTTTTACTCTTAGAAAGAGGAGAGAGTGTGGAAGCCTAATGTTTCTGCACAAACTTCTTAACGGCGGTATAGACTCACCAGATTTATTAGAAGCGTTAAATTTCAACGTACCATCCAGGCGACTGAGGCAGCGCCTAACATTTCACCTTCCCACTTCGCAGACAAATTGATCTTTCCACAATCCTATCTCACGTACATGTCGGTTATACAACACTATATATATATAACCGATAACATTGATTTATTCAACCTGGGACCATTACCAGTTAAGTCCATTATAAATAACGTAGGTATTATGAAACAAAATGATAATTTACCGTATGTTTTTATTATTTTATTCCAGACAATATTTGATATTTTTTTTACCATTTAATTGTTTTTCAGAATTTACTGAAAACTTAATTTTAAAATTTTTAATTTTTGCTATGATATTTTTTAAGGATATTATTTTTTGTACTGATAATTTTGTAAATCAATCAGATAAACGGCGCATACTCAATTATTAATTAAGCATGCGGAGTACCTAGGCATAAAATATTATACTCTATTTAGGAACAATGTAAAAATGTTAGCGATATCCATGTATTATTAGAGTATTGTTTGCGTACGTATTATGCTAAATAAATAAATAAATAAATAAATATAGGTAACACTGAATGTTTCCGGAAACGGCCACTTATATAAACAAAATGGTTTATGTAAGTGGCCAGTTCCGGAAGCATTCAG
This sequence comes from Micropterix aruncella, assembly GCA_944548615.1. Taxonomy (NCBI): domain Eukaryota; kingdom Metazoa; phylum Arthropoda; class Insecta; order Lepidoptera; family Micropterigidae; genus Micropterix; species Micropterix aruncella. The sequence goes on along the minus strand of OX155956.1, from coordinate 6,941,538 downwards.
ATGAATTTCAATGTTTTTTTTAAAATAAAAAAAAATCATTAAAATATTTGAAAATAGAACTATTTGGTTTAGAAGAAAGTTTGATTCATCTAACTGTCATTTGGTTCGGGAGCTGATGGGCCCAGTGCATTTGGGCTATTATGACCCATATATTAGGGTCAGCACAACTCACAGGTCAACACCCATCCGGTAGCCTCCACGCATAAGTGATAGGAATCCCGGGTACGACTCTGTGCCTGCGGGCCAGTTCCCCTAGAAATCGTTCTTCGGGCGCTCGTATACCATTCGCGCACCGTGCGGCATCAGACAATCGACTGTGCATTCTGACTGATAGCCGGGGGAGTCTGGAAACAGCTTTGTTTTCTATAGAGCGGGGGTAGTTGTTAACCTTACGGCAACTGCTCTTGAAACGACCAATCGGCTACCCGATACCGGGTGAACAGCCGGGCAAAGGATGCCGTCGTCCGCGATAGATTCGGTAGACACCGTATCACCACTCCGTAAGGTAGAGGCCGCGCAGGCGACCTCGAACCTGTAGCCAGTCGGAAAACCGGAGTAATCTGGTTTCAACTGGAAGTAAGGGCGCGAGTGTCGGCAAGCTGGGTGATTAACCTGGTTATCTCGCGATAAGGCGTTGGTCTTTTACTTGGACAGTGGACTGTTTTCGTCCCAAATTTTCTACGCTCCCCTCGTGGGAGATATTATTCGCTTTCGATCTATCGACTTTTAAGTAGACTAGCTCGTCATTTACTAACGTGTGACAAAATATGCTGATATATAAAAGTCGTAAACTTTTCGTTGTTATAAGTAAGCTGGCTGCCAGTCATAGTCATTTTAACATATCGGAAATACGCATAATACACATTTTTTTTGAACCACTAGCATACGATTCATAAATTTCACTTTGCAGTGGGCCATTGCTAATGGCGTTCCTAGGTGACAATATGTTGAGGTCTAATGATAGTGTTTTTAAAAAAATGCCTCATTCAGCGGTTTAGTAAAGGACGATCAGAAACTGAATGAAAAGAAAGATCAGAAACTGAATGTATCGTCATGACATTTCAAAAATAGGAACGCATTTATACACATATAATTTACACACCCTTATCGGGATACTCTAATATCGTGATTTATTGATGATCAGAGTCCAGACTTGTGTCGTGATGTTTCTCGGCGATAACATGCAGTAGATAAACACAGTGTTTTAATATTTTTAACATTGATTATCAAAGAGAGTTTTAAGAAGAGATGGCTTACCAGTTAGGGCGTTTACGAAAACAGTGACAGTTAATTGTACGTGCTTATATAGCAGTGAAATTGCTATAAGTGGGGTAAATTTATTCTGAATAAAAACTGATTATCGCGAAAGACGCTGTTTTCTATACAATGATAAAAATGCAACGTTTGAAAGACGAAATTATGATTTCTTTGAATAATATTAGTCGTTAGGTGAGTCATCAGATTTTCCTGTTATTTGACGTCAATTGAATCTCAAAAATAGAAATGATTGTTGATTAAAAATGTGAAATGATTTATCGTCATAAGTCGCTACACCCTCACATCTCTGACAATATAAATTACCTATATGTATACTAGAGTGAATTGAGATTTTAATTTTTATTACGTAATATTTTGTATTTGGATTGATTTTATAATTATTTTCGACTACCTTAATTATTTATGATGATTTTGTCTGATTTTTTAAAATTATTTTGCTTTAAAAATTTCCTTACCATTTTGATCCTAGATTTTGAATCCAATAGAATAGAAAACATATGTTCATAAAACTACATACAAAAAAATCTATTCATAAAATTGGTGTCTTTCTTGGAATATGCGCTGCCTAGTTAAGAGTGATGCAGAATAATTGCGTTTTAAATAATACTTTTATATTTTATTGTACAAATTATTAAATAAATGCATTGCATTACCGTCTCATACTTGTAATCGAGGCGTAGCATACAGATTAATTGTGTCATTTTCCGTTTCACCATCGCGACTGCTGAAGGTTTTCTCTCCGTAAGCAAACATGTATGTTTCTTACACATAGATGAAATTTTATGACGAAAAGAAGAAGCCAGTGCGAAATGGTATCACATTTTGACGTAGGCCATATTTGTTACTGACAACAAATAGGTACGTTTAGTTAATTATATTTATAACAAACTAATAATATTATACTAAATTTTATTATATTATAAATTTTATATGTGCATAATAATGAACCTTTTTAACTTTCTTAATTTATTGGTAAATTTATGTGATTTTTTATTTACAGGTTAATTTATCTTCCTGTTTGCATACTTTCTTATGTACCTATGTATTTAATATTACTCACTTATTTATATATTTAACTAGATGACTCGGTGAACTTCGAACCACCTAAAATTGATTTAATTGTAACTCTTCATAAGCGTTTATTGATCCTAATCAACCTTCCAAATCAAATTCATTGAAATCTTTAATATTGCCGAATCATGTACGGTTTGAGTTTCGTTTGGTGATTAAATGAAAGTCGTTTGTAATTAAAATAAATTCAATGTATTTAATTAACATGATGAAATATAAATGCTTTTTCGACTTTTTCGTCTTTTCCGACTTGGTCGACTTTTTTGCATTTTTCGACTTTTCGGACGTTTTTGACTTTTTCGACTTCTTTGACTTTTTCGACTTTTTTGACTTTAACGATGTTTTCGTCTTTTTCGACTTTTTTGAGTTTTTTTACTTTTTCGACTTTTTGAAATTATGCACAATCGCACGGAATGAATAACAGTTATGGATGGTGCGGTGCAGCTGTCAAACAATAGGATCGCCGCGTACGCCATCTATTGAAAGTGGCCCATTTCCCAAAATGACCAATTTCAGTTTTTTCGATTTACAGTTGTTTCTTTTAATTTTTCCTAAATATTTTTTTTTGTAAACCACCCCTGAATCAAGGCAAACAAAACAAAAAAAAATAATTCAAATCGGTCGAGTCATTTTCGAGATTTTGCGAGACTAACGCACGGTGATTCATTTTTATATATAAGAAGAAGATGAGCGATTGGAATGAATAAAAGAAAGATTAATAAATGTGAAGTCACTATGACTTGAATACTATCTTATTAAAATAAATATACCATCTAAAATAAATATACCGTCGGGTGATAAAATCCACAAAAATGTCATCTTATCTGCTTCATACTTTTGTTTTTGCAAAAATCTTTTTTTTTGTGCTGGATATTTTTTTAATAAAAAAGATACTAAGTACTAGAAGTTTTTATCGTCAATTCTAAAAACAAAATCAAAAGTTTATGTAATTGCGAGGTGTTTAGAATAAACTTAAATAAGCTAATATTGTTTTCACATAAATATCATGTGGTTTTGTAGATATCTTGACTGAAATGAAGCAAAAGGTAGACAGGGATTTGTCTAGTAAGTAAATTGTCATTTTTAAGATTAATATTTTTTAACTCAGACAAATCTGTCGATGTCGACGTCCCTGTCCTGGTGCTACGCGATGCTTACCTGCCGCATGCGATTATTGCGTACCGCATGAAAATATTACCGAAAGATGCGATTAAATTATTATAGCCGTGTGCCGTCCCGCGCAATCGATTTGTCACAGTAAGCTCGGATGAAATGCCGCACCTTCTGTGACTTCTCTGGGATGTTGCTGCTTTACTACTTTACCACAAAATTAAATGAATATCTGCTCTTAGCATCATCACGGAGGTTGTAGGAGCTTTGTTACTTCTCAGTACGCGCGACTTATTATATAATCACATTTCCAATATATTAGTATTGATTACATACAGTATTAGTTTGCTGAGCTTTATAGTACATTTTGGCAACTCTTCTGCGCCGACGAAATGCTGGTAGCACTAGTAGTATTGGCGAGAAAATAATAGCAATTTATTGTGCTATCTATAATAACACTGATAATGAATTCTTTTACTTTTCTGGGCCATCCACCGACGGGAAGGGAAAGTAGTGTGAACGCGCATTTTTTTAATTCGAGATGAAGACGGAAATATTCATTTTGAGCCCTCCGAGACGATTAAGACCATTTCAAGATGTCTGTGTGTCTGTCTCTCTATGTTTTTGTATTCCTCCATGATAGCACCCGCGACGCGAATCCGACTCAACTGAAATTTGGTATGCAGGCATCATTTGATCATGGCAAAAGTAAAAAAGTTGTGGTTGACATCGGTCCACTAGGGGCGAAGTAGTCATGTTTCTATCTTGAAATATTCGACACGTATGCCTTGTTTGGCCGAAATTACATTGTGCTGTTCTGGTTGGGTTAGATTAGGATATCTCATATATACAAGACACACTGAAAATATTAAAATTTTGCCATATAATTTAATTCAATGTTATGGCCTTCTAAGTGCTTAGAAGGCTTAGAATTTTTAATTTCAATTAAGAGTTTTAATTCTGTATTTAGCCTAGTGCACCCTGTTTGTCCCTGAACTCTTCTAGGATGATGTCTTTGTCCGCAAGTTCCCTTTATAAAATATCTATATTTTCTTCAAATTTATTCAGCTTCGACTTAATGGGTGTTGATTTGGAAGAAAGTTTCGCATAAAGTCTGCGTTGTCAATTTCTTATTTCATCTTTAATTTTATCTTATCAGAGTTTGTTGTAGCGGGAGTTAATGAGCCCTTGCTGAGTTGGCCACGAAGACCCATTCTGTTCAGGGTTGGTCACACTCACGGGTCAACACCTATCCGACGGCCTCCACGCATGAAGTGAGAGCCTGGGTAGGACTCTGGCCTTATGGTCAGTTTCCCCTAGGAATCAACCTTCTGGCGCTCCTGGACGGTCTGCGCACCGTGCAACGTGAGCCAATCGACTGTGCACTCTGACTAACATATTGAGTTGTCAACTACAACGGGCGAACCCGTCACCACAGGACGTTTTAACGATTCGTCGTTCTATCGACCTGCAGTGAGCGTATTATAGAAGACTTTGGACATAACAAATCCGACGTCTAGCTACGCCACAACCCGTAAGAGACCAACTCCTTACCGCGAGAAAGCCAGGAATTACTTCCCGGCGGCTTGAGAAACTCGCGCCCTTACTTCCAATTGTGACCAGATTTCTCCGGTCTCTCGATTGGTTCCGAGTTCGAGGTCGCTTGCGCGGGCCTCTCCCTTACGAAGCGGTGAAACGGTGTACACCGAATCTATCACGGACCAAGGCGTCCTTTGCCCGGCTCTGAACCGGGATCGGATGGCCAATGGTCATAGTTAGCCAAGGGTCATAGGGATCGGATGGCCAATGGCGTAGCTAGACGGTGGACTGTTTTGTCCTCAAGTCTTCTGCGCTTTATTCAGGGAGATAGAACGACTAATCGTTAAAACTTCCTGAGGTGACGGGCTCGCCCGCTGTAGTCGACAACCCAAGTTATTGTACCTTATTTAGGGCATCCATAATGTTTGTTTACCTTCTTTCGTGACGTTTAACGGAATCGTTATTAGACTATGAGTTGAGCGGGTATGAGTCTATGGCAGTCTGGATGTGTTCACTCTATTCCCATTGTGTTCACGTCGATTTACCTATGGTTACGGTAATGGTGTTCGCATTTTTAAATAGTGAACGGGTCACACTGCTGAATGAGTCAGTGTTGAGCGAGTTAAAGATCTGAATGTATCATTTATAGGACTCGGTTCTTTTACAAATTATAATTCGCGGTTTAGAGACAAACGCTACTTTTGTAAAATAAATCCACTTACGTCAAAGGTAAAAATGCTAAAATGCATAAAACTCTGCAGTATGAAGACCACCTCCGATCCTGCCCACAACTGACAAACTCTATCACACATCAGGATCTACAAGAACCAAACGATAAGTCCATCCAGGCCGCATATTTTTGAAGAGACATGTCTTTAAAAAGCCCAGACACGTTTAAAAAAAACCATTAACCGACGAGGAAGGAAAGTATTGTGAACGTTATTTTTTTTCTATATGAAGAAGGAAATGGTAAAATAGACATCACTCATATATGAAAGTCACCTAAAACGACATCACTCATATTTCATTTGAATATGTAGGTAACGTCCGATATTTTTTAAACAATGCTTATATAGTCTTCTTTCGCAAAGCGACAGACAAGAGACAGCAATAAATCCAAAGATAAACAACAATTAATAAACAAATGAGCGAATATGCAGCGTGCAAATAATATGCAACAATAACACCGAACAACAAAGGCCACTGCTTCTGTTGTCTTAATGGCGTTTGCGGTTAAATAATAAATTAATTATTGTAATGTCGTGATCGCGATAAGTGCGGCGCGCGGAAGAAGTTGCATGACAATCGATTTGCATGGCGGCTCGAAAGCAAGCCGTAATTAGGCACAGACATAAATTATGCCTTTCGTTATGTCGTTTATTATGGCCGTATTAATCGGCCGAGCAAACATCGATTTCATTGTAATTATTGGCCATGGCGCTACACTATATCATTCGACGGGAGGATGTTTGAAACCTTCAGTCTAGATTGTGTGGGTCGTTGGAATCCTAACATTGCAGACAGCAACCCGAAATTTACTTTTTCGGGACTAGCGAGATTATTGTGAGTGCACTAAAAAATCAATATGAAGACAGAAATATCCATTTTGCCCCCCCTCCTTGAGAAGATTTGGGTCATTTGCAGACGTAAGCCTGTCTGTGAGGCTGTGTGTGTTTTTGTGTCTGTGTATATGTATTCCTCCGCGATAGCGCCTAAACATAGTTTGTAAGTTGTACATATAACGTAGATCGTAACTAACATAGCTCGTAAGTTGTACATATAACTTAGATCGTAAGAGCATAGTAATATCAGACTAATAACATTGTTTAATGTATGCTAGACAGCACCTAGCAGAAACACCAATTAATGCAGACATTCACTCGCATCATACCCGCGGTAGCTCCCTTTTATGCGTACCCCGAATACGACTGGCAAAGGTACAGAAAAGCTACTTGCACCTTAGCATTAAATTCTATAATCTACTCCCTACAAAATTTAAACAGCTGGAGGACATAAAATTAAAAAAAAACATCAAGAAGATGCTGATAGGCCACCCTTTCTATAATCTGGCCGAATTTGAGGGCCATGATTTTTCAAATATTGGGCCCATTTAAATTACTTAAAAAAGGAGAGCCTTATTGTCTGATTATTTTATATGATCTTATATCTGTACTTTTAACGCAGATTTAATTTGATTATTTAATATTTTACTGACAATTTGAATATTACGATAAATCTTTTCGAATTACTAACTACTTCAAATATTAGGCTTCTATTTTGATTATTTGTATTTATAGTAGTTAATTCTTGACTACCTATGTATGTTCAGTAAAGACTAGTAGCAAAACTTACTACATAACCCAATTATTTTGACACGTCCAAGAGCGGTCTTTAGCCGTCAATTGGACACGACGAAAATGTAAATGTAAAATGTAAATACGTGAATAAAGCTGCAGGACTAACATTGTTTCTCGTGGAGGCACCACTCAGAATGCTTACGCATCTCTGGTGACGTTCGTAGTAAAAAGTTAGCTGACACACCCGAGTGCGTGCACAAACGCAGCGGATTGTAAAACGGAAAACAGGAAAATAAATAAATTCTGATTCTGATTCATCCGATTAATCTGAAAATTTTCATGCAGGCATTATTCGGTCATGGCAAAAGTTGAAAAGTTTGTGGTTAAAATCGGTCTAACAGAGGGCGCGCTAGACATACTTCAGTCTCGAAATATTGCAGTTAGAGGCTTGAAGTTCGGTACACAGATGCGTCGCAGTTCCGAAACCACATAGAAAAATGGTAGAAATATCTCATATACAAGAGACGCATTTTTTTTAAATGCCGCCGTATTTAAGAAAATACTACATCATTTAGAAAACAACCATTGTAATACCACAGAAATATTGCAAAATACTAAAATATACTGCTTTTTCTATAATAGTCACTAGACACAGGGGAAGGGAGGACGAGGGGGATGTCTGCTTGTCGAGAAAGTCTTGGGGTGACACAACCGATTTTGTCCGGCGTCATGCAATAGCCTAATCGCAGATGTTTGTCAGTCTAATGTGGTTTCGGAAACCCCTCTTGAAAAACTGGAGCTTTAAATGAAAAAATATATAGACAACTAGAGCGGACTTTGGAACCCTTCCGATTTTTTTATTTTTGGTAAATTGTTGTAATATTTCTTATTTTAAATACATACAACAAAACAATAATATTGTTAAGGAAACTTACGGCTATTACAAACACAAATAAACAACATTTTCGTATAACCTACATTGCCAGTTTAATGTATGTATGTGTTTAAAATTAAAAGATATAATTAGGTAATTATGAGTCTTAAAATCGCCCGCCTAAGAAATAGAGATGGGATAGAAGGAGGGGAGAAGTGGTTATTTATTGATAAAATACTATAATAGAAATAATATTAACCGCCCTAACTTAACGGGTTATTATTCAAAAAGTAGCTAAATTCTTCGTTTTTCTTCATTAGATTTTTCAATAAAAATACTTGTTTAAAATATACTAGATAAAATAAATAGAGGTTTATATAAGCTGTTTATATATAGAGGTTTTATATAAATGTGTATACATATAATTTTGATATAAATTTTTGTATATGATATTATAGCGGACGTATCACGTACGTTTGTAGTGCGGCTAAAGTAAATCGGTCGTAGTCGTGTACTTGAAAATATAGGTTCTTGTACTTCTTAGCAAAAGCTTGTACTTCGAGCAAAAGCGATCTATGGGGGAAATATGGAATTTGTAGCTGAACAATATTTTCAAAATATTACAACTCCATAACATCGAGGAGAGACTGATTGACACGGATGAGAGAATAAAGTGTATCTTGAATCTCTGGCTTCTAGTGGACCACTGTGGTAACATATGATCAACCTCGTTTAGGACAATGATTTTTTTTTAGAAAAGTTTTGGTCCGTATTTTTTTTTGGTTTGTTTCTGCTTTTTCGGTGAAAGTTCACAATGTGCGGGTTTATCATCATACGACAATCATTTATAAACAACCCTACTATGAAGTGTTTATACTTATGTATGTGTGCGTGTAACATGTATGCAAGTGTTATTCCATTCTTGTTATTCCATTCGTTCGACAAAAATGAAATGCAATTATCCCAACTTAAATTGTGGAAACGAACCCGGAACCTTACAATGTAAGATCAGGCGACCTAACAACTATGCCATCTTCATGGTACATTGTACATGTTAAAACAAAATCGGTTTTATTTGTAGATTGTTGTGTCAGGCGGTCCAAAAAATAACTCATTAAAAACATAAGAATTCATAGGATATTAATGTGATATGGAATAACAAAACTTTAAGGAGTGTCTAGCGTGGAATGCTTCAAATATTTTCACTAGCCAGATGAAAGTACGGCATCGTAAAAATCTTACCAGGCATAACACCAAAAATTACTGCCCAATGCTGATCATTACCAATAACCACGGCGCATCTGCTCTGCCTATCGATCTAATTTGGTGAGCCCGGGCGGTAGACGATATATTTTGGTGCTCTCGCCGCTCAGCGCCCGGGGCCACCGCCATCGCCAACTGATTATTACTTAGGCACTTGCACGGCCCACGAACCACGAGCCACGCTAACTCCTCCATCGGCTCACCAAAACGATAATACATGTGCCATGGAATAGGCAAAGGAATAACGGTATATTTGGATTCACATTTCAAGATATGTTGAAATTTGTTTAGAGAAAGTCGCTAGTCCTATCTCAACGACAAATTCCTTTCGGGGGGCCACGGTCTTCCACTTCGATCAAGCCGGGATAACACACTCACCATTACGCTACGTCATTCTTAGGTTTACACCTACTATTCTACGGCACATTCTGGTCGTTTATGGGAGCTAATGTGCTCTGTTGCAGTTAGGCCACTAAGACCCATGTGTTTAGGGTCGGCCGAACTCACGGGTCAACACTCATCCGGCGACTTCCACGCAGAAGTGCGAGCCCGGGTAGGAATCTGGCCTACGGGCTAGTTTCCACTAGTAACAACCTTCGGGCGCTCCTGGACGGTTTGCGTACCGACCAATCGATTGTGCATCCGACTGACAGCCGGGGGAGTCTGGAAACCGTATTATTCCTAAGAAGCGGGGGCAGTTGTTAACCTTAAGGCAACTGCTCTTAAAACGACCAATCGGCTACCCGATACCAGATGAACAGCCGGGCAAAGGATGCCGTGGTTTGCTTTAGATTCAGTAGACACCGTATCACCGCTACGTAAGGGAGAGGACTGCACAGCGACCTCGAATCTGTAACGTTGCGCGGAATTCCATTGTCAACAATGTCTTTGCGTTTATATGCTGCTAATTTCGCTTAACTTTATTGCCTTCCCCAGCCGTAATACCTACAGTTATTTTATGAATTCTTGCATTCCAACCTAGGTACCTCATACGCTGTTCCGAAAATGGGTTCACCTTAGCAAAAAGAATACGGCTGGCGGTCGGATCGGGTTCTGGATCGATTCCAGTACCAGCCTCGGGCGTCGAGCCTGATAGCCGCCGACCGACCCAAATTGATACTGACGACGTTGCCCAATTTGGTCGAGCGTGTGCTGCGGACCCACCATCTACGGCAACATCCATACTCTCACTTTAGCGGGTATTACTATACGAGTTACGTGCAGGTTCGTGAATTGGTAAGCGAAATTAGCAGCATATAAACGCAAAGACATTGTTGATAATGGAATTCCACGCAACGAAATTCTTGACTCGTGCAGTCCGCACAAAATCACCGTCCTAGGTATATGATATTTGATAATAAGGAGATTCGGTACAAGTAAATATATTTAAAGAAATAAAATACGTGACTGCCGTTTTTTTTAATCACGTTTTTTTATTAAATACTAGTGGTATTACTTGGCGTTGCCTATGTTATATCCGCTCTCAAATACCCTTGTATACCAATTTTCATGAAGATCGGTTGAACGGTATGTAAGCTGATGTGCTGCAGCGCCATCTAATGGCAAGTTATAACAAGCGCTAAAATATTATGCGTGCTCAAACGTCTACGTATACCAATTTTCATAGCGATCAGTTGCACGGTATAGAAGTTGATGTGCTGCAGCGCCATTTAGTGGCTAGATACAAAGTCAATAGGTCGATAATATTATCCGTGCTAAAACACCAGGTACGTATGTATAACAATTTTCATGGTGATCGGTTAGGCGGTATAGAAGATGATGTCTTGCAGCGCCATCTAGCGGTAAGCTACATCAAAGTAATATCATTAAAACCTTCTCCATGAAAAAATACATATATGTGCCTACTTTCATGGTGATCGGTTAAAGGGTTTCGGAGTCTATTGAGCTCGGTTGTCGGTTTCATTGTCTTCATTGAATCTACATAGGTAACAATGTCACCGGGTACAGTTTGCATTGATTTTTATTTCGAATGAAATCCAAGAATATCGCGGTTGTTTGTATAAATATGTAAATAGGATAAATAGGTTAAATCGAATTTACCGCGAGTAGGTCGTAGCACCCGACGTTTCGCAAGCGCAAGATCGCCGTGCGCAAAGATGTAACACAGATACAGTGAGTGTTGTGTGCACGACGGATTTTCAAAATATGCGCGCGCCGAGCCCGCCTCCCCACCACTGTTGTAATTTGCGAAGTAACAGCAGCAGTTTGTCGCCTACCCGCAAAAAAACGTATGGCGATTGAGAGTAATTTAGTATATCCTGGACAACGGCGGCTGCAACATCGCCGAAACGTCGGGTGCTAAAACTTCACGCGGTAAATTCGTTTTATCGTATTTATGATGTTTTTTTCTTATAATATTTAGACTAGGACTAGGTTAGTTAGACTAATTTAAGTTTCATCGACATCACACATTTTAAAATAATAATCATAACTAAGTATTTAGGTATATCATAATGTTATGATAAAAATATAGTTTTCCATGTATCTTAAATGCTTTAATTTACTTTTTAATGATTTACTCGTAATGCGCCTAAGACTGTACTTAATAAGCCAAATTAGTATTTAGGATACTCTTACACCAATGTTTATAAATGCGTATATTCAAAGTGCAACAACCACAAAAAAATAAATAACATTTTATTTGAATTTAGGGTCATTATTATACTTGCTCATCATATTTAAACAATAATAATAATTTATTAATTGAATTACGGGGTACTGCCTAACTAGGCCGTACCCCGTGCAAAGGTAGACTAGGTGTATCACAATGATTTGTTCATATGCGCATATATTTATAATCAAAATAAAAAAAACGGGAAATTGAAACAAAATTAAACTTAAACTTATGATTCAAAATATCGAAATAGCATAACCAAAAATATAAAATCAATATAAATTGTCGGAAGATGAAATGTATAAAACAAATAAATAAATAATATAAAATTTATGACAATGTATCACAATAATGACGTTAAGACGTTAATTTTAAAATATTTTAAATAGAGCCATCTTTACCATCTTATTTCTCCTAAGTTGAAGTGAGTTCAGTAATTTTATTTAAATTTAATTGTCTTTAAATTTCTGCAATTTGATATATTCCTGCAATAGAACCCTTCTTTTTGTTGCTATTGCAAATTTAGGAATGAAATTTTAAAGAAATCGGTTTTTTTCGAAATGCTGCGATTAGGATAGTTTAATCTTATAGATTTTTGCGTATGTTCTGAACGAAGAATTTTTGTGACTGAAACCATCCTACCGCTTTAACGTGCATAAATAAGACCGTGTTAAACTTGAGAATCGTAATTAATTAGGTACTTTTATTTATATCGAAAATGATAGCATGTCCCCGGTCGTTATGCGAGACAGGAAAGGGCGGTAAGCACTCTCTCCCTCGCGGGCATCATTTTGAGTATAATCACAATCGAATAGCGTGTCCGATAAACTCCGTGCTTTATCAACTCTAAGTCTTTTTATTGGACCAATCGAAAGGAGCCCAGATTGCTATCTGGCCGGAGAGGAGAGATGGCGCTCTACGACATTGGGGATGGAGAGAGAGCGCGCGATATGCCGGCGGCGAGGTCTGTCTTTGCGCGCCAAAAAAGATCGTTACCCGATCGAAGAATTTGCGGCGCTGCGACGACGCGTATGCATCGCCACAACCACGCCTATCGCAACTTTAGAAACTTAGACATCTTCTTAGACATACTTCTAAAGCTATTTCTCAGCCTAGATATCGCGAGCTATCACACCCTCCCTCGTAGGAATACAGTATTTAAAATCAAAGCCATAATTTACCTTAAATCATCATTATATAACTTATTTTCACACATAAGGAAGCGTAAGGAATATTTCATTGGTATCTTCTTAACAGCAGTGTAAATATTTACATTACAATTATTTTGCTTATCTCTATACCTAAATCTAATTAATATGTTTGTATTACTTCGTAAAACAGTCTTGTGACGTAGATAAAAGTATTTCAACAAGTGTTTAAACTAAACTGTATGTAAACTCTTCCAAATATTCTTTTGTGTTATTACATTAGACCCAGGACGATGCGTATCTACATATCTATATCGGCCTGAAATGTTGTAATGTTCAATGACACATGTGTTTTAAAGTTTGATAGTGCTTTACAATAAGTATATTAATTTACTTACTGTTTCTTACGTTTGTTGTTACCATTATATTGTTTGAGCTATCTGTAAATTAAAGACATAATAATACATTTTAATTTACAACCTTAGCTTCTTGAAGCAAAGTTCGTAAGTCAAAATGAAATATGTTAATAAAAGTGCGAAAGTGATAAGTGATGCCCACTTGACAAGGAGTATTTTGGCGGCAAGTGGCGAGCTCAGCTGAAAGATATCCAGAAAAACTTTTTTTTTAGGGTATTTTTTATATTTTTACAAAATATTATTATTTTTCTTATAAAGCTGCTTCTTGAAGAAGGTTTATAAGAAAATAAATAAATTGAAAAACTCACTCTAAACGCGACCAATGGATCGGGCAGCCGAGGAGACCCTCGGCATGTTAAATAATTTAGTATAGCTGATATTTTTATATTATTAGATATTATTATAAATTATTTTATTTATATTATTAGAGATTATTATTATAAATTTTGTATTTTAAGAAAAAGATCGTACCTACCTAGTATTAATAATAAATTAAAGTATATGTATACAAATATAGTTAAAAAATAGATCAATTAAATTAAAGCAGAAAAAACTTATAGGTAGTAGGTACCAACTTTGTCTATCTACCTTATACTCAATTGCTCTGTGATTGTGATATCCACAAATTAATATACCGAGACAGTTCCCATTATTAAATCTTATCCCTGACATTTCTTATTATTATTATTATTTTCTTTGACTTTTTTTATTTATTACTATTACTTATTCATAAATTTTGGTGACTATTGTTTGCTATTATTTGACATTTTATTTTATTTTTATTTTATTTTTATTTTATCAACGCGATTATTTATTTTTGTGTTTTATTTCCTATTGTGATCATTAGTTAGTGATTATTAGTTATAATTTGTAATGGTGACGGGAATACCTATATATATATTTCTTTTCCTTTTTATTTATTTATTTTTTATTATTCATTGCCGAATATATGTGATATAAAAACTAGAGAGCTAGCTGCCCTGGAACAAGTCCTGGCACTTAGTTGGGCAGCAGCAGTACTTAAAAATGCTAATGCTCATATCAGCCGTGTTTAATTTTAATTTTAATTTTAATTATATATATTTTTTTTATTGATATGATTATTAGTGATACTTATGCACTGTTAATGAATTGTTAAATTAATTAAATAAATAAAATTGGAGAGGCAGCTCATTTTTAATTGCCACAGAGAATTGTTAAATGGCTCAATTCTAGATGGCAGATTGTTCAATATTTTCATTCTACCACCGGTCTGTCAAATATAGCATTGCTGAATACTTCAGAGGCGCTTCCATGTGCAAATTTTAACTTAGGTATATGGTGCACGTACACATTGCCTTTAATAATACTATTGATGTAGACAATGGTTGCAATGCTCCTACGAACTTCAAGCATATTGTAGCCGTTCATACCTAAAACAAAATTAGATGCATAAAGTGTAAGATTGAAACTTAGTAAATATATTGCAAACAATGTTACTAACATACAAAAAGAAATTAACCAGATCGATAAATCAGAACCCGCTAAATATAAACATTTTCGTTACTTTTTGGTCATACCTCGTCTTGTATTCAGATCAAGCCATTACCTATAGATAGTTTCTTGCAAACTTATTTCCATTCTTTTATACGCCGAAGTCCAAGTATTTCCATGAAATTAAGCGTCTTTAATGCGCTTATATTAAAATAGTTACGGCCTCAGTGCGTTACTCCAAGGTATGCCAAAAGTAAACGGCAGATAGCTGTTACGTTTTCCAGTTTGACCCGTTGCATGGATCAAGTGAACATAGTTCAGTGTCCTTACTCCAAGGTTTTCCTATTTTCGTTAGTAATTTCTCATGTACCTACCTATAGTAAAGTAACTTGTCAATTTGATTTCAATATCAATAATTTGGCGAGGTCGAGAAAGACATATTTTTAAAATTTATTCTTGATTTCTAGTAGGTAGTACATTTTTCGAATAGAATCCAGCCAAGTCTTGGGCTTACCTGCTGGAGTTGATGATAGGGTGAATTTCTGTGCAAGTTTTGTGGCCAACTTGACCATATTATAATATGTATACCTACTGCAGTTGTATGAATCTAAAGTCCTTGACGTTTGTCAAATATACGGTAAGGTAGTCCTACTCTACTACTATATTTATGAAAATTATCATCTATATTCAACACACCATAAAGGAACACGAGTAACAACAACCAGACAGCACTAATGCCAAAAAAAGAGAACAAGTTTTGCACAAAAACACTTCTCTTACATTGCTCCTCGACTGTTCAACAAAATTAATAGTGTTTTTCCTGCAGGACTGAAATCTATGACTAGTCACGGCGTAACGAAAAACCTAACTAAGTCACTTTTGACTATGGGTCGACAAGAAGCGGAGACATTAATAACATATATATTTAAATAGAGCACGATTTGTGAGATATATGTATATATGTACCTAGTATTATTTTATATTTACCTACCTATAAAGTATTTATTTATTTATGTATGTACGTGTATATTTATAAATATATACCTAAATTTAATATTCCTACGCTTTATTATTTTGGAGACATATCTATCTTCTTAACATAATAGTATACCTACAAAGACAATACAGCAAGTTACGAAAACCACTCTACCTTCTTTTACATTAAGCCAACCTTGGTACAGGCGAGGCCTAGTTAGAATGGCTGAATATATGTAATATTATAGATTAATAAAGAATTTTGAATTTGAATTTCAAATTAGTTATGATTAGTCAGCACAGAATACCACCCTCTATGTAATGTTTACAAAAAAGATAAGATAAAGATGTATGTATCTTATTCGTATCTTTGCACACATGTTACACTTCCACTTATTTTAAAGCTAACTATTTTTATGTCTTTTTTTGTATTCTTTATATTTTTTCAAATATTTTTTTATATTTAGAGAAATTTTATTGAATAAATGAGGGATTAGCCAATTCAATCTTCTTTTTTCATAAAGGCTGCGAAAAGGTGGGATTAGTAGCCGTTCATTTTGTCTATGTATAGTGCTATGTTTATGTTCGACATAAATTCGGAATTCGTCAGTCTCGATGTCAGTCAGTGTCAATATCGACGCTGTGTCAGTCAGTCTCGATGTTATTTTTAGTTTTTTTTTACAACTTTCGTTAATTTGAGGGTTTTATTGCAACACTCCATGTCACGATCTGAAACTATACCTACTAATCGCCTGCTGGCTATGAACTGCATTATTACTGAATAATATACAAAATGAACCTTTGCTTACGAAATTAATTTTACTTACCTACGACACTCATGGCGATGACAACGATAATGAAAATTTTATTCCTAAAAGTGTCAATAATGAAATTTTATGGAATTTAACGATGCATTACATTCACTTTGCTATTTACATAATTCGTTTTATATTAACGATTTTAAATTATTAATTGGTGCGACTTGGAAAGTCATCTGCGCCGTATAGGTCGTGACTTTTCCGAACCGGTTGTAGACTTTGTATTACGGTGGGGTGTTGTCATCCGTCAATCGTCATCGCGAGGAAGTAATATAATGAAAGTGATATGTGAAGATCCGTTGTATATTTTAATTATTTTTGTAATGTTATCAGGGATGGATTAATGTTAATTCCGCAGTGAGTGTTGAGTGTTTCCTGTCCGCAACCACCTCAGCACCACCTTATTCGTAATGCCTCGAAACCATCCAATTGTTTATGTAGACAAATATTTTTTTTAGTTTTTATACAACGGTCAAACTTATGTAACGGTCAAACTTGAAACACAATTAACTTACTGGCGGCTGGCTTTTATAATATCACTTTGTCACCCATCCAACTAGGCACCTACTGACCACGCTAGACGCTGTTTAACATCGGTGATCTCACTAAAATCAGTGTTTCAAAGTGGCTACGGTAATTAAATTACTATTATTTTATGCAAACTATTATAAATTATAAGCTCGACGTTTTCAATCATATACGAAAATTTTGGAAATGATTCATCAGATTTATAGCAACTAAAACGTACTATTCTGTTTTTTTTTTGGTTCTAACGTTCACTGTCAGAATAATAAATCATTAGTTTGATTTGCAATTTTTCAAACGCCATAAAAGAACGGTGGTTTTATTGACTGCGACATAGCAATGTGGCATGATCGCACGCTGCCCCCCCCCCCCCCTGCCCCCCCTCCCTTACCCTCCCGATTCCATACAACGGTAGAATAGCAAGAGAAAATGCAATGGATATTTTTGTGGTTTTGTGTTTGGGAATGATGGTAAATTGTTCACGCGCCCTTGTAGAATGTTCATGTCGGTTACTGGACATGGTCATAAACGAGTAAATATATCGCGTTTATTTATTGCGTACTAAGTACATCGAATTCATGGGTCGCAAGATGGAGCTGCCTTTTTAATACATAAACGCTGTTAGAAGATTTAAATCCTATTTTTTTTTGTATAAACATCCTCAAACTCTTTTTCTTTTAAATCCCCTTCAGTGTTTGTTCATATTTTTATTTCATGCCATGTAATCAAGTTTCCTAAAGACTCTTAAAAACGTACCGTCACCGTTGCTTGGTCACTGTAAATTGCTGCTATTGAACTTGAACAATTTGAAATGTTCGGTATAGGATTTAGAAGACAATAAGCATAAAATTATATGTAGTTATATAATACAGTAAGCCAATAAACAAAATAATATCTTAACTCATAGTTTCGATATTATGCACTAAGGCATACTGAAAATATATCATATTAAGCTGGAAACTCGAATATACTTTCATTTTAACGTCCTAAAAGTTGTCTCAAAGTCTCATAAAATCTTGTGTCTGCGTCGTAATTTATTAAATGTCAAAAGTCGCAAAAATCGGGTTTTCACGATTATCTAGGTGTCTATAACTCCAATGATGTTAACATATATTATAAACATTTGCAGAACTTAAAATTTGCGATAAATTTTGGTCCAAACATTTCATCATGCGCTCAACCGTTTTTTTTTAGTTAGAGGGTGGAGAGCGCACAGCGCTCAGCAATTCATACTGTAATGGTAGGTCAACTGTGAACCTCGGTAAATAACACAATTTATAGCTGAGCGATCTGCGCTCTCCGCCCTCTATCTCAAAAACGGTTGAGCGCATAAAAAAATTTTTGGAACAAACTGTCGCAAAATTTAATATCTACAATTTTTATAATAAAAAAAATCCTTAAAGCTATAGAGACTTAGATAATCGCGAAAAGCCGATTTTTATTACTTTTGACCTTGTATAACTTACGACGCAGACACGTGATTTTATGAGACTTTTAAGACAACTTTTAGAACGCCAAAATGAAGGTGTAGGTATACGAGTTTCTAGCTTACTATCTCTCATTCCGAGGTTGATCTCTTTTTTTGCTTAAGTTATTGCACTATGACCCTTCGGATTCTAACTCTGCGTTGCCAACATAACGGCCATCTGGGCAGTAATACACACACTTCGAAGTTTTAAACACCGCGTTCTTTTTTATACTATTTTATCAGATATAGGGTTTTTCCTAATAAAGTTCTCTGACATTAGTTTGATGTGCAAAAGTCCTTAATTAATGGTAGTTTTGTCGACTGCGAAACTGTAATAGGTATAGCATGATACCGCGCCGCTTCCTTACCGTACCCTCCTCTCACCCGTACCTAACCCTTATGTAAGTTATTTAAAAAAACAATTATATCTTGGAAACACCACATGTTACAGAAAAAAAAGTATTGGAATTTTATATTAGGTAATCCTTGATGATTATACGCTGGTAATTTTACGGCATTTAATTTAGGTTAATTTAACTAAAACACAGCATATATCAATATAAGTATTCCAGTTCAAATATAACCAGTCAAATGCGAGTTTGACTCGCGCGCCGAGGGTTCTGTGACTTAAAATGAAAGGGCTTCTACGAAATATTTTCACTGTTAGGGGGTTAGGTTAAGTGCGTAAGAAATGGAATGGGTGGGAAAAACGGGCAGGTATCACAACTTCGAATCCTCCACTCTATTCTTCTCTCGCTTCGCGCATTGATAGTATAGGCAAATAGCTATAAAATGACAAAATCCACTTTGGCTTTTGAAATCGCAATGCAGTAAATGAGTGTAACTTGTGTTTTGAGCATTTTTACTATGATTTTTGAGCACAACTTTCGTAGGTATTTTTATTATAGTTCTTATATATTATGTTTACTTTTTCTATATATCGTCATTAGATATTTTGAAATGCAATATTTTAAGTAACATACACGTTTTATATTCGTTAGCAGTAGGGCAAAACGATCATTTTTATTCGAGGGTAGATAATATTGAAAGAATAAAATGTATAAATAATAAAATAAAATATTAATATAAGAGGGTCTTACGCAGTTTTTTAAATAATTATTTGGCAACAAGTATTTTCAAATAGCTCTTGACAGCTTTCCATTTTGCCCACACCATTGATTATTTAGGGTAGGTATATAGTATATGAATAAATAGTACGTTGTAGCAAATATTCTGCGCCGGCGTTTATTTTTTTTCAAACTGATTGATTTATAAACACCTATTATTTAATTCATTATAACAAACAATACCATTCAATTATCAGTGCTATCTATTGCATTTTTATATAGGCTGGTTACATAACAGAAATTATAGGGAGAGATTAGAATGCCATTTATTAGTCTATTGAAATATTAAAACGCGTAATTATTAAGTTTTTAAACCTATATGTCAAATAAAAAAAATGCATATTAAGTAAATATATAAAACATAAAAAAGAATACTATAAGTCAAATATATAAAAAAAAATAAAATAAAAATAAATAGGTAATACCTAAATATATGAAAAAATATCTATGATTTAAAAATCATATTATTATTTTATTTTTAGATAAGATAGGTACTGTAACGGAGTGTTTAGAACACCATATATTGGGCTACTGAATAAAAGAGAAAATTAATCAATGTTTGGAACTATAAGTGCCATCTATGCGTTGAATTTCGTAGTAAAATCCAAGCTGGCAAAACGTAGTAGGTAGGGTAAGGTAAGGTATGTTGGTGATAATTTTCAAAATAATGAAATAGTTCATATAAAAATAAATGATACCAGCTCGTTATCCTCATGTTGTATACTTCTATGTTTGAGCTTAGTTATGAATAATCAGTAGTTGTTGTAAAGCGTCTACATAATTATTTATTAATTAGTATGTGGTATCAGCCGACAAAGGTAATTTGGTGATATAGGTCGGAAATTTGGTGATAAGGGGTTGGTAAATTGGTGACAATCAGTATAAACAAATATTTGTGAGGTTAAATTCTGTTTTATTTGAGGTAAATCGAAAGGAGCATATTCCACTCCTAAAACAATATCAAACGAGTTTAGGAATACAAACAACAACAGGAGACATAAGAGTTTGTATAATTTTAGCACTTTTTTGTTTATTCACAATATTCACACCTGAAATATAATTGTTCTTCTGTGTCCAAATCACACCCAAGGCAGTCGTTGTGGTAAGGCACAGTGCAGTAAGAGCACTGGATCCATTGAGCTCCATTTTTAGCGGTTACATCTTGAGAATACAGACCATTACACAGACCACATTCCCAGTCGTCAAGATGGCGTGAGTTTTCCTTGTTCTGAACAGTTTTCAAGATGGCCTTTTTGGTTATATTTATGAGCGTCTGATAATAAATCCAATTAAACTCAGTACAACCGTAAAGAAATTATATATTGACGTAAATAAAGCGTAAAGTGTAAAGCGGAGCGAGATAACAAAAATACCGTGGTTCCACTGTAACTTCATACAGGCGACTGGCGAACGCCGGACGCCGCCGAGTCCCTCTCCGTCGGGCCCGCGATCCACGCTCGTCGCGGGCGCAGGGGCGCGCGGGGGACGAGGAACTGGTAGCTTCACTACTGTTTATTATTTAATTTATTTAAGTGACTTGACGCACCATATCACTCCCTTCGCAGTGACGAAGTCACGTATAGACTGTGAAAAATAATGAGAACATACGAAGAAAAATCAGTTTTTGAAGCGAACTCTGGTCATTCTTCCATATCGAGTTCGTTGTCCATTTTCTGTTGTTTGCTGATTAGGTTTCTGTGCAATTATCTCTGTATTGTCTTCAGAAGCGAGCACGTAAGCAGGCTTGAGCCTATCAATGGATACTGTCTTTAGAATTCCATCAATGACGATTTCAAAATATTTATCTGTTCTTTTTCTGAGCGGATATGGACCTTTATACGGGGCTTGCAGTGCTCTCTTGCCGCTTTCTCGTTTGATGAACACGTGACTTGCTGTTAGTAGATCAGAGTGAACGAAAGCAGTTGTTTTGCAGTGGTGTTTCAAATGACGCGGTCCTAGATTGTTAAAAGATCTTCGAAGCTGCGTCACGAAATCTTCAGGTTCAGTTAAAGTTTCTTGTCGGGGTGATAAAAATTCTCCCGGAAGGCGTATGGTTTGACCAAATACCATTTCCGCAGGAGATGCACCTAAATCCTCTTTGTATGCTGCACGACATCCCATCAATACTACAGAGAGCATATCCGACCATCTATTAGTATCGTGGCAAGTAATCGCGGCTTTAAGCTGGCGGTGAAAACGCTCAACCATCCCATTTGCCTGTGGATGATACGCTGTCGTTCTAAAATGATCGATGCCGGTTATCTTACATAGAGCTTGAAAGAGATTTGCCTCGAATTGGCGTCCCTGATCTGTTGTTATTCTCAGCGGAGTTCCGTAGCGAGCAATCCAATTTTCAAATAACTTGCGTGCAACTGTTGTAGCGGAGATGTCTCGTAGTGGGAATGCTTCAGGAAATCTAGAGAATCGGTCCACAATAGTGAGACAATACCTATATCCTCGAGAATGAGACAACGGTCCCACTATGTCGATATGGATGTGGTCGAATCGAGCACTAGGTGGTGCAAATGTTCCTATAGGGGAGTGCGTGTGTCGATTGATCTTGCAACTTTGACAAGCTGGACATTCTCGAACCCATTGCTTGACGTCTTTAGCCATTTTTGGCCAAACAAACTTTTCGGAGATAAGACGTGAAGAAGCTTTAGTACCTGGGTGAGAGAGAGAATGAATAGATTCAAACACATTCTTTCTGAAAGACTTGGGAACAAATGGACGAACAGAAGATGTACTGACATCGCAGTAAATTGTACAGGAACAAGTGGGAATTTGAATCTTCTTTAAAATGAGACTGTGCGAGTCTGATGATTCAAGTAGTTTCTTGAGGTCTTCATCAGTCTGCTGAGCTTGTCCAAGTGCGTCGAAGTCAATGTGTGGAGTAATTGCTTCAACTCTAGACAATGAATCTGCAACAATGTTCAAGCTTCCTGCAATATGTTGAATATCTGTAGTAAATTGACTTATGAAGTCCAGATGTCTGAATTGACGTGGTGTGCATTTGTCGGGCTTCTGCTTCAACGCGAAAGTTAGTGGCTTGTGATCAGTGAAGATTGTGAAACATCTTCCGTCCAACCAATGCCTGAAGTATTTGATAGCGTGATACATAGCGAGGAGTTCACGATCATAAGTACTGTACTTAATTTGTGCTGGTGATAGCTTTCGCGAAAAGAAACCGAGTGGCTGCCAACCGTTGTCAGTCATCTGCTTCAAGGCGCCTCCAATACCAACGTCACATGCATCGGTGAATAGCGCTAGATGAGCATTTTCTTCTGGGTGTATGAGCACAGTGGCTTTAATAAGAGCTTCCTTGCATCCTTCAAAGGCCTCGATCCGATCTGGAGTCCACTCTACGGGATGATTACCTTTTACACCACATTTTAGACAGTCATGTAGTCTCGCTTGGACGTTTGCAGCATTGGGAATAAATCTACGGTAAAAGTTTATTATCCCAAGAAACCGTCGTAATCCTTTAACTGTTGTCGGCCGAGGATAGTTCTTCACAGCGTCAACCCTAGTTGATAACGGTTTTACGCCTGAAGATGATATTTCATATCCCAGAAACTCAATGGTTGACTGGCCGAATTGGGATTTGTTCAGGTTGATGACGATCCCATATTCAGAGAGACGATTAAAAATAATGCGTAGATGTTCTAGGTGCTCTCCTTCATTTTTCGAGAATATTAAAATATCATCGATATAGGGAAATATGAATTGTAATCCTTTAGTGATGTCATCAATGAAACGCTGGAATGTTTGCGCCGCGTTGCTGAGGCCTGGTGTCATTTTAATCATTTCGAAGAGTCCAAATGGTGTAATAACAGCAGTTTTGGGCACATCTTCTTCAGCGATGGGAAGTTGATTGAAAGCGCGAACCAAGTCAATTTTGGAAAAAATACGACATCCAGAAAGGTTACCAGAAAAGTCTTCAATATTTCGGATGGGATATTTGTCCGGAATAGTACGAGTATTGAGTGCTCGATAGTCTCCGCACATTCTCCAGTCTCCATTTGGTTTGGGAACTAAGTGTAGAGGTGAAGCCCAAGGACTATTCGAACGCCTTGCTATTCCAGATTGAACCATGTCTTCAAATGCCTTTTTTGCAATGCACAACTTACTCGGTGCAAGACGACGAGCCTTGAAAGTAATAGGTGGGCCTGGCGTAGTTTGTATATGGTGCACAGTATTGTGTTTCACTTCTCTGGTCATTGCTTCAGGTCTCGTAATCTCGGGGAATTGTGATAGCAATCCGTGGAAGGGAGTAGAAGTAGCGACAGTCTTGACATGTGGGAAAGGATCTTGTCGAACTTCTCCTTGACGAGAAAGGTTGGTCACGTTATCCAGCAGTCTACGATTGCGTAGGTCAACAATTAGTCCGTAAAATGATAGGAAGTCAGCACCAATTATAGGCTTCGACACGTTGGCTATAGTAAAGTTCCAAGAGAAGTTACGACGTAATCCCAGATTGACTTGTATCCTGGTTGTTCCATAAGTATTAATAGGAGTACCGTTAGCAGCAAAAACTTCGTAGTCTGTAGGCTGTCTGCGTCCTTTTATTCTAGAAATTGGGTACACACATATGTCTGAGCCAGTGTCAATTAAATAGGTTTCCTTGGTGATGCAATCGCTGATGAAAAGACGGGCGGTTGTAGGGAACGAATCATTTACCGCCTCTAATGACCCGTGGGCTGGTTTTCCTCGTAGTTGCATGGCTTGATGCATTTCTTCGCACGGTCTCCGAAGCGATGATGGTACCAGCACTTTCCACTTTCTTGTCTGGATCTGGAACGGCTTCGGTTACGGTTTGAGTTCGGCGCCTGCATTTTACGATCAAGCTTGGTTGTTAAAGCAGCTACTTGTTTTGTTAAAGCTTCTAGTTTACATTCTAAAGCGGAATGAGAAGCAGTAGCATTATCAGCTAAACGGGGATTTGATAGCGATGTAGCAGCGACATGTGTGCTTGGCGTTATTTCGTGAATTTTATCAGCTAATATGGCCAAATTATCGAGTGAGGTCTCCATCTGCGTAGCAAGTATAAGTTGTGTCTGAGTTGGAAGACGACCAATCCACAAAGTGCGCAATAAATTATCTGGAAATGACGTACCCGACAGGTTTTTTAAATACCTCAAGAAGGTGGATGGTTTTCTGTCGCCCAGTTCTTCTTTTTCCAGTAAACGCCGCACCATCTCTTCTTGCGATTCAGAGAAACGCGTAATGAGTGCCTGTTTTAATCCTGAATACGGGTTGTCGCTCGGAGGAGATGTTATCAAGTCTTTCACTTCTATAGCACTTTTCGTGTCTAAATGCGATATGGCGTAGTAAAACATTGTTTGCTCGCGTGTGATACCTGCTAGGTGTAGTTGAGCATCCAGCGTCGCGAACCACAAAGCCGGTTCATCTGGCCAAAAGGGTGGAATTCGAACAGAAACTCGATCAACGTTTCTGCTAAATCCATCTTCTTCGCTTTTTCCAGCTGTATTTGGCGTCGTCATGTCGTAGGTAGGTTGCGAATCCACCAGGTAATCGATAAGATGTCGAGTCGCTCGCAACACGTGCGGTATAAGGTATTCAACACGTTGTTTATGTTGTTATTATTTACGATTATCTCACGTCGGCGTCACCACTTTGATTATATTTATGAGCGTCTGATAATAAATCCAATTAAACTCAGTACAACCGTAAAGAAATTATATATTGACGTAAATAAAGCGTAAAGTGTAAAGCGGAGCGAGATAACAAAAATACCGTGGTTCCACTGTAACTTCATACAGGCGACTGGCGAACGCCGGACGCCGCCGAGTCCCTCTCCGTCGGGCCCGCGATCCACGCTCGTCGCGGGCGCAGGGGCGCGCGGGGGACGAGGAACTGGTAGCTTCACTACTGTTTATTATTTAATTTATTTAAGTGACTTGACGCACCATAGCCTTTTTCTGAACCAATTTTTTCTTCAGTCCCGTCGTCTTGGTTTCAGAATCATCGGAACCCCTCGATGAGCTCGCGACACTCGGACAGTTTGAACAGCTGGCAACTGGAACTGTTGAAGCCGACGGTACATTCAAGTTTGTATCTCTTAAAGGTGTCAAACATTTAGCGGACGAGTCTTTGGCTCTCCTTTTTGTAACTTTCTTCTCTGGCCGTTTAGGTTTCGTTAGAATGGAGGCGACAGGATCAACTGGAACATTTTCAAGGGTTGTGGAAACGCTTATAATGTTTGGCTCAGTTCCACAACTACCATCGACTGTCAATGCTTTCTCAGTTAACATGGAAGGCGCTAGAGCCAACTGATTGACAGCGTTGTTGTCCAGAGGACATATGCCTGTTTTTTTGAACGAATTTATTATGTTTTTGGATGTGAAACTAGCTACATAGGCCGGATTCAGAATGGAGTGGAAGTTGGTCCTGTTGGGTTTGTCGCCTGGGTACTGTCGCATGTATTCATTTATGCCTTTCCGCCAGTAATCCTTAAGTGGTTTGAAAACACCGACGTCCAAAGGTTGCAAGATATGAGTGCAGTGCGCTGGAAAAGTTAATAGGTAAATTCGATTTTCCTTAGCCAGTTCAACGACTTCAGGACCGATGTGGGCTGCGTGCGAATCCATCAAAAGGATTACTGGTCGCTGTGGAGGTATTGCGGAAATGAAAAACTTAAACCATTCCACGAACAGTGCGGTGTTTATCCATCCTTTCGGGGAGAGTTTCACCAACGAATTGGGAAGACTGTCTCTTGCCAGTATGTCAGTCCAACGTACGCCCTTAAAAATTATCATCGGCGGGATCCATGTTCCGTTTGCGCAGATACATTCCAAAACTGTGTGAGTCTCTCCTCTTTCTGCATACGTTCTATTATAGACGTATTTCTTACCTATCGCTGTGACTACACGGCCGGGTTTTACTACATAAGACATGCCAGTCTCATCGCAATTCCAAATGCGATCTGGCATGTCTTTGATGCCCAATTCAGTTGTCAAGTGGTCCAACTTCAGGTAGTAATCTGCCAATATCGTTGGGTTAGCCATTGAGGCCCTGTATGCAGACAAATTTTCAGGAACTCTCAGACTTAAACCATACCTTTCTTTGTAGCTAGCCCACCACCATTTGCTGGCTATGTTTTTGCCCGAGTTCAGGAAGTTTTTGCGACCACTTGCGGCGGCTAAGTCATAAGCAACTTTTCTGATAGCAAATACTGTTAGGCCGAAGCCCATTTCCGTCATTTCAATTATATAATTAAATAATCTTACTTCCAATTCCGAGGAGAGGGCAAAAGGCCGTCCTAATTTTCGGGCCGTTTCCTCTTCTCTTGAAACATAATGTTTCAAGGTGCTCCAGGGAATTTTTGTAGTTTTGGAGGCAAAATATAGGCTCTTCCCATCTTCTTTTATTAATTTTAAAGCTAGCTGGAGCTCGCTTGAGTCATATTTTCTATATCTCTTCTCCTTATCAGCCATTGCTTCTGGAACAATATATTAAAAAAAACTAAAAATGTGAACTAAAAGTTTGATACGGTAAGTTGGTGATACATACGGTAAGTTGGTGATAAAAAAAAATTGCTCAATTCAAGACAATGTACCCATGGAAAATAATATTTATGATATGGACCGTAATATGTCACCAACAATCGGACATTAAAGCTGCCTGTTAAAAATTAAAAAAATCCCGAAATCCACCAGTCCGAATCGTGTAATAATGTTGTCTAAAAATGCTAAGCAAAACGGCTCAAAACTTAGGGAATATTTTTTTTTCTTATAGGATACGGAAAGCAATGGTTATGTCAATATAATGGTCATGTTATAACAATTAAACTATAGTAACGTTGAACACCTACCTCGAAAGATGTAGATTTTACAGTAATATTTCCAAAACTTCTCTTGGGCGACGCTCTGCAGATACAATTCACTGGCGCGACTGGCGAGCACTGTCGCTGCGTCGAGACGGCGACACGCACGGACCTGGTTGCTAGCTCTCCGTCTCGCTCTGGCTTGCAGCTAGAAAGTAGCGCCGTCTCATTGATCTGCCGCTATCGGTTTGTTGATGGCAAGCAGTTTAAGATTTATCACCAAATTACCTATATCACCAAATTACCTCCCTTTACCCTACCTACAGCATTTTATTTCATCTTTATTTCATCTTAAGATATATATTCAATGCTCACACATAAGGGTGAAATGGAAATAAATCCACTTCCTTTTAGGTAGTTGTAGATATTACATTTTTGTTAAAATTTAATGGGATCATTTGTATGTTACCTACTATAAAAACAGTTTCCATTACTACTTTCTTTTAATAGTTAAGTTTGTTTGTTTGTTTGTTTATACTCTTTATTGTGGAAATGTCACAAGGGGCGGGTTTATTGTTATATGACAATCTCTTACAACCAACCCTAATATGACGTGTTATATGTATGTCTGCGTGTAACATGTCTGTAAGTGTGTGTCTTGTTATTGCATTCGATCGACATAATTGAAAATGCAATTCCGTTAATTTGATCCCAACGGAAAATGATGACCCAGCCGGGAATCGAACCCGGGACCTTGCAATGTAAGATCAGGCGACCTAACCACTAAGCCACCGGGCCGTGTTAAGCCTTCCTTTGTAGGAACGGCAAGCGAGAATGTTGTTAATTTTCAATACGATATTTTCCATTACAAATTAAACCCTAACTGTAATTGGAGCTTTTTAGTAATAGATACATTAATATGTAGTTTTTTTTATAATGAAAATTTCATGTTAAAAAAGAAGAATAATGGACTGACTACCTACCTACGTAATTTGAAAAAATAATCTTGTAAATGTTACCAAAATTATTGTTTAAGTTTTTAACGGTAAAATTTTATTATAAAAATGGTAAAAAATATTTTTTTTTTCCGGTAACATTTTATTTTTGCTGTCGTCTTTATCTAGCCTGCATTCTTTCTGCAGAGGTACAACAAGCAACAGCTCAACTGAATAACACTACCTAACTGATTATCATCATCTTAAATCTGTTAGAAATAGAGTCTATTAAAAAAAAATACTTATCGGAAGATTACTCGTAAGTTTTGGTCAAAACATACAATGCTTAGGTTTATATCAGCATATGTTTGAAACGGTGTGATGCTGATTACTACGCGGAGAAAAATAATTTTATCAATTAAAACTTTGCACTCGCAAATAAGCCACGTATCGTCAATTATTCCATTAGAATTGACTTTATTACCCGTAAGGATATAACAGTAACACCATTACACTGGATCCCATAGCATTGTAATATGTACACGGCAGAATGAATGATGCTACTGCAGGACGAAATGTCCGAGCCGTAATCAATGCTGCAGAAAAGACGGTTATATTATGCTTTCTTCTTATACTAAGAAATGCGACGGATAGTGCAGACAAGTACCTATCTACATTTATAAGTCTCCGAGTCAAAAAGTTGATTAACATTCAAAACAAATTGTTTTTTAGAAACAAGCAACACAAAACAAGTTTACTAGGTTTAACAAAAATTTCACATTTTTACTAAAAATTTGTTGAATTTTACTGAATTTTAACAGATTTTCATCCCATTAGTTAGGTGATTAATCAACTTATTGACTTATTGGAATTTGTTTTTTTCAAGTCGTTTTAGTTCATATTTATCAGAATTTCTCATAGGTTATAGTCAAACGACTTTTAATTGTTATGCAATTATTCTTATAACATTTATTGTTGAAACATGAGAATATCATATCATGATATTGATGAATATCATATTAAAATATCATATCATGGTATCATATCATGATATCATATCATGATAGGTACCTACCTATAATGAGCATATCATGACATGATTTGAAACATTTTATCGTACCTATCCTCCTTTTAATGTAAATAAATGTCATTGAAAGTGGCCTTTACCGTGTCGAGATGTTGCCGAATTTACTCTAGACATTTAATACAAATTATATTTTATTATTGGATATATGTAAGTCCACAAGCGCCATCTAGGTTCTAAATTTGAAAGGATTGTGCCGCTGGAAATAACAAGGGTGGCTTTCGCCACTTTCTAGAGGGGAGAGTTCGTACGAATTCGTTTCCGCTTGGCGGCAGTAGTCGTCGAAATTTATTTATATATCATATTTATTAGATCTCAAGGACCTTCTTCCATTTGCATAGAATAGAATTAATTATAGTAAACTGTGTCGTTAATTGATTGTTATATTTAGTGAAATGCAAATTTGGAT
This sequence comes from Micropterix aruncella, assembly GCA_944548615.1. NCBI lineage: Eukaryota > Metazoa > Arthropoda > Insecta > Lepidoptera > Micropterigidae > Micropterix > Micropterix aruncella. Next base: position 6,911,307 of record OX155956.1, on the reverse strand, counting down.
TGTATCTCGACGTCGCGGTGTGGATCGTTTAGAGAACGCGATTTAATTTAAATTAATTATGACAGCCGAAAAAAATCGTGCAGGGTAATTTCGATAAGCGGGAGCGGCGCGAGTCCGATGCGTTTTCTCGGGCATCTGCATAATAAATGGGTCATATTCAAATCTCATGCAAAGTTATTCGTGAGCGCGGCGGGGCGGGCGCCCGAAAGCAAGTGTACCTACTCATCTAATAGTGTGGTGATTTTTGGGATTATTATATTTTATTTGATTTTGTTCGAGCGTATGTGTAATTAGCGGGTGATTAGACGGGCGGTAGAGCGAGAGGGAAGGGGTGGGGGAGGGGGTGGGGAAATGGGCGGGGCGCGCGCGTCCAATGGCTGCGCGCGTGCGTGACGTCACGGTCGCCCCGCGCCCGTCCGCGGCGGCGAGCCAATGGCGCGCTCGCCCGTCCGCCGAGTGGAGGGAGTTTCCGCCGGGCGGAGAGGCGCCGCGCTCGGCGCGATCAGTCCCAGTGGAGAGCGCGCACGACGCGCACGCCGCCCGAGAGACGCGCAGCGCGAGTTAACGCACGGTGCCCGGATATGTGACGCGCGTGACAGTTGATATACGCATAGAGATCGAATATAGAAATCGTCGTTCGGAGTGAAATGTCAGTGTGCTAGGCCCTCGAGGCCCCCCCGGCGTCACGACGCCGTCGCAGGCGGAACTGCGCTACGGCGCCATGGCGGCTACGACGTACATGTCGTCGGTGCCGGGCGAGCTCGGCGCCGACCCCGGGCTCGGCATGAACCTGTACCACCCGGCCGCGAGCCCGCGCTCCGCCGCCGACGCCGCCGAGATGAAGTACCAGCACCACCACCACCACCTGCACCACCAGGTGGGCTCGCCGTCGCCCACCGGCCACGGCGGGCCGCTCGCCAACCCCTGGGCCGACCCCTGGGCCGTGCACAACCACCACGCGCACGCGCACGCCGCGCACGCCGCGCAGGACGTGAAGCCGCTGCAGGCGCACCACCAGCACGGCGGGCCGCACGCGCACCACGCGTGGCACGCGCCCGTCGTGGGCCCCTACGGCGGCGGCGGCGGCGTGTCGCCGCTGCAGTACCACCCGGCCGCCGTCAACGGCATGCTGCACCCGCAGCACCACGGGCTGCACGCGCTGCGCGACCCGCGCGACCACCGCGACGCGCACGGCTCGCCCGGCCTGCACGCGCCCGGCCTGCTCGCCGACCGCGACGGGCCCGAGGAGGACACGCCGACCTCCGACGACCTGGAGGCCTTCGCCAAGCAGTTCAAGCAGCGCCGCATCAAGCTGGGCTTCACGCAGGCGGACGTGGGCCTCGCGCTCGGCACGCTCTACGGCAACGTCTTCTCGCAGACGACCATCTGCCGCTTCGAGGCGCTGCAGCTCAGCTTCAAGAACATGTGCAAGCTGAAGCCGCTGCTGCAGAAGTGGCTCGAGGAGGCCGACTCGACGACCGGCAGCCCGACGTCGATAGACAAGATCGCGGCGCAGGGCCGCAAGCGCAAGAAGCGCACGAGCATCGAGGTGTCGGTGAAGGGCGCGCTCGAGCAGCACTTCCACAAGCAGCCCAAGCCGTCGGCGCAGGAGATCACGTCGCTGGCGGACTCGCTGCAGCTGGAGAAGGAGGTGGTGCGCGTGTGGTTCTGCAACCGGCGGCAGAAGGAAAAGCGCATGACGCCGCCGAACACCCTCGGCGGCGACATGATGGACGGCATGGCGCCGCCGCACCACCACTACCAGCACCACGAGCTGGGCCACGGCCACGGCTCGCCGCTCGCGCACTCGCACTCGCCGCCGGGCCTGTCGCCGCCGGCGCACGCGCACGCGCACGCCCACCTATCGCACGCTCACCCGCACGCTCCGCCGCCGCATCTCGCCGCGCACTAACACCCGCCGCTCTGGCCGCCGCACTACGCCGAACCCAACCACCACAGAGGTGAGTTCTAAGCGCCGCCGCGCGCGCGACCAGACCAGTGTCTTAAAAAAACTGTGCAAAACAAGTCATCGTATGTAATATAACATGTAAATAAATAAACAAATAAATAAATGCAAGTGACCGCACCGCGGAAAACTGAGTAACTCTAGAGTGCGTTTAAAGTGTACATATTAGTATATTAAAAATCAAAAAAACCAGGAACCAAAACGTCTATTTGTTTATTATAAAATAATCGATTAGTTTAAAACGAAGCCAGTAATTTTCCCTATTTCCGCACGTTTTTTGCCAAATTAGTCATTAATAAGAATACTGTGTTCAATACTAAGTGTTTATATTAGGTTATTTAAAAGATTTTTTTGTTTAGCTTAAGCCGCAAAGCATCACTCCGCGCGTACTTAACAAAACCTACTTAATTTCGAATTCGCAAAATCTCACATTCGATTGCGGTATAAAAGGGTAGAAGTTATTAAAAATTTTATCGACAGTTGAATGTTTCCGTTTCTTGTACAAAAATCTCTATAAGTGTAAGTATAAACTTTTCAAAAAAATATTGGTCGAATGTGTGGATGGTCGATTAGGGGATTCTGTTATTTCGTTGTTATTTATATATTTTTTTTACTTATTGTGCTTGTAATTCTTTCGTTTGTCGAGAAGTACGTCGAGTGTGTAGAACGGAACCCAAACTGATTTACCAAAACTTTTTATACAAGTGTGCGTCTCTGAGATATCTCTTAAGTTATATTTTAAAAAACGAACACATCGAATCCAACTTCTCGTACGAAAAGACCTATAATTTTTGGCATTGTTTTTGATTGGTGCGTTGTATATGTGTTACTATATCTAGACGTAGATAACATAAATATTATAAATAAAATAGTCGATCGAATTACAATAATTATAATTGATTAAAAATAAAATGACAATTTTATTATAAAACGAGTTAGTTTTTCTTGACGAGGTAGAATATATCTACCTGTTTGGTGCTGTAGAAGTGGTTTCGTATTGCAGAAGAGGTTTGCGCGTTTATGTGACCCCCGGGAGCAATGTCGTATTAAAATAATAATAGAAGGGGGTTGCGCTGCCTACGAATAACAGTTTCGTGAAATTTTGCCCGCGGAAAGTATCTTTTCGACGTGCAGGGAATTCTCATCGCTATACGATCTTCTTTGAATTATTGGATACGGGCGGTAGTTTAGTGAGAGGCGAAAACGCTAAAAAAACTGCTTATTTTGTTTGTTTTGTGTTATTTTATCACTATATGTTATTATTTAAATTGCGTATAACGCTGCTGTGAGAAGGAAAATGAGAGCGCTATATCGTCTATATAGTTGTGAAATAATGAAAAGTGAAATAATTCTGAATTTACCAAAACCGTCGTCTTGTTTCCAAAAAGCGTTCTTTCAGTTTATATTTTTGACCTATTTTGTGGCCCATTTTGTGATAAACAGCTATTTTAAATGTGTGCTTATAGATAAGCATCGGAGGTGGTAAGTGATTTTAAATAAGTGATTATTTTTTTAAACCACATTTTTGGAAACTTCTTTCTGAAGCAGAATATATACACCAAATCATGAAAATAGACCTAACGAATCAAAAAAATGTTCAGTTACAGGCAATTTGATATATAAGGGTAGTTATATTTATAAATGCATGCAACACAGATTTTTTTCCTTGCGATTTATTTTAATGCGATAGCTGAGAGTTGATATTTTCATGCGAACTAACAGTCAAAAATTTCTACATGGATGGAACAATGTACTATTTGATTGAGACAATTTCAGAAAACTCATACCCAACTATATATCTTAAAAACATTTTTTTATATCAAAGGTTTTAACGACAAATGGTGTATGATACATTAAGTAGGAATCCTTTTTACTAGGTATTCCTAGCTACCTAGCAAATCGGCTAACTTGGTATGGAAGGAAACATTTTCTGGTAGATCAACTAAAACCATTACATATCCAGTCAAAATACCTAAATATCTAATTATGACTTCTTAGATTTTCTTTCTTTTAAATGAAAAGAATATTTTTAATCATTATTAATAACTTAATCAGGGTTTGTTAAAATATCTGAACAATAAAAATCTTAATTAACTAGCTTTATATATTGTTCATCATGTGTGTATAAAACTAACTTGTATATCAAGCATTTCCAGAGCATTTCTACTCGTATTATTTATATATTTATATTTAGGATTTATATTATTTATACAGGAATTAGATAAAAGACAAATAGTTACAAATCTCTTTTTGCGAAGTTGGGCATCCTAACTATATATGTTGCATATTTGCAAGTCACCTGTGATGTTTTGATAATAAAGAAGAACGATGTTCACTTCTACTTGAAGCGGAATAGGTTAAATTATATACCTGCCTGAAATTTATTTGCGCACTTCAAGTTTACAAAATGGCGCAAAATATCTTAGACCTAAATATTTTTATGGCTTAGCTAACCATATTAAGGCAAAAAGTAGGTACATTTGAATTAAATTTAATAATTATCAAAGATGCAATTAGTTACATAAACAATACAATTACATAAAAAATATGTAATCTTTGCAAGTAGGTAGGTATAATGAAAAGTATGTTTTTTTTAATTCGCTCACATTTGAATATTTTTGAAACAAGTTCTGGTATATCTTGAATAAGATAATAAACACATACTAAAAATGTATTTTAATTATACAATTGATATCAGAATTTTAATAATAACAATGTTTATACATTTTAACAGAGCAGAAATCATCATAAAATCATAGACACGCATATGTTTAAATAAGTATTAAATCGTATGTACTACATAATAATGTAATTTATTCAAAGATACATATCGGGTACCTAATTGCATTTCTAATTGACGTATTTTATTTCCAAATTAATCCGATGCCCTCTATTCTCAATAAAAAAAACACAAATCTTGTTTTATTTCAACAAAGTATCCACTACCAACTACCAACTAGAGTTGTCCACTACAACGGGCGAACCCGTCACCTCAGAAAGTTTTAACGATTATTCGTTCTATATCCCTGGAGCTAACGCAAAAGACGGACAAAACAGTCCACCACAAGCCAGTAAGAGGCCAATGCCTTAACCGCGAGATAGCCAAGAGTGTTACCCAGAGGGATTACACTCACGCCCTTACTTCCAATTGCGACCAGATTACTCCAGTCTCTCGATTAGTTACGAGTTCGAGGTCGCTTGCGCGGTCCTCTCCCTTACGAAGCGGTGAAACGGTGTATACCGAATCTATCGCGGACCACGGTATCCTTCGCCCGGCTTTTCACCCAGGATCGGATAGCCGATGGTCGTTTCAAGAGCAGTCGCCGTAAGGTCCGTAACCACCTTCGCTCTATAGGAAAAAGTACTGCTTCCAGACTGCCCCGACTGTTAGTCAGAGTGCACAATCGATTGGCTTACGCCGCACGGTGCGCAGGCCGTCCAGGGGCGCCAGAAGGTTGACTCCTAGGGGAACTAGCCCTAAGGCCAGAGTCCTGTCCGGGCTCGCACTTCATGCGTGGAGGCCGCCGGATGGGTGTCGACCCATGAGTGTGACCAACCTTGAACAGAATGGGTCTTCGTGGCCAACTCAGCAAGGGCCCATTAGCTCCCAACAGTATCACCTACCAACAGAGACACAGATATTGACACAATATTATAAATAGAATAAAACGAATTTACCGAGTGAAGTTTGTAGCACCCGAAGTTGCAGCCGCCGTTGTCCAAGGTATACTACCTTGGATAACGGCGGTTGCAACGTCGTCGAAACATCGGGTGCTACAAACTTCACGCGGTAAATTGGTTTTATCCCATTTGTAATATCTATCAACCGCGATTGTCTTCGATTTCATTGTCACAATACATACAGATTCTTATGCCAACTTTCATTGGCATAATTTCATGAAATTAGTTGTACTGCAAATAGATAATATTATTGAAATGATAATATCAAGTCAATGAATTACGAACATGTCATTCCTTAATTGTATTAATAATAAATTTGACAAAGTAAATCAAACAGCTAGTCAACAATAAACAGCGCATACGACTTAAACGAATATAAATATGCTTTAGGTTATCGTTAAAATTAAATAATGAACTCAAAATAAATGAAGTTAATTAAATTAATTAGTCATGGTGTACGATTATCATATTACGCAATGTATTATTTAATTACTTATAATACGTTTGTACCTACGTAGTATTACTGCTATTTTAATAGATTTTTTTGTTTTTACTTTACCTGCCCACCAACAAGGAGGGGAAGTGTTGTGAATGCGCATTTTTTTCCGAGATGAATAAGGAAATATTTATTTTGAGCCCACCTGAAAAACTTAAGAAAATTTTCAGATGGAAGTCTGTCTGTGAATGTGTGTATTCATTCACGATAGCGCCCAAACGCTTAATCCGCTTGATCAGAAATTTGGCATGAAGGCATCATTTAGTCATGCCAAGAGTTGAAAATATTGTGGTTGTAATCGGTCCACCAGGGGATGCACTTGTCATATTTCAATCTCGAAATATAGGACGTATGGACATAAAATATGGTACATATATGCTTTATTGACCTGAAATCACATTGAATTTTCGGAATATGTATTTGTGTAAACGATTGAATTAAACGTGTTTAATGTTATCACTATCACTTTAATGCTATAACTATGCTATCAATAATCGCTATCCGCGCTTGTCGCCGACTATCCCTTTCAATCAGGTCAACCTCTTTCCCAAAGGGTCATCCCACTCGATATCCTTCCATAAGTCCTTGACTACTTGCCAGGAATAAAATTATGGTGACCCAGGTGATTTTTTCAATTTAATTTCTTTCCAAATTGATTTTTGATCAATGAGAACAAAACCATTATTTAACAACAATGTTATTTTTTAAAGAATGGCAGTGGTTTTAATGGTGTTTTTAAACGAATCGTTTACTTGGATGAGAACGAAACCAAAAACTGAATTATGCATCTTAGTGCCGTATTTAAGCTTGCGTTATGTATGCCCAAAAAAAAGGCGATAAAAGGCGGCCCCAAAAATTTGCATTTGTAAACGTCCGAGGATCGTTTGGGTCGAGGAAGAAAGCGATCTCCTGGTTTGACACTTGACCGCTCGGTCCACCGTCTACTCGACCTTGACCGACACTTAACACTAATTATCATAAAAGGAAGAAATGATTCTGTCGTACGGGCGCGCGCGAGGGGGACAGCTGCGTGGGTCAGACGGAGACGGCGGCAGAACCGTGGGCATCAATTGCTCGCATATTACACCTCCACAATAAATCTCAATCTAAATGGCTGGTCAGTTGTGACGTCATCTTTTCGGATGCTGCAGTGGTGTCGTCCATGCGATAATTCGAAACATTAGGGTACCTAATAATATGTACATTCATTGTTAATTCATTAACGGGGCCGCTCGCATGGTGGTTAAGTCGCCTGCTCTTACATTTTAAGGATCTGGGTTCGATTCCCGACCGGGTTACCATTTTTCGTTGGGATAAAATTAACGAAATTGCATTTCAATTCTGTCCATCGAATGCATTAAGATACACACTAACAGTAACTATGCAAGTCGGCCTTCGATAAGGGTCGGTACACCTACCTCGATGGCATAGTCCTTGCCGCATAATCTCAGTGGCTCGTGCCAATGAGGGTTTGACAGTAGCCTCCAAAATTACAATTATTGCGGGACGGATTGAAAGGCAAAATTCCACTCCAAAACCTTTCGCAATAACCGAAAAAGGTTTAGATTGGATTTTGAAGGTTGATTCGGCCTCTAAGCAGTATTATTTAAGTGGCATTCTTGAATGTACCTTTATCTCTGTCTCGTCCCCTATTGTAATAATATTAACAGTTCCATGGAAGTCAAATATCCTCAAAAACCACGAGTATAAACTAAACAAACCCCTGATCTCGCAAATGTCGTTACCCGGAACAGCTTTGATGTTCACCTTCACGCGGTGGAAGTTAGCGATCGTGGCCTGTCAGCCACATCCCTGTTTTAACTTTATAAAAATCTTGGTCTCTCTAGGAAATAGTCAACCTATTCCTCAAAAAAAAGGAGCGACTCCCGCGTCTGAACTTTTTTACGGCTTGAAAAAGGGGTTGTATGGGTGGTAACGTGTACTCTCGCATGCGACAAGACAGCTGTCCTAAGCCTACAACATGCCGGCCGTTAGGAACCAACCAACCGTCCAGGAACCAACGTTCCTCTCCCAGAAGTGTAGGAAATAATAATATTATGATGGCTCCAATTCCACTTATCAAATTTCAAGGCAGTTCCTTTTGTATTTGTTATTAGGTATTTGGAAATAATAATTATTTAAGGTGCCTATTATCAAAGTCCGATGTCTCCTTTGCATGTCATTCCATTTTGCACTAGGCATGATTTTTTTCCATTGACTTTTATTTTTTATTTCTCAGTGTATATTGCAAGGATAAGTTGTTTAAAGAAGGATGTTTGTGCATCTACTTTGATTTGGAAAATATTGAGGATCAAAAATTGCTATTTAAGTCGTATGTAAGTGAACTAATTTCGGGTTTGTTACAAACCTCATTACTAATGTCCTGTTTTGTTACCATGACGTAAAGTTTTACATATTTTAACTTCAATTATTATTATATAAAAGGCACACAACTTTCAATTAAAAAGCGATTACCGTCATATTTCCATTTTTACACAGGATATAACTAACCGCTGACGGGACGTTTGTTTTTAACATTTATTGTGAGTTGTGTGTGTGCTTCTCTGATTGGTCGAGGTGGTGATTTCCGCTTGATGTACGGAACTGCTTATAATATGTCCGCCTTTGTAAATACGTTTAGTATTTTTGCTTAAATTTATATGGTTTACCGCCGCCATTGTCAATGGTTCTTTTTTACAGTACTATATGCTACTCCAGTAGATAAGTATACCTACTCTTAGATGTATAAAAATATTTAGAATTTAATTATTACAAAGTAAGTATAATAACACTTCCATAGTTTTAATGTCGGTAGAATAATAACAATAATCCAATTTACTAAATGTCGGGAAACAATTAAATAAATAGAGATTAGGACGTTATCAGAATGATGAATCACAGAAATTAGAATAGAGAAAATAAAATGATATCGACATGTTAAATCTAGTATTATGCCTTAATTAAATTAAAATATTGAGATCAAAATATAAATTAATAAAGAATTCATACATTTACAAATATGTAATAATAATTATTCGTCGGTATGGAAAATGGATTTAGCATTTTCAAATTGCCTTAGGTACCTATGTTGTATATAGGAATACTTAACACAATATTTCGTATCAAAATAATAATCTGTCAAAACACCTATCAAAATAATAACCTCCGATTTCTACCACAAAATGTTACAAAATATTAAAAAAAAAACGAATAAAAATATGAAGTAAAAATATTCAATAATCCTGTGTTAGATAATTGTAATTTGATTTATTCAGATATGATATCTATTTTCCAAATTATTAACTTAAGCAATTTTATGCTGAATTAGATTTTGGATTTAAGTATGATGTGATTTCATGCACTATGGGTAAATAATATATTGCTTGTGCTGGAATATTGTTATAGGGACACAGGCTTCGATAAATGCAACTATTAAGTAGTTAGGTACCTATGTGGATCAATTCTTTGGTTGGTGATAAAAATCATTAATCACCGGAACATTAAGTGTTTACGGGCGTGCATAATGTTTTGTTATATGAAGATAACAAAGATTTTTATTCTCTTACGCGCCATCTTAAAATACCAGTTGCAACAACAAACTCGTTTTTTGGAAAAAAACAAGATGTCTGTCTTTGTAAAAAGGCTCCTCGTATATTTATGTATTTAATTAAAAATATAGTTATATTTTATTAAAAATATAGATCTGTTAGCGAATCGTGGCTGTAGGGCGAGGTATTTTCGAATTAAAAATCGGATTACGATAACAATTTCCGAAACTGTCAATCAGCAAGGATACAGTCCGATCGAGAAATCTTTACAATGTTTTTTTCTGCAAAAAAGGGAGAGGGGAACTGTCAAAACAGCAGCTCGAATCGTGGATATTTAATTCCAGCATAATCGAAACTGCGGGTCACCTAACCCTATCAGGAAAAGTTTTATATTTCTGCTGCTATGTTAAAATCCGCCCAAATCTACTTCAAAATCGATTCGAAGTATAAGGAGTTTATGTTGCGTGAGGAGGTATCTATCTGATATCCCGGGAAGCGCTGATTACATTTTCAAATTTGGAACATCTCTCTGTCTCTCTCGCGTTCGAACGACTGCGCTGTTTCCCCAAATGAGCTTCTCTCACAACATGAACTCCTAATGTCACACAATTTCTACCTCATAATGTCAGACCAATCATAACTGGGAGAGATATTTTCGAAATAAATATCGGATACTGGTAACATTTTCCGAAACTGTTACCAAGAATACGGTCGGATCAAGCAATCTTGACCATGTTTCTTCTGCTCTGAGTACCTATTCTATCCGTTAATATAAACGAGTTAGGAATACATGATAATTTTATGAACATAGACGGGTATTTTACTGTAATAAAAAAAAAGAAATTAAAAATTACCAAAAAAATATAATTTCTATAGGTACTAACATCTTAAAAGAAATAAATCGCTGTATTTTTTTAAACTACTTTATTAATTATATAATAAGCATAAAATATCTAATACCCATCTAAGGCCCGTGGAGTGGTAAAAGACAGTGAATCAAGGCTATAAAGTACAAAATATCCATATCGTGTAGCTGACTTGTAACACAAATTGAATATTTTTTTGTAGCGAATATTATCGTGCTTTTGTTAGCATAGATTATTTCCCGAAACTTTGATCCGTGGTCTGTGAAATAAATCAATGCCAATATTAACACGTTGAAATATTTAAATAAAGGGTCAAACCTATTAAATCAACATTAAGCAGCATGATGTATATTTTGAATATACCACATTTTTTACACGCGTTTTTCTACTTCTAATAAAGAAATCGCATGGCAAAGATACTTTACACCGATGCGCTTTAATTATTTTGGCATATTAACGGAGAAATAAAAAAAAATAAGAAAAACCGGCCATCCAACTTTGTCCTTTGTGTCACGATTGTCTGGTCAGACTACATTTTTCTGGAATCCAAATAAATCATAGCTCGTAAGAAATACAGCACGCGCGTCAATGAAAAATTGGTGAAAGGACAGGAAATTCTCTACTTTCAAAGCGGAGGAATTTCTGTGTAATCTTAAGAGCGTCGTCTCTTATCTCTTGCCAAATTATCGTCTTTTGTTTAACAAGATATTTAGTCTTAAAATCGCCATTATTCATTCGTTATCTGCTGTTATTAGCTTTGTAATGTTGGGGTGTCTATATAAGATCCAATAACAATCTTAAAAGCTTTTTTTGAGGTCGTCTTTCTTCCGTTACTTTTCCCGAGCACAAATCTTATGCGACTTCTTAAAATCTAAGGTTTTTTAATGATTTAACTATGCCCAGCTATCGATTTACTATTGTTTTGATCTTTAGCATGCGATCGTTTTCTATTAGTAACTCGACATCACTTTTTCCGTCAAGTCTAGGGAGGCGTATTGTACGGAGACAGCCCCAGGCACCAGCAATCAGCACCTACTACTGCCGCTGACCCCGCATTGGCTTATCTATCTCATTATTTTTGCTCTTTTATGGACAGGTTTTATATAATAACAATAATATGTCGAGATAATTTGATAATCTATCATCCAGTTATAAATTAAATACATAGATATAGGCGATCATAACGGAGTGGGATCAATGACTCATAACAAATATAAAAAAAACAAGTTACTACTTGTTGAGCGTATACAACATACAAACATATAGCTAACGCTTGCTCTAAGACAAACAATAAATTAGATCTTTATTTATGTTTGTAGTATAAGAAAAGATGTACCTATCCTCTGATCCTATCGATTTCAGTGTAACTCTTTGAAAAATATTTAAATTATAGTTTTAAAAACTAAAACACTATTTCCACCTGCATTATCCATCACCTAAGTCAAACGAACACATATTTACAAAGCTTATAGCAATGATGGGCCATTGATGATTCTCTATGACCACACCCATCTCCATTATCATACAAGCTAGCATATTTTTGTATTGTCCCGAGAATCGCATTATAAGTGTGCTATTTTAAGTGATAGTTTGTAACATTTAAGTGTGTTATATAATTTGTCTGTATTTTCCGTGTCACCATTGTGAACGCGTATAGTTTTCTCTCAGCTTTGACGATTGTCATTATTGACGATTTCGGATGATTCATTCGGAGTGCCAATTATTGTTATTATTATATTGATGTTTGAGCTAAATGTATACCTAGTTTCATTAAGCTACGGTTTTACCTCTAAGAAAGAAATTAAAAAAAAGCAGAATAATTTTAATATCCTTTATTTCAAAATTGACAGGGTGTAATAGAACTGATTCCTAAAAGCTTTTCGAGTATTAGGTATAAGTATAGTAAGTAAAACCTATAGTAAGAAAGTTAAGTATAGTAAGAAAGTTAGGTATAAGTATAGTAGTAAAAATAATAATAAACTTTATTAGCGGTTGAAAATTAGAACAGAAAGAGGCGAGTTTATTGCCACATGGCAATATCTTACAACTAACCTAACCACAGTCCAGTGGTAGATGCGCACGTTTTGGAAATAAAGATTATTAAGTTTGCCTACTTAAAATACAAAATATTATATTTAAAACCAGAAATGCCCGAGGATAGGAAATTGGGAGAGGAAGGAAAGAGAAAGGGAAGAACTGGTTACTTCTCAAAATAGTAGTAAATTTTGAGATAAGTCATGAATGATTGTAAATAAGGCGAGTTTCGTATATTTGCTGGGAGATCGATCTAGAGTCTTGCACCATGGACACAGAAAGAGTTGGTGTAGAAATCAGAATTATCGTCCTTATAGGAAATCGTCCTTACAGGTGTTAGATTATCTTGGTGTGGCACATTCTGTGCTCACAAAGAGTTTATTTATTTTTATTTTATTTTATTTAGGTACATAGGATTAGGTATACAGTTCATTCATATAGGTCATGTAATCTTATAATAATTATATAAATTATTTAATAATTAATATAGGGAGGTTTAACACATCTTACATGACCTTTACTGCCAATAGCACATCTAACTAGGCGATAATTTGGCCCGTCTCTAGATGTGCATATTTTTATGCAATTTTTAGAAATGAAGTGTTTTTTTTTAAATAAATTATTTGGACCCACCACCTGTATATATACATAAATATACCAATTTTATAAAAAATATAGCTATGTAATAAATATATACATTTATAGTTGTAATTTAATAAAATTTAATTAAGAAAAATAGATAAGTGATACTAAATAAATTGTCGTGCGTTGCAAAGAAGTTGATCAGATTTTACATATCCCTTGTTAAGTAGCCATCTATTAAGGTTTGCTTTAAATATTTTTATATTAGGATAATTTTTCATGTCTTCACTAAGGGAATTATATAATTTTGGGGCTATGTAGAATATATGTCTCTGGGCAAATGTTGTCCTGACTGACGGAATTATATAATTGATACTTGCTTATACAATATAATTATATAATTGATGCTGACGGAATTATATAGTTACATACTATATATTTCTTTCTATCCCTTTTTTTGTATTTGCCATAATCTTTAAATATATAAGTTAAGTTAGCGTTTACTCGCAAATAATGATCATACAATGGTATAGGTTAGCCCTAAAACATTGCCTGCAGGCAATATGCTCGCCTTTTCTTACGAATAAAGCGTTTTATTAATTTTATTATTATTATTATAACAGGGAATTTTGAGTAAATTGTCACAGGCTAGCCGAAGTACGAGACCGTGCTTGTGGAGATAGAATGGTGTTTCAAAAATTTTTAATTTTATGCTATTTCAAGATCAAGTTTAAAACGAGTTCGTAAACTCCAACCGTTCGATGCAGCGTTTACAGAAACAAACAATATTTAAGCCCCGCCTTCCGCAGCATCAATCCATACAATAAGCATTTAAAAGCGGGTATGTAATCGCATATGGAGTCGGTTAAATTGCCGGTTGAATTGCCAATGGTCGATAATTAACTCTGTCAGTATATCGTCAACTCGTTTCCAACGCGAATGGATAATCTCACGGCTGTTCTCTGAGAACAGCTGATTTTTTCTGTTACCCGCGTCCTCCATTCAATTAGTTGTCATTGCAGAAAATGATCTGGCAGTTTTTGTTTCACGCACCGGCGCCGAGCGACTTTGATTTTTATATACTCCTTTAAAGGGTTTAATCCATGTTAAGAAGTTACATGTTTCTTGCTGATTTAAAACATGTAGTAGATATAGATAAGATGAAGCGGGAGTAATTTCTATTTACCCATCCAATGCATGCTAAAGTATTGATTACCTATACATATACCTACAGGAAAAAATGGGACGAAACTCGAATGAGGTAGACATTATTTTACACATTTGATGCGTATAGATGTACTAAGTGTATTTTATTATATAATAAATGTCTATTATTTTAAAATACAAAAATGTGCATTGCGATATCCTCTAAAATTAAATGAAATCTAAATGAAAATATTATTATAAATCTTTTGTTGTTATATAAATAACTACAAAAATTATTTGTCACATGGAATCTTTTAATAATTTCCATATTCGTGAAGACTGTGCTTTTTAACATATTTACTTATTTTGGCCGTAAACTGAGAATTAATTTCTTCTTACTCTGTTCTATTTTTAAAAGTTTATCTTTGTTGTGTGGGGCACAAGAAACAAAATTTTGTATATGTATTCAATCTATTCTATCCGTTCTAAGTTTCACCATGGACTGCGGCACCCAGGGTTGGCTTCCAACGAGGGAAATTCTCAACGGTCAACAGCCCATACATACAATTTTGTATACGCATTCAATTGTGATAGCCCGTTTTAAGTATCACCATGATATGGCTGCTGAACGTATGTATAAAAAAAATGGAGTCGGTTTTTCTTTTTGTTAAAATTTTGTCTATTATATTATTTTCATCACGTTTTCATATTTTTTTTAATAAAAGAATCACAACATAATGTCTTAATTATTACTCTCTGTGATAGTAACAATTATTATTTTAATTAAATATTATCAAACTCAATGATGAGATTCGGTTTGATTCTACAAATAATACCTATGTACTTTAGATACTTTCTCAGGAATAATCATTCTTCTTTTGGTTGGTAATATAATGAAGAATTTAGCCATAATTGTATGTATTTAATGGTAATATTGATGAAATACTATTCTACACAATTATGTATTCGTTTTTAGGACAATTATTTATTATTTTTTATTTGTTGTGTGGGGCTTTTCTAAGGTCTTTATGAGTCTTGTAACACTGCGACCATTGCTGATCGATTGTGTTCGCCACCTACTATAGTTCTGCGCTAAGCTTCGTGTCATTTAAGAACCGCAACAGGCTTTTGGCGCCAGATTGTTTTACCTCCTCAGCTTGGAGATAATGACAGCTTGGAGGTATGTGGATGTATCTTTTACGCATCTGCGGGCCACACTCGCACATGAGGTGCAGGGGAGTTTCCTCTGCCCCTTGGCAGAACCTGCACATTTTTGTGTCTCGGAGCTTGAGGTTGTACATGTGTTTGTTAAGGCCACAATCCCCGTGAGCGCCCTCACCAGTATGCGTAGATTGTTCCTATTTAGCGATAAGGCCTCACGGGCCGCCTTACGGTCGTAAGCCTTAATTAGCCCTTTGGAGTTATTCAACCCCGGCGTGTTGTTCCAGTGGTTGACTTATTGTTCTAAACATATTTGTATGAGCATTAGGTTTGCAAGGCTTTTTGGTACGCCACAGCAAGGTTCAGGGCTGCAATGTATAACGTTCCCATTGCTCCCGTCTTAGCAAGCTTGTCGGCTTTTTCATTTTACTCTGTTCCTAATATTGTTATGTAAGTTATTAAAATAGGTTTATTTTTTAATAAAATATAACTTTATAAATACTAATGGAAATTTCTAACCTTGGTTTAACTAGTTGGCAATTGTAGGAGTAGGAATGAACAGAGGGTGAGACAGATATGTTGATCCTTCGATTAACTAACGACTTGATACCTACCGTATACAATTAAATATAATATGATACTTCTTTCTTTGGTACCATGCCTATTATTCTTTCCTGCTCCAAGATATGGAAGCATATTTTTAATGTTGAAGATTGTTCTGAGTCAGTGGAGTGCCTATTACAACTTTAGATACCAACAGGAGACAAGAGCTTCGTGAGTCGGTTGCATTTGAGAATGTTGAAGGATCTCATATAAGGTAAGATGCAGTATATGGTGATATTCTACAGTGGAACCCCATGAAGGTGATAGAGGGCTATGTGAAGCAAAAATAAGGTGAAACAAGTGATAAGATGCAATGTAAAAATATTTTGGTTGAAGTAATAAGATGCAATGAAAAAATAAGTTGGAGAAATATTTTAAAAGTTACGGCCTCTTAAGTCATTCATTTTTAAATATTGCAACTTAAGGATTTCAGTTCGATTTCAGAAACTATTTCGATAATCTATTTTTCGTATTAATTTGGACATTTCGGATTAATTTCGTATTAATTTGGAAGTTCGGATAAAAGTGAGTTTTCTAAGTCGTCCGTTTGTATGGCATCATTTTTTTCTTGTAGTAATGCATATATAATATGGGAGTAAACCATTTCAGAAATTAGGTACTATGCACAACAAAAAATTTAACATTGAATCGATACCAGAAAATAAAAACATCGCATAGTTCAGTGGCAACGTTACCTCACGAAGCCGGGATCTGTTCTAAGGTTAATATTTGAAGGGTTCAGAGAGAAGAAGTATCACACAGCTCGGTGGCATAGTGGTTAGTTCGCCTGATCTTACGAGTAAATTGTAAGGTCCCGGGTTTGATTCCCGGCTGGGTCACCATTTTCCGTTGGGATCAAATTAACGGAATTGCATTTTCAATTCAGTCGATCGAATGCAATAACAAGACACACACTTACACACATGTTACACGCACACATACATATAAACACGTCACAGTAGGATTGGTTGTAAGAGATTGTCGTATGACAATAAACCCGCCCATTGTGAAATTTTACAATAAAGAGTAGAAACAAACAAACAAACAATTTTATGTTTTAACATGATATACTTTTTTATGAGGTATGCCTTTAAGTAAAATGTATATACTGTAGGTAGGTACTCAAGGTATATATAGGTAGGTACTGAACTCTATTTGGTTTAGAGAAGAAAAAAAATCGCCTTCAAACGAACCCTGGCTAAAATGTCATATTTTAAGTTAGTTAATTTTCAAAATGGAATAAACAAAATTAAAAAAATATGATATTGACCGTTCTTCTCCATAACCCTTCATTTAATGTTGTGTGTGCTTGCTCAATAATGTGTTTATAGATATGGCATATATCCTTTCGACTTGGTTTATGGATTAACCTTAAAATCTATTCGGCTATGACGAATATGACGAATATAACAGATTGTCAAAAGAATTTTCAAAATCGAACACCGCGTTCTTGAGATATCGACGAACCGGACAGATAGTTTTCGTTTTTCTGGTCCTAACAGTTCTAAATCGTAGAGAAAATTAATTTTAAGAAATCTACTATAATTTTTTTAAGGTAGGCTTGGAATGCCAGACGCTTTGTCTCAGCTGTCACAGTATACGGTCGTCAAAAGTTTGCATTGGATACCATAGATTTGCAAATTTATTTTCATAATAGAACAACGCATTCTTGAGATTTCGACGAACCTATAAATATTTTTTTCGTTTTTATTGTTCTAGCTGGAGTTGTCAACTACAACGGGCGAACCCGTCACCTCAGGAAGTTTTAACGATTAGTCGTTCTATCTCCCTGAAGTGAGCGCCGAAGACTTGGACAAAACAGTCCAACGTCAAGCTCCGCCACATGCCCGTAAGAGGCCAACGCCTTAACCGCGAGATAGCCAGGAGTGTTACCCAGCGGGCTTACACTCACGCCCTTACTTACAATTGCGACCAGATTACTCCAGTCTCTCGATTGGTTACGAGTTCGAGGTCGCTTGCGCGGTCGTCTTCCTTACGAAGCGGTGAAACGAAGCGGACCACGGCATCCTTTGCCCGGCTGTTCACCCAGGATCGGGTAGCCGATGGTCGTTTCAAGAGCAGTCGCCGTAAGGTCCGCAACCACCCCCGCTCTATAGGAAATAGTAATGCTTCTAGATTCCCACGACTGTTAGTCAAGAGTGCACAATCGATTGGCTTACTCCGCACGGTGCGCAGACCGTCCAAGGGCGCCAAAAGTTTGATTCCTAGGGGAAACTAGCCCTAAGGCCAGAGTCCTGCCCGGGCTCGCACTTCATGCGTGGAGGCCGCCGGATGGGTGTTGACCCGTGAATGTGACCAACCCTGAACAGAATGGGTCTTCATGGACAAATCAGCAAGGGCCCTGTAGCGCCCTGTTCTTGTTCTAACCGTTCTAAATCGTGTAAATTGTTTTATTTTAAGAAATCTCTTTAGTTTTTTTATAGAAGCAAGGCCCTTGGCGCCAGCCCTGTTGCGTGCGGGTCGGGATGGCGCTAGCGTAAAAGCTTTTTTGATTGATTTAATTGATAATATTGAAGGCGAAAGTGATTACACTGGGCTCGGTTTTTATAAAATTTCAAAGTTCCCTTTTCATAGGTTTAGGGTCTCTGTATGTAAGCTATTGTTTATATAATAATGCGTGTGGTGATGGGACGCGGTTACTTTCCTAGACGGCTGCGTTAATAAAACTGAACAACAAAGATTACCAACAACCGACAACTTTATGTAAATTTAATAATACGTTTAAGTAAATTTAATGGGATGAATTTGTGGAAGCAGCCTGCGCGCCGACAGACATTGCGTAATCGACTGTCGAGGATGCATACGGTAAAAACGAAAGTGTTTCATAAAGATTCGGATACAAATATAGGTTTTTTTATTTTGAAACTAATCGGTCTACTCCACGGAATATTCATTTTAGGGTTGTCATATTTTGGTGATACGGAATCGCCCTGTCGCCCAGTAGTTATTACTTATGCTCTACGTAAATTACTCCTTCTTTATTGATTCTAATTATCTCCTTTGCTTTTAAAGTTTTAGAAATAAGCTAAATTCGTATCCTATACAATAAAAAGGAATACGTTATAAATAGGATAAAAGCATTTACCGCGTGAAGTTTCTAGTAGCAGACGTCTCGGCGATGTTGCAAACCGCCGTTGTCCAGGGTAGACTGAATGGTGCTCTGAATCGTCATTCGTTGGTCTGTGGGTAGGCGGCGAACTGCCGCTGTTACTACGCAGATAATAACGATGGTGGGGCAGCGAGTTTGGCGCGCATGAATTTTAAAAATCCGCCGCGCACACAACACTCACTGTATCTTGTGTTACGTCCCTGCACACGTTGGGCATTGATAACATTTTAAAAAGAGGGTTTCTCTATTGAAGCTCGTGTTTCATTTTATTTCATTTGCTTCCCAGATCATGCGGGGATTGTTTTTTCTTTGGATAGCATAATGGGATTTTAAAACCGCAACTAGCGGTCAGTTTCGTTGTCAAATATGGGTTAGATTGACGCTTTTTCTCACGTTTTTAACAGCTTTAATGTGTTACATCTTTGATTTCAAAATCTATCTTAGAGCATAGATATATTTCCCCTTAACGGATCGTAACAAAAATAAAATCATACGATCCATATTGGCCAAAGGAGAAGGTACTTATAAAATTTTCATAAAATTTTTATAAGTTAATCTTTAAAAAATAATGGTTTAAATCGACGAATAAATAAACATACAAATTGTAACAAGAGGAGCCTCGTTATAACTGCGAGAGAGAGAGAGAGAGAGAGAGAGAGAGAGAGAGAGAGAGAGAGAGAGAGAGAGACCGTCGGTAGTTTAAGTAGTTATGATCAAACCCAGTGGAGCGGTCAATGTGTAGCAATAAAGCATTTGCTAAAGTTTCCCATGCAGGTAGAGTCGATCTATATAGTAAAATAAATGCTTACAAATTTTTGGGGATTGCTGTGTTTTGTATTGCATTTCACGACATTTATTTCCATTAAGATTTCGTCGACTATACATATCTAGGGATAACTCAACGTTTGTTTACATACCTAGAGATTTTTTAATTAATGACAGGTCTTTTGACTAAGCTTTTTTAATCACAGTTAATAAACCTACGTATTACATCATATTTCATTACTTTCGCCTACACCAAAGTTCTAATCACCCCGTTGTAAATGGGTCTGAAGTCTTGTTATAATATATTATGGTCGCCTCACATGCCCGGAACTTAGCGGCCGCCATTATGAATGCGAACGTCTCTCCTTTAACATGATTATCATATTGAAAGGAAAATTTCAATTACTGGTGGTAGCTCTTTCACGGGCCGTTGAAAATGTAAATTGTATTAGGATTGGGTCGTTAAATTAACGAAGTCGTTGTCTGCTTACCTGATTGGACGCGCTGCATATCCGGTGAAATAGGCCTCATCTGCTGCCGCACTAGTGAAATTACTTTCATTGATATGGTTAGGTCATGATTCAATTGGCAATTTCATTTAAAAAGAAAAATATACAATTACCATAAAATTTAGTTACCGATCCTACGCTAATTAGACAAAAGTTAGTAGGTACTAAGGAAGAATCTAATCACGTTAATAATCCCGAATTTTATTATTTCAGAAACATAAATATACATTTATATTTTGCCAAAAAAATAATTTATTTATTTTATTAGGTACTCTAAAAAGAAAGAAAACAAATGGACATGCAGGTTGTTGCACATGCATAATAGCTGTTACAAGCAACATTAATAGTAGGTAAGTGAAAAATATAGCTCTATTCATATATGTATGTGAGAAAAACTCAAGGAGAGGCGAAATCACACAACCAACTAGACCAAAACGGTCTATATCAGGCTGTTTATATATATATATATATATATATATATATATATATATATATATATATATATATATATATATATATATATATATATATATATATATATATATATATATATATATATATATATATATATATATATATATATATATATATATATATATATATATATATATATATATATATATATATATATATATATCTATATATATATACTTTAAAAATTGTAAATAATAGTTTAATAATAAATTAGTTAAATGACAAAAAACAGTACCTAATAAGTTAAATAGTTGGAAAATAAAAGAAAGATTTAATTTTTATACAGATTGTCACTCTCAGATTACCAGTTGAAAATCTATCGTTTTGAGGCCAAACAAAAAGGGCCTGGCCGATACTGGTCTTCATCGATGGTGCGAAAAGACGTTTCCCTCTAGCTCTTGTATTTGCTGGTCCCATGGTTTGATATTATGCAATGAGTGTGTTTGCATAGATTTGTAGCATTTCAAAAACTACGAACTCTCTGAATAACTGGCCTGAATATGAGTATAACGGTGCGGATTCTCGTTTATTACCCTAACTAAGTTAGACAAGATAGTTGAACAATTTATCGAAGTGTAGTTCCATCGCAGCCAAGAGTACCATACGTAAGTACATAGTCGTTTAGAATAGAATAGAATAGAATAACTTTATTGTGCTATAAAAACATAACTTAATGAATATTACGCTGGTTTTATAAAAAAGACAATTTATGCACAAATGGCGGACTTATCGCTATAGCGATATTAACATATATTATTACAGTCGTACATATATTATTATTAAATTTTGACTTGAGTTCATGACTGTACCAGTATTATAAATTGTCTGTCTTCTTTCACAAGTAAGAAAGTTATTCTTGGTATGTTTATTTAGGTAAGGAAGTAAAAAACCATACCATGTTAATAAATGTAATTGCATATTATTGTATATAATTTTACATAGGAAGTATTTTCCAGGACTGGCACAGGTGGTTCTTAAAAAATGCCTCATTCAGTGGTTAATTATCAAATAAAGAATGAAAAATTATGACATTTTATGAATAGCAATATATTTAGACACAAAATTTACACACTCGCGCATCTTTGAAAACATAAATTACCTATATATGTACCTATACAAGAGTGAATTCAGATTTTTATTTTTATTACCCAATATTTTGTATTTGGATTAATTATTTTCGCCTACTTTTATTGTTTTTGGATTATTTTATTATTTAATTATTATTAAGGTTTTTTTTATAATTCTTTCATTTGTATTTTTTTATTTTAATTTAACAATTTAATAACCATTTTGATATTAGCTTATGAAATCAATAGATAAGAAAATATTTTTATAAAATTACATTTTAAATTACTATAAAATTGTTGTCTTCCGTGGAATAGGCACTGCCTAGTTAAGAGTGAACAGAATCATTGTGTTTAAATATTTCTTATATATTTTCTTGATTAAATTTATTAAATAATGAGAAATAAATGATTTTGATGACATTTTGAAAATAATTTTTGAAAAATAATTCTCCTGGTTATACGGGCATTTCTTCCATCGTATCTAGGCCAGTAAGTGAAATTATTTACCAACGATAAGTCTGGTTTTCGCAACCCTTAAATACTGATATCATGTACACACTCATGTGCTCGGGTAAAGCGGAATTGCAGCCAGAATTGCCATCGAGGGTTATTTGGAATCGCGCCAGCAGCTGCAAGTGAAAACATAACAAACCTAAGATATTGCGTCTGCCATGTGACTTGGCTGCATTGACAGCCTGTATCTCGATATATTTGAATGTGCTCCGCACACTTAGACCTATCGGAGCAACTTTAATGTGAGTTGGCGGCTCTTTAATAATAATAGTAAATAATAAAACCCTTTATTTACGTACATTATTAACTACCCTTTTAACAGAAGGTTTTGTATGGCAGTAAGTGAAAAGTCTGCGGTAAGTGCAATTTATAAAGAAAACAATCTAGATAATTATAAATTACGAAGTGATGTGGATACATGATCTAAGATAAATAATGACCTCGCCAACTGTCTAATAAGGACTGAATTTAGCAGGAAACGACCAAAATTCTGCTGCATTAATATTATTCCGAAAAATATGCAATCAATGAAACAGCCAGCACGAGCACTTAAAAAAAATAAAAAAGTTTTTATAGTGTAAATGAATTTTTAATCAACAATGGAAATCTGCCGTGATCATGACTTCGATATTCATTATTTAATATTAATTTTATCTATATATGAAAAACAAAGTCCGATTTGTTCGAACACTTATAACTCGAGAACGGCTGTACCGATTTTCATAATTTTTGATTTGTTGTATTTGTCCTTGACCCGAATAGCAGAATAACTAACTAAAAACGAAACGAAACTAAAAACGAAAATTGAAAAATTGACGAAATTAAAATAAAAGAAAAAACATTTTCCCATACAAAATGTAAATCCGTGTTTTTCTCATGGTCAGTTGTACGTGGCATGTTAACGTGTCGGCAAATCATCCGCGTTATTTGTTCTTGCGCCTGATAAAAAAAACGTATATTACAAGGTGCTAACCCGTCACCCCAGGAAGTTTTAACGAAATTTGATCGTTCTGTCTCCCGTGAGGTGAGCGCAGAAGACTTAGGACCAAACAGTCCACCGTCAAGCTTCGCCACATGCCCGTAAGAGGCCAACGCCTTAACAGCGAGATAGCCAGGTATGTTACCCAGCGAGCCGAGCGAGTTACAACCAGATTACTCCGGTCTCTCGACTGGTTACAAGTTCGAGGTCGCTTGCGCGGTCCACTCCCTTACGTACCGGCGAAACGGTGTCTACCGAATCTATCGCGGACCAAGGCATCCTCTGCCCGGGTTCACCCGTAATCGGGTAGCCGATGGTCGTTTCAAGAGCAGTCGCCGTAAGGTGAAAAACTACCCCCGCTCTTTAGGAGACAGTACCGTTTCCAGACTCCCCCGACTGTTAGTCAGAATGCAAAATCGATTGGCTAACGCCGCACGGTGCGCAGATCGTCCAGGAGCGCCAGAAGATTGAATCCTGGGGGAAACTAGCCCTCTGGCCACAGTCCTGCCCGGGATCGCTCTTCATGCGTTGACCCGTGAGTGTGACCGACCCTGAACAATGTCTTCGTGGCCATCTCCAACGGGGCCCATTAGCTCCCCAACGCTAGATCTAACATACAGTTATACAATAAAGATGTATCTAGATATCTGTATAGTACTCTTACGGGAAGGCGACACTCTGAGGGCGATTCTTTCTATCAGCCGCCTGCTGTCGACCTTGCTATTGATAATGTCTTTTAAAAAAACATGTGGTCTCTAGAACATGTGGTCAAACGGCGTCTTAACAGTTTTTTAGACAAATACAATATGTTGGCACATAACCAGTTTGGCTTTCGGAAGGGGCTCGGTACAGGAGATGCGTTAATATCATGAACACACTGAACATGTCAAAGAATCTTTAGATAAAGGAGAGAAATGTGCGGCAGTCTTCCTCGACCTTGCGAAGGCTTTCGACACTGTCTCGCACCCCTTGCTGATGACTAAACTGAAACGGATCGGACTCGGAGAAAATGCGCTATAAGAGTGGTTTAAATCGTATCTATCAGAAAGACTGCAGATGACTAGGCTCCGCGAAGAATATAGTTCTACGCAGCATATAACGTATGGTGTACCACAGGGCAGCGTGTTGGGTCCAATTCTCTTTTTGGTGTATCCGAATGATTTCTGCAAACTCCCGGCAATAGGAAAGGTCATCAGTTTTGCCGACGACACCGTTTTATTGGTCAAGTCTTCGACTTGGGCAGATCTGTTTACCGATACTGAATTAATACTGAGAAACGCGAAGAGATGGTTGGATAGAAACTTATTGACCTTAAATATAAGTAAAACGAATTTTATGACCTTTAGCAAGACAAACACTGACCAACCAACTTCAACTATTAAGCTTCACTCGTGCATCAGAGCGCAAGATTGCCAGTGTATGAATGTCGACAGGGTGTCCTCCATTAAGTACTTGGGCGTGATGTTAGACAACAGACTGCGCTGGGAGGATCATTTAACGAAGGTTGCGGCAAGACTGAGAAAACTTGTGTATTACTTTAGGAGTTTGCGGAACATCTTAGATTTCAATACGCTAAGAAGTGTCTACTTTGCTGTCTGCGAGTCGGTTATTCGATATGGCATTATAACTTGGGGCTGTGCGGCAAAAACGCTTCTGGCCACCCTTTACAAAGCGCAAAAGGCTATACTGAGGGTGATCAATAAAAAACCCCAAACATATTCTTCCGATGACCTTCTCCGAGAGTATAGAGTGTTGAGTGTGAGAAAAATGTTTGTGCTGGTAACTCTCACTAAATTTCAGAGTGAGTTAGGAGAACAGAAAAAAAGCCAGCAATCTCGTGTAACAAGAAGATCGACACAAACAAATTTTGCAACACCACTCAGGAGATCCGCTTTTGGCCAATCCAGTTTCTCTTATCTTGCCCCCAAATTTTATAATTGCCTACCACCTAACATTAAAGACATTAAAATATCATATAAATTTAAAAATAGTTTGAGTGCCTACCTCTTAAATTGTACATATGCAGATATTGAAAACATTATTAAATAAGTGAATCTCTATAATCTTTATAATAAAAACATAATAGTATATGTAGTAATATAAATTGATGATTTCTAAACGTAATTTTATTTTAATTTTTGTGAATTTATTTTGTATATTATTAATACATATTATTTAATACATATATAAATATATATTAATTTTTATCATGTTTTAAAATAAAATAATATTGAAAATTTTCATGACATTTTCTTACGAATTTTTATTAGGTAATTAAGATATTTCTGTTACATTAAGTATGATTTTGATTATTTATATAAATATAATATTATAGATTTCTTAGGATAACTAAAATAAATTGTCTACCTTGGAACAGGCGGTAGCCTAGTTAGGTTAAGACTTTTGTATATTGAATGTACCCATAATTTTAAGTCAATAAATAATTTAATTTAATTTAATTTAAAAAAAAGATTATGTGTCAGCGATTGACATGGGAATCCGTTTTGGAGAAGGCCAAGTGGCGATACGTGGCGAGACCTATCCGGTCTTTAGTTGAGTTGTCGTCTAAAGCGCTTCCGAATGACACAAATTCTTCTAACATGGACATCATAATGCCGTGACCAGATAATGCTGCCGAATTCTTAAACACTGCCTATATCCGCAAAATAAACAATTTTCAAAACGTCGGAGTTGAGGTATAGTTAACTGGTGCATGCAGAAAGCCTAGGATTTTGTAGATTTTAGAAACGATTGCTTCGCCAGCCTTTACCTGCGCGTAACGCTAACCAAAGGCGTTCGTCGAGACGTACCTCTGTGCACACATTCCTCGCACCCTCTTCCCGCAATGCCCTGTAGCTCGAGAGTAAAGCTACTGTTTCGTATACTGTGCCCGATGTGTCCTCTGTGATTGTAAACCCGATCCCATCTGTCTATGACACAGCCGTAGCATGATTGTCAGTCTTCTCCAGGTTAGTACTTCTTCAAGGAGGCTACTGGATGGGACTAACCCGAGAATTCAGCCAACCTAAGATTGCCAGACGGGTTATCAGGCCCAAGCTGCAGGGAGCCGCTAGACACCGCACAACCGGACACAGTTACAACGTGCAGTACAGGAAACTAACCGTTTCTAGACTCGGCGGGTATTCAGCGAAATGCGCAAGCTCGGTTGACTCAGCTCGGTGCTCAAGTTCCGCCCCACGTGTTCCCCCGGATCCGCACTTCATATCCCAGCTGTCTTTGACTCAATGGCAGCCGCTGGCAGAGTTCACGGCGGCCCTTCCTGGCGGCCCTACCAGTTTTAGTGCCTCTTAGAGGATGGAAGCTGAACCGTGAGATGAGCCGACCGACGAAGACACACATAGGCCATCAGGCCCAAGCTGCACGGAACCATTAGGAACCAGATATGCATGTACTGTGAGAATTAAAGTAATTATATCATACACCTAAACACCTAAACACAAAGAAACTGAGCTAAAAACATCGTGCGTCACGCCACCTATCCCTTAATAAGAGAAATATTTCACGAGGTGAAATGCCTTCTCACAATAATAATAATCATCATACTTATTGTTTTTTTAACTAATAAATAGCAAGTCTCTACCGCAAGCGGGCGTTTTTTCTTGGAAAAACACGCACGCAAATCGCGCGTACACAGGCATGCCATGCCTGAGGATGAACATGTTTTTCCCCGCCGTGGCCATGTATCAAAAAGTGAGAAAAAATGGGTCAAGAACGTGGGTACATAACCGAAGACAATCGAAATCGTAAATATCGCAATACGGCACGGTCACCCAATGTCATCGATTTGACGCTAACAATACCCAGGCGCACACGAACAATCCGCATGAAAAAGTTTACATTAAAGATTGTTGTCTTACAATGAAATGATAGTGTTTTAGTGATGCGAATACCTTTATAATATCATAGAATTTATCAACCCTTCCATGCCAAGTGCACAACGACAAAAAAGCGGTTTTTGAGAAATTATAATGAGTAAAGGTGTCGTAGTGGTAGTCATAGAGGTTAGGTCGCCTGATCTTATATTATAAGCTTCCAGATTCGATTCCCGACTGGGTCACCATTTTCCGTTGATATACAATTAACGGCATTACATTTATATTTCAGTCGAACAACTGCAATAACAAGACACACTTACACAAATGTTACTTATTTTATTTATTTATTTTGTTTATTCACTTATTACTAATCAATATAACAGTAAAACCAAGGCATTGAGAAGTAAAATTAATAAAGATATTACCGTAACTATACAAAATTAAATAGAATGACGCTTATAATACTAGCTATCATACAAGAATAAATAATTAATAGCTTGCAATTTAAACAAGTGAGGGTTGGCGGTAAAAATATCGAAATCTGGTGCCATCGAGTGAATTTCATTTAAGCGCCGCAAAGCACGTGCCAACAAGTTCCACCTCGTAAGGTTAGTGCGCGAGAACGGATCCGCGAAAAGATGGTGCGATCGAGCACGAAGATAATTATTTGATATGAAAAGATCCACCTTGGCTAGTAAGCTAGGGTTATCAGTTTTACCACGAATTAGATTGAAAAAATAGGACATGGTCAGCATTTATCTTCTGAGACAGAGAGAATTATAGCCAACCATGCCTGTGATAAATGCACAAGCACATTAACATATCAAACACTTAATAGTAGGCAGATTCTCGTATTATATTAAACCTGCTAATTGTGAGATTTCACAATAAAGATTAGAAACGAATAAACAAATAATAAAGGAAATTTGGCAATATTATCCTGCTTTGGTAATGGTGTAGACATACCTTGGCAAGCCCACTGCCATCAGCGAAGGAGCTTTCCTTGGCGGAATGGTGATCAATTATTGAATGAAATCCCATTAAAAGAATAGACAAATAAATGAATAAAATAAGCGTATTTATTATACCATTATTGCTAAAATAAATAAATACTAAAAAAGTAGAGATTGCGGATTCCTTTTTATTGTAATGGGAAATTGCTTAAATATTTTGTTGCTTGAACTGCTAGGATAAGAAATACCGTGGACTAATTATCTGGTATAGATATGCCATCCTGGCTTGAACGCAGGAAAGGACCATGATTTGCCCAATAGGCGAATATGTCCTTAATATAGGCAAGGCATAAGGGAAGGTACAGTTAATTAGGGATATGATATTAAAAACTATGTTGGGAATCGGCAGCTGGCTTTCCAATACCGGCTAGCAGCAGGACACTCGCTTCTTTAAAAACGCCCAAGTTATGCCTTGGAACAAGTTCTGGCACTTAGTTAGGCGGTAGCTCGTGTCCCATTTTTATATTTATATGAATAAATGTAAATAAACATAAATTGATATATATATATATATATATATATATATATATATATATATATATATATATATATATATATATATATATATATATATATATATATATATATATATATATATATATATATATATATATATATATATATATATATATATATATATATATATATATATATATATATATATATATATATATATATATATATATATATATATATATATATATATATATATATACTAGTAATATCATATGTTTAGTAAAGTCGTTTTAAATTAATTAATTAAATAAATATTAGTTTACGCCCAATATCGAAAAGTTTAGTTTTATCTATTATTGGCAGTTTTTCGAATATAGTTTGTTAAAAAAGGACAAATCGGCCTTTTTAAACAAATCATGGGTAAACTTAAAGTAAAATATATCGATATTCTTATATTTTAAGTAGAAGGCACGATCCCAAACTCAGTGTAGGTATAAATGCTAATAGCTAGTGGTCAGAAAGAAATAAAAAAATAAATTTCTGTCGAAATGCTTCCAAATGTATGTTACTCAGTTATGTCAAAACGTATGTAAGAGCTGATAAAACATATCATTTTAAGAAAAATCAGAGTGTTAAACCTAAAGTTACAATGCCAGTTACAATTATTTTACACTTTATTGCCGCTATCGATTACAATCAATTTTATTGAGGATTCATACGCTGCGAGGATACTGCACTTCACGAAGAGGTAGGTAAATAGCGTCGCTTCAGCTGTCACTAATTACTCACTTATTGTATGAGTAAGTTTCTTCCGAGGAGCAGGGGTAATAATTAAGGTAAGAAAATGCCTGGTGTATTAGTCGTAGAGCTCACTGCAAGTTATTCCTATCCCATTTCGTACAAGGCTAGCTATATTTTTTTTCGTTAGCGTTAGTGGTACAAGCACATAGCATTTATAAGCCTGAGGGGGGGGGGGGAGGTTTTTTATAAAGGGGATTCTTAAGAGATGCAAAATATACGTGATACACTTCTTGCACAATTATTATTTGTGCACGTACTTCATACCAAAAAGACCATTAATTTTAGACAATTCGATAGAGTTGTTTTACACGCTTTTATTTTTTTACAACTAAATGTTTACTTTGTAAGTGGTCAGTACTGTGCCGAATGTAAAAATAAAAACACATTAACATTTTAGGAAAATTCAATATTACACGAGCAGAGGTCTACGAAAAACAGCAAATAGCCTACGGGACAAAAATGTTTGGGTAAATCTGATCTATCTCTATTTTAATTATTAGCTGATTCTCTTTCATTCATAAAATTATTTACAGCTTTAGCTTTCGAGAGGATAAAAGTTACTCACTAGGTACTATGCAGTGACTTACTATCAATGGTTGATATTGATATAGGTCTAAAGTTTGTGATATTTTCTACATATTTTATCTAGACACCTTATATATAGATAATATAAGCAACTGGAGTGTTTAGATAAAACGAAATTAAAAAGTAGTTTACTAAAATATACGTAATTATCGAATGAAATATTTTGCAATTTCAACATTTTGTAATATTTTTCAGCAACCTATTTTAGCTAAGCTGCCATATAATGAAATGTTACCTATGTAATAAGCTTTAGTGTGGTATATTTGGCAAAGTGTTTCTTCTGTTACTTCGCAAGTGGTACGAAAATATCAATTTTCATTTTAGAATGCAATACGTGTTTTTTATGTGAAATAGCCGAATTTGGGGACCCTTAAAGTACATGCAGTGAGCTCTCAGATTGCAGTGGACGCGGATCGTATTGCGGTGTATGTAGTGTGACGAGGCGCGGTGTGTGTGGGAAAACTTGGCGTGTTTCTGATGACTCTTAATATGCCAGGGCATGGACGTTTGCAGCAACACACGCCGTTCCTCGATGATAAATCAAATATAATGAGTGGAACTGCATTGCGGTCCTAGTCGGCAAAACTTGCCGTAATTGCCCACCTTCTAATTTACGGCTCAAATATTGTGTGTTCGCACTGTAATACGCGCTAAACGATAGGCGCGTAAGATTACATAGAATTCGTGCCCATAAACATCGTGGTATCCGGAGTGATGATCTATCCCTGTAACGGTTAGCAACATATATATTTTTGCGACTACCAATTAATTCACACTGTAATATTTATCGCAAGAATTCTGTCTGACCTAATTTATACATAATTAATCAGAATTCAATAACGTGTCTTTCAAGTTCAGCATTTTTCAAACGTTTCTTTCAATATACGAATGTACAGCCTTACGTCATACTGAACTTTTCAAAGTCAAAATGTTGGCTTTATAAACCGCAATTTTTCATATATAAAATCACTCTTGATCACACCACGTCACTCATTGGTAAGCGTCTCTGCATAATTATTTAAATAATTAATAAATTGTTAAATACTAATGTTTGTGTTTCTCTACTCTCTTGTTCGCTGAGGTATAAATCGACGTAAGATTAGAAGCCTGGTTTCCGCACACCATCAGAAAGAGCGACCAGGCACTCTTTTAAGATCCCTATTATTTTCGTAATACAAATAAATCCGATAATACGCGCGCCACAGGTGCCGTACTTTATTAGGCATACATCTGAAAAAAGTCATATTTAGAAAGCATCCTGGGTGCCCGACCATATATGTATAATTGCTTGTTTGAAAAACTTTATTGTACATAAAATAGTGTAGGTACAACATGTTGAGCCTATTGCCAAGTGGCAATATTTCACGACCATATACATCGCAATACAGGAAGTGTCATTGCGACTAAATATTTATGTAGGCAAATTAATATATAAGAAGTGTACTTTTTGTAAGCTAGTTAACATAATACATATGATAGTGGAGACTATCGCGGTTGTTTGACATTATAAATAAGACAAAAAACGAATTTACCGCGTGAAGTTTGTAACACCCGACTTTTCAGCAAACGTTGCAGCCGCCGTTGTCTAGGGTAGACTGAAAGGGCTGTTATCGACAAAACTTGTTATAATATGTACTTTCTTCGAACTGATCTATTTTGGATTGATACAGTACTAGGTGTCACATGCTCAGCATCAGACATATTTTTTTCTGGAGGGCTGGAACCTGGCCTGCGTAGACTAGTACTCGTAGAAATAGATACCTACACGCATGGTGTCGTTACTGGAGGAGGGGAGAGGGAGGTGGGGGATTTATACCTATGCAGTCGATAGTTTTGCTTTGAAATTTATAAGACGAAAAACAGATTATTTTAAATAATAACAAAAACAGATAGCTTATAGATTCTTTTCTTATTTCTTCGGGAGTCTTAGTAGAATTTTAGATGCATATTTAAAAGGCTTTTTTTTTTTGGCAGTAGTCTTTATTCATAAAAAAAGATACAAATTACATGTCACAGTTCCCCACTAAGGCTAGTGCCTTTTCAGTGGGCTTACACCTTTCAAGCCGGTTGCTTCTGTTGAAGTCTTTGCTTTTAAACCTAAATTATAATTTCAGCGGCTTCCGACGTCATTATTGGGTGAGTGTAAATATCCACCCCGATACCCAAATCCTGATGACCAGACAGCAGGACAAATCCGAGGAGACAATCATCGCAGGTACCTTTTGTCAACAAAAAAAATCGCTTTATGCTTTAGAAGCTTTTTGCTGCGGTGGCAAAAGAAACAAATAGCGCAACTACTATATTTAGAAATATTGCCAAATTTGGGAATTGGCGTCGATCACACACTGACAATCTTACCTTCACCACTATGGCAGTCTTTGGTTTCCCTACGTCGTTTGAAGTCTTCCATTTTTATCTCGAAATCGACCGTCCTTTCTCCATTGTGCTTGCATTTAAAGTCACCATTTCTGACAATATGGTTTCGTAGACAATATATAAAAATACTTACAAAACGTTATAATTTCCGGGAGGAGGGTGGCGGGGTGGTAAGGGGTTACAGCACCTCAGACCCCCCTGCGTACGGACTTGTACAATCTATTGATTGAGAAAACTTTCTATTAAAACTTCCGTTTCAGAAAACTTTAGCTATAAACTTCCATTTCAATCTTTAGCTAAAAATGTAATTGGCCGATAGTTCATTCCTTTATTTTTATTCAATGTTTTTAAGGAGAACTAGATCTCTAATACCCAAACGTTCTACTAGAATTATGTTTTCTTGTCGGTCCTTTTAGTTTTTTAGGCATGGCAATTTTTATAATTACTTACGTTAAAATTAACTGAAATATGATTGATTTATATTTTCTGTTGATATTTTGTCGAATGGAATATAGCTATTAACCATTTGTAAATGAAAAATTAATGAAATATACTTTTATATCTCTCCAGTTTCCTTCTATCGTGGCACACATACACATGCATGTGTTTGCATTTGTTGTGTATTCGCGGGTATCTATATAAACAGTGGGAAAACAAAGGATGGTAATAGATGGATACGTGTAGATAATTATGTGGCGGCGCAGTGGCGGTGCTTGTAACCGCCTATAGGTGTGTGCGGCGCCGGTGTTGCCAGCTATCCTATAAGGCATGTGGGTACGTGATCATGTGTTTCCGGCCGGTGAGAATATGGCTGACGGAGGATGCCAGCCCGTCGCGCGCCGAACCAAACACAACGCGCGACGTACACTTGGCTCAGCTACAGGTACTTAGGTATAGTCAGCTCTAGACCGGTGTACCTATAGTCGCGACATTGTTCTGCCTTCATGGATGGCGGCGACCATTTACGAAGGCGGTCGAATGAATCCGTCTATAGATATAGGTAGCTATGCTACCTCAATGCAGTAACCATAGAATGGTACAAAAAGCAACATCTGCATATCTTACTCTTAAAGCCATATAGCAAATTTCAATAGGATAAGTTTACAAGCCATAAAGGCAGAATCATGTACTTATATTAAAATATAAAATAATTTAATATAATAAACAACACAAACATTTTTACAGGACTGCCCAACAAAAAAGGAGTAGTCAGCGGTTTCAAATCCCTGAAAAAGATGTCGAGACTTTCAAAATGGCCAGTTTAACAATCCCAACTTCGGATTGAAATTAATTTTTCAGGAAAACACTTCGATATTTCATGTCTGCCAGAGGTGGTTTTTAAATAATGCCTCATTCAGTGGTTAATCGGTAAAGGAACGATGGAAACTAAATGTATTTTATTTATTTATTAAATTAAATAATTTAGGAATTTATTTACAATGTCTATATTTATTTTTAATGTCTATGTATCATGATGCTCATATCAATAAAGAATTATTTACATTAATAAAATAAAAATAATAATTGAACACGACCGATATGAGCATTAGCATGTATGTACTGCTGCTGCCCAACTAAGTGTCAGGACTTATGCTCACATATTATATTCGCAATTTGAAAAAAAAATAAAAAAGAAATATATATATATATATATATATATATATATATATATATATATATATATATATATATATATATATATATATATATATATATATATATATATATATATATATATATATATATATATATATATATATATATATATATATATATATTACCGTCACCATTACAAATTATAAATTATAAATCATCTTGACATTTCCAAAATAACTACTCATTTACATATGCACCTTTTATTTTATTATATAAAATGTATTTATGTGTGTATGTATGTCTATATGTGTATATATATATATATATATATATATATATATATATATATATATATATATATATATATATATATATATATATATATATATATATATATATATATATATATATATATATATATATATATATATATATATATATATATATATATATTTTCAAATTGAAATTATGTTTATTACTAAATAAATGAAATGATAAAATAATGAAAGGGCACTTATCTGGTCTGTGGTGACCAGGAGTGACTCCACGCCTTTTTCTTCTCTTCTTTCAGTATTTGCTAGGTGTTTCCTGCTGTGGTATTGGAACCTGAATGTCTCCTACAGCGGCAACACAACAAAGCGAGACGAGAATGAATGCTGGAAAATAATAGGCGATTAGTGTTTCTTAAATATTAATGATTGTTATAAAATGTATATCAATATTTCGGCTCAGCCGTCGTCAAGATATGTGACTTTTCTGAAATCGAACAATTCTTTGAAAATTTAAATTCAAGGAATCGAACAAAAAGAAATGGATTAATAATATTTTACACGATTTAGTTAAGGTACCATAACCAACCGTGCAAAACGTTATTTTAAATGAATGATTATAAATTAAAATAAAAAGCATTTGATGATTACGATAATATGTTAAACCTTATTAATTTTGCCTATTGAGACCGGAACCTTTGCAAGCGCCTAAAATATAAATATAAGCTAATTCCCAAGATTTGACGTCCCTTTCTTTCGCATTATCACCAAGGCATTTTATTATTTTAACTTTAAAACATTGATCAAAAGATAAATTATGCGCCCTGGCATGCAAAGATATTGGGAGTTGGCTTTCATTTCCTACACTAGCCCTATGATTATTTAGTCTAATATTAAGTGGTGTTGTTGTTTCACCGATATAAAAGGCATCACAAGTCCTGCACAGAATTAGAGACATTCAGGTTCCAATACCACAGCAGGAAACACCTAGCAAATACTGAAAGAAGAGAAGAAAAAGGCGTGGAGTCACTCCTGGTCACCACAGACCAGATAAGTGCCCTTTCATTATTTTATCATTTCATTTATTTAGTAATAAACATAATTCCAATTTGAAAAAATAATAATTTACACATTTACAATTATATATATATATATATATATATATATATATATATATATATATATATATATATATATATATATATATATATATATATATATATATATATATATATATATATATATATATATATATATATATATATATATATATATATATATATATATATATATATATATATATATATATATATATATATACATATATATCCCCTATCTAAACTGTCGCCTGTTCTAAGGTTATCCTAATTAAAATGTTTGTCGACAAAGGTAACACATATTAGAAGTCTCAGAAATCATAAATCGCGGAATGTTTTAAATAAATTGAAACCCTTTCCAAGTGTATAAGTACCTACTCAACGAAATTATTGTTAGTTTTTTTTAACTTTTTCCAACTATTCGTGGTATTCCTCCTTAAATATCATACCAAGTCTTTGTTGGTCGTAATCGTCATATTTTTAATGTCATTCTTTTATTACTGCGCTTGATTTTTTCCACAACCTTCATCCATTGTTGCTCTTTGGATATTCACTTCAGCGAGATTATGCATTATGGAGTGGGGGTAATTAAATAATTTATTTGGGTGGTTCTCTAATGATTAAAACTCCTGAAATTGGCGAAAACTCTTTTCATTTAGATTTTTTTATGAAAATAATTTTCGAATCAAAATTAAATCAACCATAATCAGATATTTATATTATTTTAACATGCACTGCTAGTTTATTTCAATGCTATTAATATTTTTAAAAAATGGGATTACATCCTGAAACGATATCAGGTTTTGAAATTACACCTAATTTGTTAGTTTTAAAATAATAATTTGTTCATATATTTTCAATATTTTCAGAGTAAATCTAAATACAAAATTGTGCAATCTTTTCTATTTTTCACAATTACCTGCATTTCTTAACCGTTAACAAATCTGCATTAAATAATACTTTTGTTTGTTCATCCAAATTTATCGAGATGTTAATCGCCCGCCATTAATAATCATTATTTATTGTAAAAAATAAGTAAAATAAATAACAATTACTTTGCTTAATGCTTAGCATTATATGGCATTCTTTTCTTGCACAAATTGATACGCAGACCAAACAATTCATCCCTCTTTACTTCCAACTTATTGCGAAGAAAAAAAGAAATGACGCGAAATGGTTTATTTTTATAACTATCAAAATAACAGAAAATATATTTTTTTCATTTTCATTCTTTAAACTAACTGAATAATATAGGACATCTCTTTTCATTCCATTTTTTAAAGACAAATCTACTCTAACTTGTGAAAATTGAACTGTTACGCAAAATCTTAGCATGTTTTATACCTAGGGATATAATATTGCCTATATTTAGAAACGGAAAATAAGTATACATATTCAGAAGAAAAATACAATGCCAAGGTCCTTATCGAATTGAACTACATAAAATAAAATAATAAAAGAATTAGACGTATCTTCAACTATCGAACAAAATAAATCCCAAAATTGTGATTCTACTAATTTCTCGAATCGAACAATCAATCTGCATCTGCTTCCTCTTCTTCTTCGTCAAATTCTCCCTCTTCTTCAGCAGCGGCTTCTTGGTATTGCTGATACTCAGAAACTAGATCATTCATATTACTTTCGGCCTCAGTAAATTCCATTTCATCCATCCCTTCACCAGTGTACCAATGCAAGAACGCCTTTCGGCGGAACATGGCTGTGAACTGCTCAGAAACTCTCTTGAACAGCTCCTGGATAGAGGTAGAGTTGCCGATGAACGTAGCGGACATCTTCAAACCCCTGGGAGGGATATCGCAGACGGCCACCTTCACGTTGTTCGGTACCCACTCGACGAAGTAGCTGCTGTTTTTATTCTGGATGTTCAGCATCTGTTCGTCCACTTCCTTCATGGACATTCTTCCGCGAAAGATGGCTGCGACGGTCATGTACTTGCCGTGGCGTGGGTCGCAAGCCGCCATCATGTTCTTCGCGTCGAACATCTGCTGCGTGAGTTCCGGAACCGTCAGAGACCTGTACTGCTGCGAACCGCGGGACGTCAACGGGGCGAAGCCAGGAATGAAGAAATGGAGCCGCGGGAACGGCACCATATTCACCGCTAACTTTCTTAAATCGGCGTTGAGCTGGCCAGGAAACCGGAGACACGTCGTTACCCCGGACATGGTAGCCGACACCAAATGGTTCAAGTCTCCATAAGTCGGAGTGGTCAGCTTCAGCGTCCTAAAGCATATGTCGTAAAGAGCCTCATTATCGATGCAGAAAGACTCATCAGTGTTCTCGACCAATTGATGCACGGAAAGGGTACAGTTGTACGGTTCTACGACCGTGTCGGATACTTTCGGCGATGGGACTACGCTGAACGTCACCATCATCCTATCGGGATACTCTTCTCGGATCTTCGAAATGAGAAGCGTTCCAAGACCAGCTCCTGTTCCGCCTCCTAAGGAATGAGTCAGCTGAAAACCTTGGAGACAGTCGCAGCTCTCTGCTTCCTTGCGGACGACGTCCAGGATCTGCAACAGAAATACAAAAACCTATAGAATTCTTAAAATTTGGCAGTCAATTCCAAGAAGTACCATAAAGAAGTAGCTAGTATTTGCAGCATTACAGAAAACCAAAGTTTTCGCATTGTACTCCACAGTCCCGATTTAAGAACCTGTGACTCGCATAAGTGCTGACAGCGTTTAAAAGGTTTGAAAAATAATAGTAAATCAGAATGAAAGCATTGCCTGAATCAGCTCTAAACACAAAATAACTATCGATACAAATCATTGACGAATAGTTTTTGAATGGCTAACGTATCTCTGACGAAGTTTAATATATTAGCCAGTTTTTATTAACCTATAATAATATAAATCAAATAATAATCAAATATTAATCAATAATATAAATCAAATATACATCGTCACTGTAGACGGAATCTTTTTTACTTTTGTCGAACGTGCATTTTTACTTTCCCAAAAAAGTATAGGTATCGTGTTGCACCAAGTATGTAAATAGGGATTCTTGTGTTCGAGCAAACTTTGGAATTCATATTTTCATCGGATCTCCACGTTTTTAGATTCTGGGAATCCAAAAAAGTGATTTTTAGAAAATGTCTGTCTATGCGTCTAAGTGTGCCTGTTTGTCTTTACTCACTGTACCTCAGAAATTATACGACTAATTAGAACTAAATTACGTACAAAAATAATTCATCCTAATGCCGAGATTTGAAAAGTGGATGTATCAAATTTTAAAATAAACATGACTCCGCCAATACTGATCCTAGAAAAATAAATAAATATAACTTAGAATTTTGAGGACATTGCCTGCAACTGTTGCTTACGTTTTTCGTACAGCTTTTTGACGTCTTCAGCGGTTTTTGAATTAACAATATTATAATCTGAAAATGTAATATTTCGTAACTCCGCTGTTCTAGAATGCTAGACACCGTTACGCTAGAATGGAAAACAGAAGTGTCGTATAATCCTGAGAATAATACCTACGAATTTGTTGTAAGCCATTTCTTGCTGTAGTTTTCTATAAATATTTAAAAATTAAAATGATGGCTAGGAAATTACTGTGGCCGATAAAAAATTCTTAAATAGAAGACAGGAAAACAAGAGTTTAGAAATTGGATTCAAATAAATTCTCGTACCTATTATATAGCCAATACCTGGACAGCAACGCATAGTATGTCGTTTCATGAATATGAAATTTGGGAAGTATATTATACCGTGTATCGAGATTTCTTAATTGGTCTTCTTTTCATATTATACTTATCCAAGATTACTCCAATAATGTCGTTTTGGTATGAGTATCCCAAACTTTCTCAGTCTCAGCTATAAGACTTTACGGCAGGATGGGAATGAATTTATAAAACCGCCATGTTTTTTGCAAAATCATGAAAGCATCCCGATAAACGCTAATTCAGGAGGGATTTTTACTGGCATTTTCTACCACTATTAGCGATCTGCCTAAGGAGATCCAGGGAGTTCTCTATTTTAAGCCCCAAATAAAACCCGATTTTCAACTTAAAAGCGTGTCTACATATTTCCGAGTAATTGTCTCCTGAATTAACAAGTTACAAAAGAAATATTATTTTTAAAATTTGGCCTCATCGCAATATTTGAATCATGAACTAAAATGGGAATATTCGTCCTGTAACACAATGAAGTCTCATTCATCGATTTTTTACAGGTGCAAAGTTCCCATTTTAGTTCATGATTTCGATATTGCAATAAGCCTACATTTTGAAACAATCGACTCTTTTTTAACTTGACTTTAGAATTCAGTAGACTATTACTTCGAAAATAAACCGTCTTTTGAGTTAAAAATCATGTTTTTTAATTGGGGCTTCAAATAGAAAAAATATCAATATTCATATTGCAAAATTACGAGATGCTATTATTTTGCAATAATTTTTGCAATATTACATATTACTTTCTCACACATATTATATATTACAATGCTCTGTTAATACTCTGCTTTTATAATTGTATATATAATTACTTATTTTCCTACTTAAATTTATTGAATATAATGAAAAAATATTTTTTTTTGTTTATTTTTAATTGCATTCATATATTTTTTTCTACTTTTTATTTTTAGTTTTATTTTGTGTAAAAAATACTTTGAAAATTTAAATTAAATGCGTTAGTTCGCGGGTCAACAAACAATGTTTAACACAGTACAGCCAGATACAGACCTTCTAGGTCTGTTGGTTGTGCGATTTCGCCTTATTTCGAATATGCAAGCATATTTATATGCATAGAGCTATATTTTTTCGTTATACTAATAATGTTTATTTTTAACAATTCTGCACGTATAACAGTATTTATGTCGGTGTATTTTTTGTTGTACATTACTTTATAAAATACAATTTTTAAAAATATATATAAAATATATAAAAAACAAGCAACATTTGAGCAATTCGTCGCTGTACTTTCCTGCCCTTTTCAGGTGTCTTTCCTGGCATTTCACATAATAGGTACATAACCTACCTACTATTTGTTATCATCGCATAAAATATGAAATTATGGGTATACTTACAGAGTCGACTAGCTCAGCCCCTTCAGTGTAATGACCTTTAGCCCAGTTGTTTCCGGCTCCAGATTGGCCAAAGACGAAATTATCGGGTCGAAATATCTGACCAAAAGGCCCGGATCTGTCCAAAATAAATAAAAATATTGATAAAAATACCGTAATGAAGGTCATCAGTGGTATTTAGCCCCTGAGTTGGGTTAATGCAGACTACGAATATGTAATAAAATTTTGCCAAAGCCTTAATTTGTTTTCAAAGCAAACTATCCTAATTTAACTATCCTAATTGTCATTGACTTTGACAATGAATTATACTTTTAGACTAGGTATTTTTATATTAAATCTTATATTACTTAAAACATAATATTAAATATTAATGACCGTTTCTTTCTTTTCTCACATATAACTTTATTTATATTATTTAATCGAATTTTATATTATATTTATTGCCGATTTAATAATGGAATTGCATTTTATTTATTATATATTTTTAATATTTTTTTATTATTATTATTTTTTATTTTATTCTGAAGACCACATTTTAGGGCAATTTAGTGTCATTAGCTTTTTACTAAAACTTGTACATTTGTAGGCAACCAAGCAATCAAGCAAACTTGATTGTAATATTGGAGTCCTGTCCACCCTAGAACGGGCTAGTCCCAGTTGGGTAACAGAAACAAATAAGCAAAAGGTTAAGGTTTTGCCATTCGGTTCCTGTTATTTTTGTAAGCTAATCAATGTTTTATAGTAATTAATTCTTAAATAAATAAATAAATAAATTATGGTTTTTACTAGATGTGCGTACTATCAGTGGCTGCCAAGAACAGATTTTATTTTGAATTTTAAATATTATGTTCTAACTTTCTACTTGGTAATGAAGAACAATGGGGAAAGGACTCGAAAACTATATCAATATTTTTTTTCAGTGCCTTACCTTACAGCATCCATCGTTCCAGGTTCCAGGTCTACCAGCACGCCCCTAGGCACATATTTTCCACCACTCGCCTCGTTGTAGTACACGTTGATCCTCTCCAGCTGAAGATCAGAGTCGCCATGGTACGTCCCGGTCGGATCAATGCCATGCTCGTCGGATATCACCTCCCAGAACTTGGCCCCGATCTGGTTCCCGCACTGACCAGCCTGAAGGTGGACTATTTCACGCATATTTTCCAAATATTGCAAACGTTTCAAGATTTCGTCTTCAAATTAATCAAGGCGAAAAAACTCAAGGCGATCACGACTGCTAAACAAGAGAAACTGCGTTCTAAATCGATGCGAAAAAACTGAAGACGATCGCGACCTCAAAACAAAATACGCCGCGTTCTAAATTTTGAATTTATTTTTTTTAAGCGTTCGAAAACTGACGAGACATGGATATGGAGAAAAATGACTGTTTTATTTGTTTTAAGAAACTTACTGAAATTGATACATGTATATACCGTGCTTATGCATATATTGCCTTAAATTTAAAAA
Organism: Micropterix aruncella; assembly: GCA_944548615.1. NCBI lineage: Eukaryota > Metazoa > Arthropoda > Insecta > Lepidoptera > Micropterigidae > Micropterix > Micropterix aruncella. The sequence goes on along the minus strand of OX155956.1, from coordinate 6,869,245 downwards.
ACAATTCGTGAGAATTAATAATCGAGTTATCAAAATATTTTTTCCATAACTTTTCTCTGTTTACGCTTAGCTACCGAAAAAAAAACCGGATTTAAAAAATATAGACATAAACAATGATTTTCCTCAGTAAGACAACTAAAACAAATTAAAGAATAATTTCAACTAAGTTTTTCATGTAGAATAATCAAAGATCGAAATCTACAGTAATTGAAAACGAACATTGCGACTCATCTAAATTATAATTTAATATGGAAAAGTCTAGGGAATACGAACGTATGAACGAGCAGACGGACAGAGAGACTGGTTACGTTTCTTTTTAAAAAAAGTAAAAAGTCTAAAAATCTCAGTCTTGTCGAATGCAATGTCTCAAAATTTCAAATCAATCGACCGAACACTTTTCGAGTATTGCGAGCTCAAACATCCGAAGGCTGATTTTTACTAACAGGGTGAGTTTTTATTTGCTGACACCCTTGAAGTGGTTGAATAATACGAGCAAATAAGCAAGTTTTTAAAAACATTTTTGGAAAAGACAAAAAAATACAAAAAAATAATGTTTTGAAAAATAGTAGGTATAAAAAGAGATAATCGCGTTGCGCCATCTAGCAGTAGGTAAAATATCGCAAATACTGATTATTCGCGATATTTTACCTCTTGGTAGATGGCACAGCGCGCTCAACGCTTGTAAAACTTTTATTTTACAGTTGCTTTTTCGAATTTTCCTAAAAAAAATATATTTAAAACAAAATTATATATTTTCGTTTTTTTTCCAAATATTTTTACCAAAAATTTGTTTTTTGCTTGAACTGTTTTAGTCACCTCAAAGATGTCATTAGGTAATTATAAACTCACCTTTATAAAGATTTCTGGATATATGAGTGGCATTTGATGAAGATGAAGAATTACTTTGGATGAAGCGTTTACAGACGCGCAATGCTCCCTGAACAGTATTAAAACATGGCTTGATCGACATATATTGACACTCAATATCTCGAAGACGAAGTACCTACTTAGCATTTTCACTCAGACCCAACCTAACCTCCAACGTATTACCCTTAAAAATTCATCAATTTAACTGCAATGTATCTTCAACCCAGAATAATTGCAAATGTGAGCATATAAACATTAAAAAAAAATTTGATATATAGGCATAGAAATAGATTCCAAACTAAATTGGGAATGCCAAATAAAATCGCTTACGGCGCGAACGAGGAAATTACTGCACGTGTTCCGCGAACTTAGGAATGTACTGAGTAAAGAAACACTGCGAATGGTGTATATGGCTCTTGGTCAAAGTATATGGATGCATGGAATTATAGCGTGGGGCTCATGTACAAAAACAACAATGGACCGACTATTAAAAGCACAAAAGTTACTAATAAGAGTCATAAACAAAAAGCCTCCTCGGTACAGTTCAAATCAGCTCTTTGCGGAGTTTAAGGTTTTGGATATCTGCCAGCTATTTATTAAGCAGTGCCTTGTAAGCTTTCACAAAACTAAAGAGTACAGAGCAAGAAGTCAACAAATGTACTTAACGAGAAATGCTGGAAATGAATTTTTCACAATTCCAAAGGTTAAAAACACTTTTGCCCGAAGACAATGTTTTTTTATCGCCCCGAAAGTTTATAACTCACTATGTGAAACCACGAAAAACGTGAAAAATTATGTAACTTTTAAAGGTAAAGTAAAAAACTGGCTTCTAGATATTGGGCGTTCAAAAACTAAAGACCTTATTAATACCGTAGTGTGAATATTTAAAAAAATATGTATTTGTAAAATTGTGCAATATTACATATCATTTTCTTAAACATATATATTAGAATGTAGTGTTTATTCATATATTTGTATATATTATTACTAATTTTCCACTTAAATTTATTGTATATAATGTAAAGTTTACTTTATTTTTAGCCCTTAATTGCATACATATATGTTTATTTCTTTCTACTTTAAATTTTACTTAATTTGTGTAAACAGCACATTTGTTAGATTTAGAAATATTTGAAATTGATCACCTTCGTCAGTTCGCGAGTTACAAAAATACAGTTGGTATAACACAGTACAGCCAGAGACAGACCTTCTAGGTCTAGTTGGTTGTGCGATTTCGCCTCATTCGGATATGCTAGTATATTTATATGCATAGAGCTATGTTTTTCGCTATAATAATGTTTGTTCTTAATTATTCCTCATGTACAACAGTATGCATGTCCTTGTATTTTTTTGTTCTTGAATCCGTCTATACATAGCTACCTCAATGCAGTAACAATAGAATGGTACAAAAAGCAACATCTTCATATCTTACTCTAAAGCCATATAGCAAATTTCAATAGGATAAGTTTACAAGCCATAAAGGCAGAATCTTGTACTTATATTTAAATATAAAATAATTTAATATAATAAACAACACAAACATTTTTACAGGACTGCCCAACAAAAAAGGAGTAGTCAGCGGTTTCAAATCCCTGAAAAAGATGTCGAAACTTTCAAAATGGCCAGTTTAACAATCCCAACTTCGGATTGAAATTAATTTTTCAGGAAAACACTTCGATATTTCATGTCTGCCAGAGGTGATTTTTAAATAATGCCTCATTCAGTGGTTAATCGGTAAAGGAACGATGGAAACTAAATGTATTTTATTTATTTATTAAATTAAATAATTTAAGAATTTATTTACAATCATGTCTATGTATCATGATGCTCATATCAATAAACAATTATTTACATTATTAAAATAAAAATAATAATTGAACACGACCGATATGAGCATTAGCATGTATGTACTGCTGCTGCCCAACTAAGTGTCAGGACTTATGCTCACATATATTCGCAATTTGAAAAAAAAATTAAAAAAGAAATATATATATATATATATATATATATATATATATATATATATATATATATATATATATATATATATATATATATATATATATATATATATAGATATATATATATATATATATATATATATATATATATATATATATATATATATATATATATATATATATATATATATATATATATATATATATATATATATATATATATATATATATATATATATATATATATAGTGTTATAACAATCCCTCCCTTCCATTTGCATTCACCTATTATACCTATACATTTATATTTAGAAATGCTTCTTTTTCCTTTTTTCTTAAAAAAAAGGTTATAAAATTATTATCATTTAAATAGGTACTTTATATTATTTGCTAATTTAAAATGTAATTATGGCTATATTAATGTTAATTTATAAAATGTTTTTTTATTTATGAAGAATATACTGTATACATTTAGCTAATAAAATAAAAAAATAAAATAAAATAATTTACTCACCCTCACATCCCTGGTAATATAACTTATTTATATACTCGTGTGTAAGTGAATTCAGATTTTATTTTTAACACGGAATATTTTGTTTTTGGATTTATTTTATAATTATTCTTGATGTCTTCTTCTTGCCTCTCCTGAGGGTGCCTCTCCAACTAGTGAAGGTTAACAGTCAGTTCTGCATATTTTATTTTGGAACACTTCAAAAGGCAAAACAATTCGGCGACTCTCGTAATTCCGGACCTTTCTCGGTTGTTCCCCAACCAAGATTTCCGTCTACAGCCAGGTCTCCTCTTTCCTGCAACATTTCTCATCATAATGAGTAGCAACAATGATATAGTGAAGGTTGGCAACTAGAGCTGTCAACTACAACGGGCGAACCCGTCACCTCAGGATCTTTTAACAATTAGTCGTTCTATCCCCCGTAAAGTGAACGCAGAAGACTTAGGACAAAACAGTCCACCGTCAAGCTACGCCACATGCCCGTAAGAGGCCAACGTCGCTTGCGCTGTCCTCGCCCTTACGAAGCGGTGAAACGGTATAAACCGAAACTATCGCCGACCACGGCATCTTTTGCCCGGCTGTTCACCCGCGATCGGGTAGCCGATGGTCATTTCAAGAGCAGTCGCCGTAAGGTCAGCAACCACCATCGCTTTATTGGAAATAGCACTGCTTTCAGACTCCCCCGAATGTTAGTCGGAATGCATAATCGATTGGATTAAGCCGCACGGTGCGCAGACCGTCCAGGAGCGCCAGAAGATTGATCCTAGGGGAAACTAGCCCCAAGGCCAGATTCCTACCCGGACTCGCACTTCATACGTGGAGGCCGCCGGATGGTGACCAACCCTGAACAAATGGGTCTTCGTGGCTAACTCAGCAAGGGCCCATTACCCCCCCAGTAAAGGTTAGCAGTCAGCTCTACATACTTATTTTTGTAACACTTCAAAACGCAAAACAATTCGGCGACTCTCGTAATTCAGGACCATTCTCGATTGTTCCTCGACCAAGATTTCCGTTTACGGCCAGGTCTCCTTTTCCCTGCAACATTTCTCATCATAATGAATAGCAGGAGTTCATATCTACCTGTCGTGCCTAAGCACGTGATCCAGGTATGCAGCTTTGCGGTGTTTGATAGTCCGTCATAGCTTGCGTTTTTGGGCGACACGCCGTAGAACTTCCACATGGGTGACTTTCTGAGTCCAAGATATCGACATAATGCGTCTGTGTGCCCACATATCGAATAATTCTATGCGTTTCCTTTTATAAGTTTCTATATTATTGACAAACGATATTATTTTACGGGTTTTCTTTGTTTATTTTTCTATTTTAATTCTGAGTGATTATATTTGATTAATTTGTTTGAAACCAATAAAATAGAAAATATTTTTATGATAAAGCGATATTTTTAATTGCAATAAAATTGGTGTCTTCCTTAAAACGCTGCCTACTTAGTAGTTCATTCAAAATTATGTGTTAAAAAAAACTTAATTTGGTTCGGTAGAATGCAGTACACTAATTTTATTGCAAGGCACTTCGAAAAGAATAGAGTTTATTTTTCCGGTTTAATTCAATTATTTCAAGTTATCTTCGGTGTCCCCCCCAGTACGCCCTATGACGCAAGCTTTGACAAAAGAGTTCCTTGCCTTTTTTGGGTCGGAAACATTTGGTAAATTTTCACGGGCCGAACAATAGGGCATGCAATGGTCGATTTGTATCCAAATTCCCCGCGCCATTAAGGTGTGTAATGACTTGGTCGATTTGGCCAAGTGATATAATTCCACGCTAAGAACGAGCCCGGCGCGCTATTTGTTAAATGCGAACGCAAATTGGTAACATTCATTTCATCGGGCTAGAGCGATAAGGCAACCCCCCTACGGGACCGCTTGTTCTCCGGCAGAATTCGGTGAAAAATCGACGCTACGTATTAATTTTCCCAGACGTACGCAGCACAATTACAAATTGCCCCGAGATAATCACGAATGATTTCGCGGTGGATATTTCAAGTAATATATTGGGGCGATATTTCACACGACCGCGCGGATCTTATCGAGTTTCTTAGCGCCGCCTATTTTCCCTAAAGACATTATATTATTATTTCATAACATTCATACATTCAAATTACGGTATTTAATCATTAGAAAATTGGAAAATTATCACGTGAATCAAGCTCATTATATGTTGGGTTTCATTATGATTTTTTATGTAGTTACTTAAATAAAACATTGCCAAAAACGTAAATGAATCGTAAACACAAAAACGCAATGTGATAATTAGCATGCTAACAATGCTAATTTACATTTAGTTTGGGGGTAGTCCGGCAGTACAGACCTTCTAAGATTTTTTGCCATTTTTATACAAATGATATATTTGGTCCTTACCTATAAAGTTGCTGATATATAAAGGAAATTTAAAGCCAAAAAGTTTGGAAGAAAGATATATAGTTAATTAATACAAATATTGACCCCTATTATATATGCAGATTTGTCATTTTGATGTGAGTTGCTTAATTTCTCTGTGTTGCTTAATTGCTCCAATAGAGTTTCAAAATATGAAACTATATTGGAGCAAGGTCTGGTCAGTACGGTAAGTGTGAGTGAGGTTACACGGAGAGAAATGTTTGATTGCATTTACAAAATTCCTTGTTATCCCAACCAACGCCGACCTTAACTATAGGCCTCACGAAGAAATTGGTTGATTTTACCAATTCTTTTCAATTGCTTTTAATTGCTAATTCTTAGCAATTTTAATAAATACTCTACTTAAATATACAAAATGACATTTGTCAAATGTACAAAACATTTACCAAACTTAATTCATTAAAATGTACAAATAATTTACATTATTGATTGACTTTATGAAAAATCAGTTGGTTAGTTTTACAAAACTCAAATGTTATTATAACGATATTTTTTTATTATTTTTCTCTATATACGAAGTAAATATGACAGACTATTTAGTCTCTTTTAAAGATAATCTCGATTAAAGTAATCAAGATTTATATGCAACTTCTGTAAAAGTTAATAAAGAGATTAGTTAAATTTAAGGTAAGAATTTTGTAAGTTTAACAGTGTTCTTGGGTATATTTTACTCATAATCTTTAGTATATTTCTTAGTACGAGTCATCAATTTTACCTGGAATAAATGATATACTTTACTGATATATTTTTTTTAATCCAATAAATGTTTTTGTACAATTTATGAAATATTTACGATTAATAATATTTGTTTCAACCACTATTTTTCGTAGATTTAATTTGTATTCCATTGTATATTTACTAATAAAGTTTTGTACATTCCATTATTATTTATTCGTCACTTTAAATAATAATATTGGTTAAGCTTGATTAACAATTTTTTGTATATTTAATTAATTTTTCTGTATAATTTATTTAAAATTATTTGCTAAAAGTACGAAGAATTAGTACTGTTTTCAAGTGCAAAATTCTTGTAGATTTAATCAGTATTCTAGGGTATATTTTACTATTAAAGTTTTGTATATCCATACTTATTTATGTATATTTCGTGTCTTTTACTAAGAATCCTTCTTTTATTTAACTGATAATTTCTCGTACATTTAATGTATGTAGTAGTAATATTTATTAGAAATTATTTGTCAAAATTACGAACAATTATTACTGTTTTCAAGCAGTAAGTTTTGTAGGTTTAATCATTATTCTTGAATATATTGTACTAATAAACATTTGTGTATTCCATACATATTTATTAGTACATTTCGTTCCTTTTACTAAGAAACCTGGTTATATTTGACTAACAATCTCTTTGTATATTTAATGTAAGGTTTAGTATAATTTATTTGGAATTATTTGTCAAAAGCATGAAGAATTATTACTGTTTTTAACTGTAAAGTTTTGTAACTTTCAACACTATTCTTGGGTATATTTTAACAATAAAGTTTTGTATATTCCAAATTTATTTCTTAGTACTTTCGTACCTTTTACTAAAATCCCAGGATATATTTGTCTGTTAATTTTCGTACTATTTACGTGAACAAATTTGTCAAATTTACGAAAAATTATTATTATTTTTTCCAAGTTTAAATCAGTATTCGGTGGTATATTTAACTAATATTAATTAGTAGATTTTGACCTGTTTTCTTAGTATAAACTTACTATCAAAAATATTCTTACGATGTAAGGTTATTGGTAAAATATTTATGTAAGTATCATAAGTAATTTACAAAATTGTAAATATTTACAATTATTTTTTAAAGAAAATATTTAAACAAATACTTGTAAATATTTTCAATCTTGCAAATTATGACACATGCATTTTTACCAATAACCTTACATCGTTTACACATTATGTTTAGCAAATTGTACTAAAAAATTGATTAAACTCTACTAAACTTTAGATATTAGTAAATTGTACCCCCGAATACAGATTAAAGTTACTAACAGTCAAAAAATTATAATTGTAGGAAAAATTATTTCACATAAATTATTATAGGAAAACTAAACATTAAATTTACAAGAAATTATCAGGCAAACATAACGTGGATTCCTAGTGTAGAAAAGATACAAGACGAACTAAGGAACAAGTTTCGAATATACAACATTTTATTTTTAAAATATATCCAAAAATACTGATTAAAGTTACAATACAATTCAGTTGAAAACAAAACTTTTAACAATTTCAAATTAATTATACAAAAGCTTACACTAAATAAAAAGAAATTATAATTACTATAACTTGTATCCTTGATTCTTTACTCATTATTTCTAATCTATCATAAAATAGAGTATGGTGCTAAATAATAATAATAAAACAGAACAAGTAAAATTCGAAACATTTATTAATTATTAATAATCATAAAACTTATAACCTAATTTAGCCTAATTTAGGGTGAGCTATGAATTATTATTCTGAATACCTACACATTTTTTTAACATTTACAAAACCCAACTTAGTTATCCAACTCGTACAAAGCAATTTTAAGGTAATTTAGAGAATTTCAATATACCAATTACGCAAGATTACAATACACTTGGTGGACCTACAATTATAAATTAAAGATTCGGCAGACTAAGGAACCTAAATCAATTTTTGGGTTTTGTCTATTTTTTTGCAAAAATTAAAAAAAAAACGAGACACGGAACTAACTAAATGACAAACTATGGTTTATAAAATGGAGACTTAGGTTTTTTCGTCCATTCGGTGTCTCGTTTTTTTTAAATGTCAATAAAAAAATATTAGGTATTTTAGTTATTAAAAAAATACCTTAATATAAAAATACCTAATAATATTTTAATTATTAAAAAAATACCCTTATCAACTTACAAACGTATCTAAAAGCTACAACATAATTTTAAAGATAGGTCTAAATATACTTCAATCTAAAATATTTATTACCACCGGAGAGTGTATGACAAAAAGAAGGATACAGAAAAATGCTTTTTAAATAAATCAATTTCCATTCGTTTGTTTGGGTATAAGTTTCCAGCTGATATGCTAGTAAATGATCATTGTATCCTATACAAGGAATTTTTAAACATATGAAAGTCGTGTCACCACTAGCAGACACCAAGATATGTTTTATTATATAAAAAGAGTATTCAGTTTCAGATGGTATAGTTAAGATGCTATCGATAACATAACGGATACTTTGATATTCAACCCACTGAACTCTATCCTGATTAAAATTAAAATGAGCAGGGATTAAGTCAATAAATTCAGTTGAAATGAAAAGACATGTTTCATACATTTTCAAAGATACTTATTAGATTAGGGATATAACTCACTAGTCGGTATCCATTAGATTGTTTAAGACACGGCCATTCAGTGAATACATCCGTTAGCGTTTTTTTGGTTTCACATATTTTACTTTTTCTATAATCGCAAGACTGAGTCCACTTTTCTTCTACAAGCGTCCATGGTTCTCTGTTGTATTTCAACCACGTCCACGTTTCTTCGGCTTGTTTGTCGTCTAATGCTACATCTGAAATTTCAAAATATTGTAATAGCTTAAAATAGATATATTATGTATATTCAATCACTTTGTCTCTCGTATAATTCATACCTACCTATTGTACAATTACTGTTAAGGATTAAATTATAAATTAAAATTGATAATGGGCGAAAAAGTATGAGAAGTGGGGCGACCATGGGTAGTCGAGAACGTACATAGATATTCTAAATCTCTGCCGGCACTAAGGCTCTAATTTGTTATTAGGCAGTTACATCGATTCAATTTTTAGATTATGAAGTAACACTGCAGAATCGATCCGCCTCAAGGACGCGGGTTCAACTCTCGCTTCGGGCAACATGTTGAACGGTTATTTTTATTTGTATTTTTTCAAAGTTAATTTATCTGATGGATCGATTCTTCAGCATTACTGCACAATATAAAAGTTGTAAGTATAAAACGTAAAGCTACGTAATCGTGAGACGGACGAACAGACGGATGGATAGACATACAGACAGACAGATGGTAAGAGAACGAAGTCACCCTAATAGGGTTCTTTTTCTTGCACGCTCTTTAATTATTAATTAAAAGTGATTAAATTAAGAAATATAGAATAAATATAGGATAGAAAAGAGTATAAATTAAAAGTGATTCAGATTGATCTACAGAACATTCTCCTAAATAGAGGAAGAAACACACCCTGTACAGGTTGTTTAAGTAGCTGTAAGTCTTTAATAATTAATTCAGTAGGTGATTCTGCAAATGAAACTGAACAGCTTTTGTTCTAAAACTTTTAGCTTTTCGAGAAACTAATTTCATTGACCACACACATTTTTAGGGGTTAGAAGATTTTTTTTTAAAAATGTACGAGTCGATATTTAAAAAAAAAACGAAAAGTCGTAAAACCAAAGTTGTTCAGTTTCGTGAACAGAATCAACTTCTGATATGGCCTGTAGCTATACAAAATCATCCTGTAGTATAGTAATATATAAAGAAATACTTGCCAAGTTGTTGCTCTTCAGCAATCTTCCTTTTTTATAGGCAGGCAGCACCCCAGCTTGACGGAGTAGGCGCAGTTGATTGTAATATCTATCAATTAATTTTCCCTTTGCCGGTATATATTGTCCGGATCCATAAGAAGATGCTGGGATGTGGTATGTCTCCTGCAATACAGTTTTAAATATGTATAATAGCGTGGATTAAGTACTTACCTGATTTTTTTTAATATAGAAAACTGACATGGATGGCTATTCTAAAAAGATAATAATATGTAGGCAGATCCGAGACGCAGATCTTGAATGCCCAAATATTGAAAAAAGATAATATTTGCATATCTATACTGCAATTATACCGAATTCTCTCTGTTCCTTCTTTTCATACTAGAATAAAACGAAACAAAATAATACTTTGAAAAATTTACCTTTAAAAACGTCTATCGTTTCTTGACTGATTCCCCATTCAACCATCAGGTTTAGGAGAGTTTGTGACTCTGTGGGGTTCGCATTATCCATCGCTGTCCGCCAGAAAGGTAATGATCACTTTAGAGCACTCGCGCGCGAATGAAATAATGGTGCGAATGCGGGGAAACAAGTTGACACAGGTACGTATTTAAGTGTTGCCAGACTGGAGGTTATACTTGGGTTTTATATAGTTTGTTACACTTCTGGGGGGTGAGCGGTGGATTCCGGAACGACCGGCAGTGGTAGGTTTAGGACAGCTGTATTGCCACATGTGAGCGTTCACCTGACCACCTATTCACTCCCCCTTCGAAGAAGATAGAAGTTGAGATGCGGTAATCGCGGTTTTAAATAATTTTTCTAGGAAGGAATTGATTATTTTCCTGGAGAGACCAAGATCTTTAAAGAGGTGAAACAGAGATTTGGCTGGCAGGCCACGAGCACCAACTTCCACCGCGTGAAGGTGAACTGTGAAGCCGTTCCGGGTGACGGCATTTGCGAGATCATGGTATTTATTTAGTTTGAACTCGTGGTCTTTTGGGATGTTTGGTTCCCATGGAACAGCTAATTCTACAATAACAGTTAATTCTTCCGAGATAGGGAGTTAAGAGTTATAGCTGGACGGAGGGCTGTGCACCCGAGACTTTCAGGAAATTTATACCGCTTAGAGACCGAATCGACTTCCAGAAATCAAACTGAGGTTTCCAGAATCAAACAATTTAATTTTCCGTAAAGGGAGTTCCTATATTTTTCATGTTAATAATTTGCAAAACTTTCTTAACATTTTTAAGGTTGTTTGATTTTGTTTACAAAGACACTATTTAAGTTATGTAATTGGTTTACGAAACCTACCAAAACTGTTAGTTTTGTTATCCAATTGAGATTATAAGTGAGAATTATGAGGCTGATTATTGTTAAAATAATAAAATTACTTTTCAGCTACAGATTTTGGTTTTTATTAACCATTGTCATATAATTAACTATTAGTACCAAAGCGTCCCTTCTAATGTACGATTGTGTCCCGTGGGTGAGGCACAATGACACAAAACCCATTTTTCATTAAAACCTTAATATTCTATATATTTTTAAACCTTCATGTTTTTTGTTGTTGGTTTTATTGACTTGAGTAGTTATGGCATATCGATGCAAGAAAAGTGGAATATTTCAACCATTGTTGTTTAAAATATATGAGTTTGATTTTTTGTGTACCAACCTGCCCCGTCTCCCCCTATGGATGTGTACCACTTTCGAAACTACATGTAGCGTTAATGGGTTTCCCTTTGCCACCGTTGAATGATCCGCATTTCATCCACATCTCAAAAACCAAGCTTATCCTTTTGCAAAACAAAATGTCTTCGATAGAAACGAAAAAAGCAAAAACAATAAATAATCACATTGACTGATCCTCAATATAGAATGAGATTTCAATGTATTTTAAAATTTCGAATGAATCCACGTTTTTTGAGCTCGCCAACCGCCTAATATTAAACCAAAAATTAAAATGAAAATGCTTCGTATCCTCGTTTCCATGAAATTAGACAAAAGTCGTTATGTAACTTTAAGTTTAAATGGTTTTTGGATCTTGTTGAAACGAAAATGCGTGACTGTTCACAAAGATATTCTAATGTTTAGATGAATGGCGCCTTTCGGTTTCTTTATATGTGGATGATACCAGGTGGACAGAAATGCCGTTAGTTAGGGGATATTTTACAAGGCAACCTCACGTCTTTTGTTCGATGTTAAATGGATTATATCTTTCAAACCGCTGCGCCGATCTCGCTGCTTTCTTCGGGCTTCGTCTTAACATGCAGTTCAGTTATAAGTCACACGAGACAAGTTCTAGAATGAAGCGTTGATTTAAAGTTCAAAGGAGGGGCCTATGTCAGCCACCCACTGCTGCTGAACCCGTAAAGGCTGCAGAGTTGCAGACACTTTCACAGATGTGGTATCACTGTAGAACGTAAATAGACTCACAATTTATTAAAGTAGCGATTGATTACGAATTTATAGAAGTATTTTTCGCGGAGGATGTGTATCGCGAGTTACGAGTTTGACAGTTCATCGTATCGAATATATAAAAGGAAAACCAGATTTTTTTGACATTGAAATTTTTTGACAATAAATAGGAACTTTTTTGTGTATTATCATCTTTAAACAGTGTTGCTTAATAATTTGGACTAAGGAGCTATTAAGAAATCACAACAAAAAACATTTAAAAAAACTGATATTTTCAGTCTGGAAAGATTTCTGTGCTCGCTACTGTAGGTATATAAAGCTGGCAGATTTCAAGATAATATTTATCTTAAAAAAAGGCATTTATTAGTTAGTTAGCAACACTCGAATCGTGTCGTGTCTGCCACGTGTCATTAACTAATACAGATATGTAGAAGTTACAAATTTACTTTAGTAAATGTAAACATTTAATTTCGTACACAAAATGTTGCATTGTCGCTTTGAGATTTTCAGAGATCTTGTTCTAGGTATTGAAATGGTGCATCCATAGAGTTGTGGCATTGACGCTCTTGGGAAAACGACCATAAGTCAAAAACTATTGCATGGATCATAAAAAGAAGAACTCCAGACTCCACCGTCCTTGGTTGGTTCGCGAGGACGGCTCCGCAAATAGAGTATCTATGTGACTGAGCACGAAAGTTGTTTCTCAAGACAGTGATCCTTTTTAAGTAGGTAGGTATACTGGATAAGAAACTTCTTTGCTGTTGTAACGCAAAAAGAAGTTTTTGAGATTTTATTAAATAGTGGCACATGGAGATACATAATTTTTGTATGTCAAAAAGAAACTGCACATCAGTTGATTGCTTCTGTTTTAAAAGATATACTTGTAATAATATTACTTTTAAATAAGTCCTATGCAGTCATCTATGCACCTATGCACCAATTGAAATGAAATAAATGTTTATAAATTTATATTGATTTTTTTATTATATTGATGAAATTAATATATTTTTTAGATTGATAGGTATATGTACCTATATATATATATATATATATATATATATATATATATATATATATATATATATATATATATATATATATATATATATATATATATATATATATATATATATATATATATATATATATATATACCTATATATATATATATATATATATATATATATATATATATATATATATATATATATATATATATATATATATATATATATATATATATATATATATATATATATATATATATATATATATATATATATATATATATATATATATATATATATATATATATATATATATATATATATATATATATATATATATATATATATATATATATATATATCTATATAATATATATATATATATATATATATATATATATATATATATATATATATATATATATATATATATATATATATATATATATATATATATATATATATATATATATATATATATATATATATATATATATATATATATATATATATATATATATATATATATATATATATATATATATATATATATATATATATATATATATATATATATATATATATATATATATATATATATATATATATATATATATATATATATATATATATATATATATATATATATATATATATATATATATATATATATATAATATATATATATATATATATATATATATATATATATATATATATATATATATATATATATATATATATATATAATATATATATATATATATATATATATATATATATATATATATATATATATATATATATATATATATATATATATATATATATATATATATATATATATATATATATATATATATATATATATATATATATATATATATATATATATATATATATATATATATATATATATATATATATATATATATATATATATATATATATATATATATATATATATTAAATAAAATATATATATAATAAATGCTTGTTTAAACGAATATGTATTATAAATGTTAAGAAATCTAGAGTATATATATATATATATATATATATATATATATATATATATATTAAATAAAATATATATAATAAATGCTTGTTTGAACGAATATGTATTATAAATGTTAAGAAATCTAGAGTATATATATATATATATATATATATATATATATATATATATATATATATATATATATATATATATATATATATATATATATATATATATTAAATAAAATATATATAATAAATGCTTGTTTAAACGAATATGTATTATAAATGTTAAGAAATCTAGAGTCTATCAGTAATTATTTTAAAAAATCGGTTGTGTCACCCGAAGACTTTTCTGTTAAGTAGCCAGGGACTTAATTCATCTGAATATTAATTTCATAAATAAAATCTATCAGTCAATCAATGACTTTTTCGACTTTTTCGAATTTTCCATGTTATGTTATGGTGATGGTGAAACTTGGCAGTTGCTATTTAAATTGAATGCGTATACAAACTTTTGGGTCTCTGGTGCTGACCGTTGAGGAGTTCTTTCTTCGGAAGGCAACCCAGGGTACATCAGCCATGTCATGGTGGAACTTGAAAGTTGCTATCATAAATGAATGCGTATACGAAATTTTGGGTCTCTGCTGTTGACCGTTCAGGATTTCCCTCGTCGGGAGCTAACCCAGGGTACATCAGCCATGTCATGGTGGAACTTAGAAGTTGCTATCATAAATGAATGCGTACCTATAAAAAAATTTGGGTCACATCAACCCAGGGCCAACCCAGGGTACACATCAGCCATGTCATGGTTGAATTTAGAAGTTGCTATCATAAATGAGTGCGTATACAATTTTTTGGGTCCCTGCTGTTGACCGTTGAGAAGTTCCTTCGTCGGGAGCCAACCCAGGGTACATCAGCCATGTCATGGTGCAACTTGGAAATTGCTATCATAAATGAATACGTATACAAAATTTTGGGTCTTTGCTGTTGACCGTTGAGGAGTTCCCTCGTCTGGAGCCAACCCTGGTGGAAGGATTTCAATCACAATCAGCTCATGCCATGACCAAATGATGTCTGCTTGCCAAATTTCAGCTCAATCGGATGAAGCGTTTCGGCGCTATCGTCAGAGAATACACACACACACACAGAAGTGCGTCTATAATACTTTCCTTGAACAGGAAAGTAATAATAGAACATTAGAAAATACGATTGTGTTGGTTACATTATGCAGGTTATATTAATATTTCTTGATAAAGTTTACGAAATGGTTCCAGTAACTGTAACAAAAAAAAAGAGTATTACAAAATACCAATGTTTATGTATTTATTACTAAAACTTCATAAAATAATTTACAAAATCATTAAGTATTTGTAATAATAATGATTTTTTTATAAGAAAATACTAATGTTTATGAAGTTTGTACAAATATTTGTGATACAATTGACGAAATGGGTTTGTTAACTGTAACAATATAAGGGTATTACAATATACCAATATGAATGTAGTTTATACTAATATTTCATAATAAAATCTACAAATTCATTATCGGTAATAATAATAAAGAATTTTTTATAACAAAATACCAATTTTTATGTAGGTTGTACAAATATTTATCATAACATTTACAAAATCATTATCAGTAATGATAACAAAGCCTAGAATATAAAAAAATAAGAATTAAATGTAGCTTCAACTAATATTTCATTATAACACTATCGAAACCGTTGTCCGTAATAATAACAAAGAATTGAATATTGGAAAATACCAGTATTTATGTTGGTTATACGAATATGTATAAAAATTTTTACGAAATGTTTAATCAATAATTATAACAAATAATAGAAAAGAATATACAAATTGTATTTGCTGGTTACACTAATTTTTCTTGATAAAATTAACGAAATGCTTTTGGTAACTATAACAAAAAATGTAGTATTACAAAATACCAATGTATATGTAAGTTATACTAATACTTCTTGATGAAATTTACGAAATGATTATCAGTACTTATAACAAATAAGGTTAATATTAAAATACGAATCTAATTTAGAATTCACTAATATTTCATAATAAAATTAACGAAATTATTATTGGTAATAATAGCAAAGAATAGTAAATTAGAAAATACAAATGTTGATATTGGTTATACGAATATGTATTATAAAATTTACCAAATCTTTATCAGTAATGAAAAACAACAACAGATATTAGAATATACGATTATATGTGTAGGTTACACTAATATTTCTTGATAAAATTTACGAAAATATTTCGGTAATAGTAACAAACATAGAGTATTATAAAATACCAATATTTATGTAGTTTATAATAATATTTATGATTAAATATACGAAATCATTATCAGTGACGTTAAAAAAAATAATATTGAGAAATACGTAGCTTACACTAAAATTTCATGACTTTAACGTTGTGTACAAATTAATATTTAGTTATATGTGGGACCAAATTATTCCAAATGTATGTATAACAAATAAAATGTCTTAATTATGCGACATTATTTGTACAATTAACCTTTTGTGTCAATTTTTTATACAGATAATACATATGAAAATTGTTTGTAATTTTTAATTGTATGATTTCGTAATTTGGACAAATAATTATTATAACATTAACACCGTTTATCTATTATTACTACGAAATTAAAGGTTTTTTATATATTACGAAATACATTTGTAATTTTCAATTATATGATTTCGTAACTTCAACAGTAGCATATAGTAAAACTAACAATGTTTGTCAGTTGTTTATACAAATTCAAGGTTTCGTAAAAACAACAAAATTTTGTTTGTAATACCAACAACAAATTGTCTAATTTTAAAGTATTTTTATTGGTCTTTTACTTAAGTAATACTGACTAAGACATTTTGTTAAAACTATCGGAAGCATTTGTAAATTTTATCAAACTTCATACTGTTAGTTCAACTTAAACCCGTTTCGTAAAACTAATCAATCGATTTTGTAACTGGTTTAGTTGATATTACTAATTATTGATTAATTTTATGAATAATTATTTAACCAAATGTGGTTTTGTAAAATCAATGAAACCATTTCTTTCCGTGC